>CM057224.1:29821004-30421004 GCA_029891385.1 Erythroxylum novogranatense
TCTAAAATTTATAATTTTCACATAACATGAAATTCATTGTCTTAAGAATCCAACGCTTTGAGAACCAAGTCATTCGGATGTCGGACGGAAAAGATAAAAGCAAAAGCTTTGACAAGATCGGATGAGGAAGGAAAATAGCAAGATCAAAATGGAACAAATCATTCCGATTATCATAAGATTTAATCAAACTCTTTCAATTCAATTCCAATTGATACAAATTTTCATGTAGAGAAGGATACATGTGTTATGAATTCAATGCTTCAAGAATCACCTCAATCCGAGGTCGGATGAGTGAGTTATGATCAAAACAATACAACATGCTCAAACCCTAAATCGATTTGAAACTCTTTTAGCGCAAATGCCATAAATTTCTCTAAAAATATTTCAATCCCTTCGTTCTTGTTCCATTGGAAAGATAACATCGAGATCTACAACTAGTATTAGAGGCCTCAAAATGGGATTCGGCCTCAAAACTGGTTAAAAACGCAAATTACTAAAGTTGACCTGAGGCTGTCCGTTTAACGGACACATACGACCCAAACTATACCAAACCATCCGAGAAAGTCCGTTTAACGGACACCTATGTCCTTCTAACAGACCTAACCATAGCAAGGGGGTCCTTTTGATCCGTAAAGGTCCATTTAATGGACTCACATGTCCATTTAACGAACATGCGTTTTTCCAAAAACCCCTTCAACCATTTTTCCAAAGCTTCCTCCATCAAAACTAACTTCATAAACACTTATTATCTTCACATATTTACTTATTTAAATGTCTAAACACTTCATAATAATCTAAACAACAAATTCAATTCACAATCTTCTCAAAACTCAACTAAATTGGTTCATCAAAACCACAAATCTCAAACATGTCATCAAAGCTGTCATAAACACAAATCTTATATAACATCATAACTTGTATCAACTATATCTCTTAACTATGATCTCGAAAACTTGCATATTTAGTCTCGTTAGAAAGATAAAAGAGCAAGCTACAACTTCAAAGAAAGCAACTTTGGCCAATTCTAATTCAATTATTCCCTAATTTCCCTTAAATCAACATACACATTTCTATCCACATGCAAAACTTATCATTCTTGCCAACTTCACTTCTTCTATTTTAATCTCATTCAACCAATTAAATTTGACATTGGAATCTATCCAATACTCAACCTCAATCCAGATGATTTCTTACATTCAAATCGCATCTTGTCATTCACCAAGTTCCTCTCTTGCCTTTTTCTAATATCTTACTTATATAACATAACCATGGTTCATGCTTAAGGTTTTTCAGCTCATCAACCATGCATAAATCACATTCTAATATCATATTCATCTTTTGTATAATTTATATACAAAAGCTCTCATTTACTTTCATTTTCACATTTCTAATTTCCACTCAAGGATCGGGGTCCAACACTCTATGCCTCCTCTATTTCTAGTAAGTGCATAAGAGACCTCCCTAATGATGTATGAATCTGTCTCATAGGGCAACTTACTATCAAATGATTAGTGTCGTCACATCAAAAACGTGCACCCGTAGCCTTCTAACAAGTACCCTGATGGTATTTAGAGCAATAAAGGCACTCTGGAATACCATAACATTGGCCCACAGGGGAACCCCTATCAGAAGCGATCGATGAGGGAAAGTTTTGTCGCCTTCCCCTAACTACTAATCTGTGAGTAAATTCTAGTGCAATGGAGGCACTGACCTTCTCTAGTGAAGCCCCTTCACTACACGTTTTCTCTTCTAACCATCTCATGCTTCTTTATTTTAATAGCAGTTTGTACCAGCTAATGATAGGTTACTTGCCGCAAAAGAGTAAATGTCGCCAGATGTTTTTTGATCAAACCATTTAAACCATCTTCAAACTAATGACACTGGAACTCCTTAGTAAGTACGGGTTCATATGCATACTTGCTGAGTCGATTAAACTCTCTATCATACTCAACAACAAGCATGTTTCTCTACTTCAGGTTCAAAAACTACTTCCATTTCTCCTTTCTATAAGCTTCCGTTGCATACTTGGTTTTAAACTCTTGGGAAAAGAAATGCCAAGTCAAAAGATCCAGTAACTGAGGATTCCTCAAAACAAACTTCCACCACTCATAGGCTGCTCCTTGAAGAAGAAAGACAGCACAGTGCATCATCTGATCTAGCAGATAACTAATTTCATCTAGTGCCCTTTTCACTTTCTCCAACTAGAATTTTGCCCTTTCAGACTCCTCTAGAGATGTTCCAGTAAATTCCTCAGCTCCATACTTTCTTAAATGACCAATCGAAGCCCTTAGTGCGGCCATACGATGTAATAATGCCATCATATCTTGCAACAACTTAACCAAAGCCTCCCCTTGAGTTGGAGGTGGAGGAGGTGGTACTTTAGCTTCACCTCGATTGGCCCTAAAGGGTCTCAATATAGATGGATGAGATCGTGCAGGATTATTACTCTCCACAACCTCGTCAAAAACTTCATGAGATCTTTCCATACTCAAATCTAAAACCAAAACATAGGACAACTTGCATTACGCCAAACATAACTCTTATATCCCAGTATAAGCAATAGTTAAGCGCTGGTTAAACCATAATCGCCTAAACCATACTTTGGTACCAAATGATCTAACACCCACATATCCCTAGGAGGATATGCAAGTGCCACATAAAATAGTACAAAAACAATCCAAAATATGCTAAAGAATTTCAAAAAACTCAAGTAACAAAATTTTCATTTTATAGGTTGGGTCATATTTAGAACATAACATACACATGGTACTTATCACATAAAAGCCTTAAATCCAAATCCAGCCTGTATTAAGATTATTACAACCATCAAACTAAATACATATTCCAGTATGTCTCATTACATTAAATATAACTCAAAAACAAACTGAACATTTTTAAACCAAAACACAATCTCCTTGGCCACTGCGATTGTCTTTTTCCCAGACTTTAAACCTTCTTATCAAAATCTACACGGAGGTAAAACCACCGTGGTAAGCATAAAGTTTAGTAGAGAAATAACTAAACAAGATATAAATTGGCGACTGTTTCTAACAGTCGTCTAACATTCACATATATAAAACCAGATCACATCTCAAGCAGTCTTTAATTGTTCATATTAAAGCGCAATCCAAACAATATGTATCTCAAAACAGATTGTAACATATCAAAATAGGATATATTGACTTTAGAGCAAAACTTACAAGTATCAAAACAAAATACCATAATATTATAACAGAACTTTAAAGTACCAAAATTGAACTTGACTATATCAAAACAGTATATGATTATATCATAATAGAGCTTGATTATATCATAACAGAGCACGTAAATACAAAACAAGTTAGCCTACTAATCCTTTTTACATAACAGAAGATACCCATATTTGGTATCTGAAACAAAAGAGACTTAAGTCTCTGAAATAAAAGATACAGAAGTGCCTAAAATCAGAAGACATCGGAGTGTTTTGCACAGAAGACATCGAAGTGTCTAGTCAGAGAAGACACCTTAGTGTTTCCTTATAGAAGTCACTTTAGTGTTTGGTTACAAAAGTAACTGCAAACCCTTCTGGGCATGCTTATTTACCTACGACTAGGACTTGGTATGTAACATCCCATCACCAATGGGAAGGATAAAATAGTAAATTTAGATTGGGTTGTGTTTGGTACACAAATTGTGCATGAACTTGTGACAATTCCCGACTTTTGTGTCTTTATGAAAAATGTGAAATTATGTGTTTGAAAATTGAATTGGAGTGATTTATACGTATTCTGCATAAAATTGCAAAGTGGGTACCGATGAGATTCCGGTATTGAAAATGATTGTCCAATTGACACTCCAATTAAAGACATGATTTAGGAATTTTGCTTTAGGCATAAGCCATTGAATTTGGAAAGAATTATGATAGTCAAAGCACATAAATCGATTGAATTGGAAATTGCTAGGCATGGAAGTGAGTGATTCTGAAAGATTTGAATCTCAATTTAGTCCCTAAGGGTCGGAATTTTTGAATTGAAATAGAAAAGTTATAAGAATTGATATGAGGACAATTTGGGAAAGATACTTAAGGGTATAAGACTTAAGGTTAAAGGAAGGGGGCAAAATGGATTTTTCATAAATTGAAATGGTATAAAAGGGGAAATTAGGGTTTGAGAATGGGGAAAAATGGGAGGAGCCATGAAGAAGAAGAGGAAGAGAAGAAGAAATTGTTTTCTTCGACGAACTCACTAAGAGTTTAAGGATTTTGTGAGCTAAATCAAGTAAGTTTAAGCCTCTTTCCTCTTGATTAGTTGATTGATTCTTGTTTTGAGTGTTAAAAGTGTTAAAATGGGTGATTTATATGTTGGTTTTTAGGGTTATCGTGTTTAGATAGATTTGGACTGTTTGGTGAATAATATTGGGTTAAAGTGGGTTGGAAATGGATTATTGATGAGGTTTAAGTGTTTAGAATGATTTATGTGTTGAATAGATTGGAAGAGTTGGTTTGAAAATAGTGAAAAACTGGATTCGAGGAAGGAGACGGCCCGCACGTCGCGGCGGGCGAATTTGCGCAGGGCGGCACGTCGTGACATGAATGAGGGAGCACGCCGCGACGAGCTTCTCTTCGCCACGGCGAGGACCCCTGTTCCTGAATGAATATGTTTTGGTTTTTAAGCCATAACTTTTTATATCATTATTCAAATGAGATAACTTCTGATTTGTTATGAGATAGAGACAAAGGTCTTCATGCCTTATGAAGAGGGGAAATGTTAAATCAGTCTATAAAGGCTTGAAATCTGGAATAGTGGTTTAGTGAATGATATGGTTATATGTTGGACAATAACTTTAGGATTTCTAAAACGAATTGACTGATTTGGGTATCAACTGAATTCTGATTTTTAAGAAAGATTTTGAGGGTGAAATATTGGGTTAGTGTCGGGAATGTCACTAAAGTGCGTGATATCCTTATTTTTGTAAACTACTACATGAGTTTTATTCTGAAATGGCAATGTGTAAACTTAGGGTGTTTGATTTGTGATAGGGGCATTTGGAAAGTCAGCCTCAGACATTTCTGAGACTTCCAGGCGTTAACGCAGAAGCCAGGTGAGTGACCTAGACGGTTCCCAAAGTATTAAATGTTATAATTTAGTGATTTAAATTCTCTGAAGTAAAATGATGAGACAGTATTGAATATGAACTCCGGATCGAAGGTCCTAGTATTGAAGGATAGTATCTGAAATGTTATGAGAATGTGATAGTGTAATTGTGTTTGTGATGTGAAAATCTGGAATAGATTAGAAATGATTGTGATATATGAATACGATAATAAAGTGATTGAATTATGACACATGCCGTTCATTCATGAACGCAAAATCAGTTAATGAAAGCTGCGATTAAAGCAGCCACTGATCAGAGCTTTCAGCTCAACGTTATAACTGGGCTTCGAGCCATATAGTGATGCAGAGCTACAAGCTCGACTACTGGAAAAGAGCCTTGTGCTCGAAAAGGGAATAGTACATACCTAGAGGGCTCTGCTATCCCTAAGACGCGTGGGAAATAGTGCATACCCAGAGGGCTCTCCTATCCCTAAGACGCGTGAGAAGTAGTGCATACCCAGAGGGCTCTCCTACTCCTAAGACGGGTTTAACGATTAATGAGCTCTAAATGGGACAGTTCAGAGCTACAAGCTCAACGATTAATGAGCCTTTGACGGGACAGTTTTAGAGCGAAAAACTCAACGATTGATGAGTTAGTGCATACCTAGAGGGCTCTCCTACCTCTAAGACATGTGGGAAGTAGTGCATACCCAAAGGGCTCTCCTACCCCTAAGATGCGATCAACGATTAATGTGCCCTTATAAGGACAGTATAGATGCTTGGTCACAAAACTGGCATGAATTGATAATGGGTTACTGACTGCATTTATTTTGATATGTTTGATTTAATGATAGGCGAAATGCTATACACTGGTGTGAAAACAGTTATAGGGTACTCCTAATTATAGAATGTATGACTGATTGTGATATGCTTAATGTTGTATGGAATGCTAGAGCTGTTGAGCAGAGTTGCCACCAATTAGAGCTTTTAGCTCAATGTGCGAAAATGAACTTCGAGTTCATGATTGATTCAGGGCCTTAGACTCAACGTTTAACGAACCCGGTATTCGGTATTGGATAAGGGTCAGTTATTATTGAGCCCATTGATGGGATAGATTCGGCACTAGGTCACAGCCAAATGATAATTGAATAGTAAGCGAGTGAAATACTTATGTATAAAAAATGATTGTATGAATATAAATTTCTGTAAATGTGAAAAGGGGAATGTTTGAAAAAATGTATTACGAGATAGAGATAGATCTATTAGAATTGTAAAATGAGACCAAATAGAAAGAATAAGAGCAAAAGTTATTATTTGATTCTGTACTTGAGTGAGCGGACCATTGATGATGGTCACTCATTGAGTTTGCAAAAACTCATCCAAATTTGCAATTGTTTTTCAGGACTCAGAAGAATACCCGTTAAGTAACGGGTGTATAGTGATTGTGGAGTGACAAGAGATGACAGGATCAGTTGCGTCTGCATTAGAGTGAAGACTTTGCTTATATGTTATTGTGTATTTTGCAAGAGGACCCTCGTGGTCATTATACCTACCAGTTTGGTTATGTAAATTGTTTTCCGAAACATACATATTTATGTAAGTGTATGTTTGCTTCAAAATAAAATTTTTGTACTGTGTTTTGACTGAGTGAGGTATCATCCCATCCTTGCAAGGCATGGATCTAGATATCACCATCGATGTCGGGTTCAGGTCTTACGGGAGTGGGGTGCTACATGGTAGTTTTAAAACAAATTAATTCAGATTTTAAAATCACATGTAAAAGATGTAGTGCATAGCATATGTCTTTATTCCATTTTTCTCAAATTGAACATAATCTTTCATATCCAACAACTTAACATACCTCATGAAGATAAACATTTGTAATAATGTACCAATAAATACATTATGTATTTACACATTACATATAATTACATAATTTCCCAATTCACAAACAATCAAAGTCAATTCACATCACATAAATCTTTTGAAACACATTTGTGTTCATATGGACACATTCATCCTTAAACACACCATACATTTCAACATTAGACATATTATTTGCTAACTACACATTCCTTAAGTAATGACCTCAATTAACAATCGATAACTAAATTAACTTTTACTTAATTAATCTAACCTTAATTAAGTTCATTTCACACCTTAAACAAGTCCAATCAAGTACCAATGTATCAAATAAAAATGGCTTAACCTTATATAGTTTAACAATTGCATAAAACCAAGTTTTTCACCTCCATAACTATTTCCCACCACCATGGGAATGCGCCTTATAAATCCCACGATCGTGGGATGAGTGAACCAAAGGTTCACTCACCCATATCCTTCAATTTGTTCCCAAAACTTAACTTCTTCACTTCCATTCGACACACCTTCACTAAAGTACATCAATTTCACTTCAATTCTACCTTATTCATGCTTCAATACCTCATCAAATTTTTTTCCAAACTAATTCAAAAATCATTCATTAAGCATCTCACAATCCATGATCTTTCAGGTATCAACATCTAAAGCAAAATCTATCAAACAAGTATCATGTTCTAGACCTCAATTCATCATCATTTCAATACATGTTCTATCCAATTCAAGCATCAAATAATTCATATTAATTCCCTTACCTTCTTAACTTCAAATTTAAACTCCAAAGAACTAGCTAATCTAGCCCTTCCAAACAATCAGCACATATTTAAGATCAAGGTGAAAATTTCAGCACTAACAAAACAATAGTACAGAAAATAGCAGGACCTACTTCTTGATGCAGTAAATCACAAAGATTCCAAATGAAAATGATCCAAAATTAAGAAAAATTCTAGAATTTGAGAGGGAGTAAGAGGTTTTGGTGGAGAGAAGCAAAGTGTAGAGAGAAGGAAACTTCAAACGTGAAGATGATTCATCACTTGCCTAACTCTTTGAATGCAAGGTGTCTTAGTTTGCAATGGCCACATGTCACACATGAAAGTGTGATACTCGTCCTGTTAGAGTTATGTAAATATAGTTCCCTGGAAAGCAAGTGTATTTACATGTAACTTTATCTTCTTCAGTTATAGTTTTGTAATGAAAATATTTATTATTAATAAAACAAAAGAGTTTGGTTTTATCTGTATGAGCATTATATATCTGGTCATAAGGTATCAAGATTCTTTTGTAAGTAATATCCATATACATAGAGATGTATGGGAAACATGTATATTATTAGAATCTGAATTAATTGATTCACAGTTGAATAATCAAGTTGGTCGCTTGATTATAATTTAGACTGTAGTGTTGCGATTTATCTCCATATAAGTAAAGGAGTTTACTTCAAGGGAATGATGAGTTTCATATCATGATAGTAGTTGACTATCGATAATGGCACTATTAAATGAATCTGGAATCAAGTATGTTTTCAAGAATAAAGTGGGTCGTTACTTTAATCTTAAAACATACAACTTAAGTATTTGCTTATTATGAACTATAATCTTGATGAGTGGAGAACTCATATATGTTTCATTATAATTCTTGATATGATCGGAAGGGATTTTTACAGAGTATTAATCCAGTGTATGCATGTTGGAATTATTAATTGAAACATGTATCAGTGAACATTCACTCAAATAAAGAGTTTATAGTGTTATCATCTCTTCTAGATGTTTTAAGGAGATTTGGTGATTAAACTGGCGCCAGTAGTTTGATGGACTAGCTACCCATCAAGTCTTAACACTGAGATGAGATCTTATGTGTTAATCACCATATAAAGTAAAATGAGAGATCTAGAAGGAAAAACCAACATAAGGGCAAAACGGTAATTTTACCCTTTGTTGTGCGGATGGCTATAATAAGGTTCTAAATAGGGTTTGCAATTGGACATATTCTCATAATATTTAATAATTCAAGAGTTCAACTAATTGTCTTTAGTGGAATGACATTTAGTTAATAAACTATAATTAATTCAAATGAGATTGAATTAATTCTGGGCTTATTGGAGCTTGAAATATCAAAGTCTAATAAGATTTTCCACTTGGCTTTAAGGAAGGTTATCAAGCTAAGTAAGAAATATAAATGGAGGTTAATTAGAAGCCCATAATTGAATCTTGGGCTTGGTCTAATTAAAGAAGCCCAAATGTACATTTAGTAATGGGCTTGGTTTTTAGTTTTTGGTTTAATGTAATTAATTAGATTAATTATATTAAAACAATTTTTTTAAGAAGAAGATAAAAATTTCGGTTATTCCTAGGTTAAATGTGTAACCACACATTTGACATTAAAATGCTAAATAAATATGGTCTTTATTATGGTTAATCTTCATTAAATGGAGTTATGAACTTACCATTAAATGGTTTAATGGTTGTCTTTTAATGTTGGCTTGTAACCTATTTGCATTCATTAGATTAAAGATGAAAGATGTACATTATATGGACCATCTTCCTTCTTTCTTCTTGGAAAAACTGAAATTGGGTATTGAATTTTAGGTTATGGTCTTTTCAAATAGCCATCATAAAGATAAATGAAGATAATCTCATTTATTGGCTATTTTATGAGTGATTAATGAAAGAAGTGATGCATTTGATGCCTCTCTCGCCTTCCATCCATGGATATACGAAATTGGTGGGCAATAAAGAGTTCTGGCATGTTCTTTACACCTTCTCTCCTTTCATGAAAGAGAGAATCGAAAATACCAATTGAAAGAGTTTCAATTTTGCTTCTTCTTCTTCTAAGAAAATCTTCTCCAAACATTTCTTCTCCTTTCCCACCAAAGGATTTTGTTAACCTAATTGTCCTTGAAGAACAGGTGGTAAATCTAATTGGTTGATGATACTACAACAAGGAGAAAATAGATTGCTAAAGGAAAACTGTAGCACCCCCTTATCGTAGAGTATCCACCGGAACACCCGTAGGTCATTCCGGTCCATATCCTACGATAAGAGAGAACTACAGGCAAACAACTCTAAACTCCACATGGCATCACAATAATAAAACATTAATAGTAATTTGCGTCTTTTTAAAAACCAAACTTTGTTTCATTTCATTTCATCAAACTCAGTAATTTACAAACTGATAGTATCATTTGTCAGTACATTCCTCCAAAACTTAACACAACTACTATATACACTAAGACAAAATAATGATCTAACTAGAGGTCTTCCAAAAGAATCCCAGCTGACTGACCTGTGAGCCATAGCTTCTCTCGCCAATCTAAATCTACAAGGCTCTACAGTCTTTCTAGAGCTAAGAGGCTACTCTCGATCCTGAAAAATATATTGCAATTTTGGATGAGTTTGCGAACTCAGTGAGGAACCATCATCGATGGTTCGCCCAATTCATGCATCACTCAAGCAAATTACAGAGTATATACAATAACACGTTCAGAAGAAGCAAATCACAATTGTATAATGCACTCTTGCCTTTTTCCCATTTACTCTATTCAATCAAAATGTGTATGCAATGCATATGTGACACTTTCCCATTTTATTATAGTGTTGTCACCGAGCGCTTAAACAGTAAATAGTAGGCAGTAGACGCATCTAGGGAGTAGGAGAGTTCTCTAGGTATGCATTATCTCCCTTCGAGCTCGAGGCTTTTTTCAGTATCAATGGCGACTCTGGTCACAACTATTATTATCCGTTTATGTATTTGTGTATGAAATGCAATATGCCCAATATATCACAGTCAATATAAAACAGTCTGTGAGAGTAGAGGCAACGCAATGAAGCACAGTAATAGCAAGCAATTTGATAATCAGCACATAAAGGACACTTCTATGTCAAATCTCCCAATTCATCGGACCATCTGTTTCCAAAACCCAGTCATAAATAAACACAATTACTAATCCTACCATTATTCCCCACATTAGACATATAATAATTGAAAGAACCATCTAGGTTACTCACCTATAACTTCCGAGCTATTGCCGGAAAGTCTCTGCACCGTCGGTCGGTCGACGCCCAAATGTGCCTCTATAATAATCAGAGAATATAACCATTACTAATTGTCCAATCAGAACTAGTTAATGATGCACATGTAACAATTAAAAGGTGTACAATGCATGTTCATGATATTCCCGGCCTTAATCCAAAATTTCCATCACAAACATTCCATCTAAAAAATAGAAATCTAACGGCACCGAAATTACTCAATTGGGACCTCTATAGATTCAAAAATAAATAAAAAAGTGACCAAAGAACCATTACCCAGACCCACGTCAATTTTCCTTCCAAAAATTCTCAATTTCTCATAAATGAAATTAAATATTTTACGAATCTGATGCCTCAAGAATCAGGTCAATCGGATGTCGGATGGAAAACTTATAAGCAAAAGAAGGAAAATATATGATCTGAGTCGACTTGCTGAGAATCCTAGTGGACTTATGCTATCATAGTATGTCCTAGTCGACTTGTCTGAGGGTGCAAGTCGACTTATGCTACTACAATGGTAGATCCGTGTAACATCCGTTCTTTCATAACAAGGGTATTCCGTAAATTGGGCCGATCGATAGGTTGTCTTGTATTCTTGACCGAGTGTGCTCTTGGCCTCTAATTATAGAGGAACAGTCTCTGCATATGCATACTTATTTATTCATTGGTACATGCATTCACGATTTTCGTATTTAATTGTGAATTGGAATTGATGAATTGACCGGTCTGCGTGCATTGATCAATTGTGGTACTGATCGAATCGATGGAATTGACTAGATTGAAATCGATCGAGAAATTGAGAGTAATTGGGTTGAATGACTGATTTAAAATAGTGTAAGAGTGACTGCAATTGATAGTGGCTTATAGGAAATTTTCAAGAAATTAGGAGAAAATGCACGACCGGAAAGTTTTGAGTGATGAATCGATTATTCAGATAATCTTGAAAGGAGGGTTTAATGGCGATGGAAAAATTAGAGTTATACTGGTTGATGAATTTAAATGTTGAGTCATGAAATTGGGACTGATTTGGGAGACTATGTGTATATATATATGGCTAAGTGGAATGGGGAGAATGACCTAGGGCAAAATTGTTTCCCTTCGTCTCCTCCCACGGCGCCCTTCGATTTCCTCCATCGGTGAGGATTCTTTGATCTATCTCTTGTGGTTTCCCTCCTTTTGTGTTAAGCTAACTGATTTATAGTGATTGGTGAAGGTAGAGGCTTGAGAGTGTTTGATCGTTGGTTTGGAGGATTTAGGGTTCTGGCGATTTTGAGATTTGGGATTTATCGTCGATTGGTAAGTTTTATTGGATTTAATGTTGTTATTCTTGGTTATTTGAGTATTTATGGCATTTATTGGGTAAGATTGAGTAGTTAGAGTGTTAATGGAGGTTATTAATGGCTTTAATGGCGAAAGCGATCGGAGAAGACGATCGGACCGTCGCGACGTCGTCACGAGCGCAGAAGCGCCGAGGCTTCGTCATGACGAGTAATTGAATTTAATTAAATCTATTAGTCGCGACGAGTCGGGTGGACGTCGCGGCGAATTGGGGTTGGTACGTCGCGACGAGTGGGTTCCACGTCGCGACGAACGTGGCTTTGTGCAACGCGACAAGCGGTCCTCTACGTCGCGACGAGTGAGCTTTTCACGTCGCGACGAAAGGGCGTAGGTCGCGACGTATGGGGCAAATTCTGTTTGGAATGAACTTTGTTGATTTGGCATAGTTTATGGTATGGACCCCCGATCGAGGTAATCCCTGATTCATTGTGAACTAGAGAAAGGGGTCTACTGTTGAGGAAATATCGAGACTTAGAATTTGATGTAAATGGTACTGACTGTTGAGATTAAAGTTAATTATGGTTCATAGTGTGATCTAAGTACTGAATTGTGATAATTGGAGTCCTAATTGGGGTTTTCACTGTATAATTGGACTGATGGATATGAAATTGTTATAGGGTATATGAATCGAGAAAATTGAACTGAATTGAGGACTGAACCAAATTAGTGATGATTCAATTGAGTAAAAAGTTGAAATTGAGCATAGGTTATCGAAGCTGGGTTTTAGCACCGAAAATCGTGAACATGCATTGTACATCATTTCACTAAGACATATGCATTACTGAACTGGTTAATTGAGCAATTAATAATAGACTGTACTTTACTGTTATAGAGGTGTCGTTGGATCGTCGTTCCACGAACATTCTTTGGGACTTCGAGCGATGGCTTCGGAAGTAACAGGTGAGTAACCTAGATGGTTTCTCAAAGTTCTGATTTGCCTATATGCTCACTGTGAACTACTTGACAATGTAAATTATATGATTACCGAACTGTATGTGATTGAATTGCACTGTATAACTACTGAAATGTGTAAGATGTGAAACTGCATGATTATTGATATGTCTGAAATGTGCATGATCGAGTGACATGCTTCTACTGTACTGAACCGAACTACTGTATTGGACTGGAATTACTGAGTGACACTGAACACTAATACTGGGCTTTTATAGCAGATCTTGTGACTACGATCACGGAATTCTTGAATTCTTGAATCATTTGAACATCGCATTGCATGCATAAATGCATGATCGATAATGGGCGTGCCCAAGTTGCTAATTTCATTTGAAAAGAGCCTCGAGCTCTCGTCTTTGTCTTGACCGGGCTTAGCAGGGAGAAAATCACGACGCGTCCCTACTGCTTCTTGATGAGCACTTGGGCACAAAATGAATAATTGGAAAGAGTCACATGCATACCGCAAACTCTTGTATAATCTTGAAAATTGGTATATATTCTTGATTAATCTTGAATGCTCGAACTATCGACTCTTGTGAATAATCGTGATCAGATATCTGCAAATTATTGTGACCATAATCGCATGATCGATAATGGAATGTGACCCAAGTCGCGATTATTCTTGGCCGCCTCGAGCAGGGGATTTATCCTCGAACACCGCATCGAGCCCGAGGGAGAAATCTCGACGCGTCCATCGATCATCGATTGGCGCTTGGGCACAACATCAATAATCGGAAAAGAGTCTCACGTGCATTGCATCTTGTCTTGAATGCCTAAAATGACCGAGTTGTGACAATGACATGATTTATTGTGGCGCAATATGATATCTTGCTAAAGGTTAGTGCTCAGAAATTCTTGCAATATCGTGAATCGTGATATGGCACTGTAAATTGTGAGTTGATATTTGATACTCAGAAATCGCTAGAGACTACCGTGAATTGTGATGTAACATGTAAACTATCAGATAGATCGTAATTGGTGCGTGATCTGCAAACTGCTTATCACCGTACATTATTCTTTAGTCATTATGGCTATTATAAACTCATAAATTGTATATATATAAATTACTGTGATGTTGTTCGCGATACGCGTAATGCATGATTGGAGTGAACCATCGATGATGGTTTCTCACTGAGTTCGCAAAACTCACCCAACATTGCAACTTATTTTTTCAGGAATCGAAGGGTACCCCGTTAGCAAAACGGGAGTATGTTCGCAGGATTCAAGTGAAGGTCAGAAGTTGGGATCAGTTCGCGTCTGCATTGCATGTCTTGACTTTTGTACTAAAATGGTTATTTGTATTCGTAAGATTGATCTCGATGGCTATTGAAAATGTTTGTACCCAATTGGATGAACTTCGCGCATTTGTTATTTAAAAGTAATGTACTGATTTCTGATTGAGTGGTTAGCACGCCATTCTCGCGGGACACGGACCTGGATATCGCTGTGGATGTCGGGTTCGGATCCTGCGGGTGTGGGGTGTTACATTTGTGGTATCAAAGCCCAAAAGTACAATCTTACATGGGCGTTCTGAAAAATGTGTCAAGTGCATGCATCTAAGTCATGTCACAGCAGACAGTGACAACTGATCCGCGGTCTAGCATATGAGTCACATGTATGAGCATGTATTAGTCGTTTAGCGATTAAAGCAGTGAGGAAAATGAAAGGAGAAATATGATAGAAATGGCAAGAGTTCAAGTGTACATGGTGATGAAAATACAGTATTCCATGATAGAAAGGAGTTATAACTGGGATTGATTATGAGAATTTATGAATATTGATTTCTGATTGTGAGTGATTGTACTGAATGTGTTGCGAATGTGTATACTTGTGATTGCGAATCAGTGTATAATATTACGAATAAGTGTTACGATAGTGACCAAATGAGTGAAGTGATAATATATGTGCTAGTGACTGTGTAAGTGTTAGTGCATGCTTAGCATGATTCTAAGCGGTAAATAAACTGTTGTGATTGGAGCAATTTGTGACTAGAACTTTAAGCTCGAATATCAGTGAAAAAGGGAGTATCTGACTGTGTAGTGAAATCGAGAATGCGTGTGATGTGACAATTGGAAAGTGACTATGAGTATCGAAGATCGATTAAATGCATTTAAAAGTGAAGTAAATAAACTGGTATAGTTGAGGAAATTGTAAAGAACGCGAGTTTCATAAGAGTGGATCTCAATCCGATCGAATGAATAGTGAATGATTTAGTATTTGAGTATGACTTATCGGGAGACTTAATGGTGATAGAGGTATTGATAAAATCTAAATTTTCCAGAATATATGTATACGGATTTGGAGTTAATTGGAACTAATCAAGGTTGAATCGTCCAAATTGTGTCAAAGATTTTCGGCATTAGCTTAGCCAAAATGTTTGAAGAAAATGTGTGAATAGTATGGTGATGATTGTGAAAGAGACATTTGGAGAACTGTTCAAACAAGTATTAATCATGTTGTTTTGAATGGAAGATTTGGCAATAGTTAGTGAAATGTCCCGAAAAGGGTTATGAGGCAATTTGTAGATATAGGGCATAGTGATTCTATGTATTAGGGGCAAGTATAACCGTGAAGTACACTTGTGATAAATTATTTGAAATTGTTGTCTTGAGTGTTCTTTGTGAGAGCTTGGATATGCAAATTAATGATGATCGAGATATTTTGAGAATTTGAGTAATTCAAAGAGAGTAAATGGATTAAGTAGAAATTGATAGCGTATAAGAGTGTTATTGTCGAATGATAATAGTCAAACCGGTAAAAAGAAAGTAGTATGAGTTATGGGAATCTCAAATTAATTGTGTATAAAAAGGTCTTGGCAAAACAACTTGGTGATCTGAAAACGCAAACCAGATTGGGAAATTTAAATGAGAGTCAACTTCGAGAAAATGATATTCATGATTTGCATAGTGAAGTATGTGGTTTACACGCCAAAGGGACCGTAGAGAATCTTTAGGAATCGATGACAAGCGATAGGCGTGACTCTTGAGGCAAATGTGAGGTGATATCATTGAAGTCCGTTGAGATTGCCTGAATATAGGCAAAGACTATGATTGACTTGAGTTAACGATGGTAAGTGAAGTGAAGCTGTAAAAAGGGATGGAACGATCCCATATCATGACAATGAGTCGAATCGATAAGGAAATGTAATTTGTTATTGAACGGCCTCTACGTGACTGTCATGTAAGGTTTAAAATCCAAAAGATGGTTCGGATTGACAAAATGTTTTATGGATTGGATTGGGAAACAGACTTAAGATATGATAAATATGTTTCTAGTACTGAAAGTAAACGAGAATCAGAATAGAGAGGAGCGGATCAATTCTCCTGTCCTCTTGATCCACTGAATATGAAATTTCGAGGACGAATTTTTTATAAGGAGGGGTGAATTGTAACATCCGTTCTTTCATTAACAAGGGTATTACAGTAAATTGGGCCGATCGATAGGATGTCTTGTATTCTTGTTGAGTGTCTCTCGGCCTCTAATTATAAAGGAACAGTCTCTCGTGATATGCATACTTATTTATTCATTGGTACATGCATTCATGATTTCGGTATTTAATTGTGAATTGGAATTGACCAATTGGTAGTGCGTGCATTGATCGAATTGTGATCGAATCGATGGAATTGACTAGATTGAAATCGTTCGAGAAATTGAGAGTAATTGGGTTGAATGACTGATTTAAAATAGTGTAAGAGTGACTGCAATTGATAGTGGCTTATAGGAAATTTTCAAAAATTCGGGAGAAAATGCACGGGCCAGGAAAGTTTTGAGTGATGAATCGATTATTTGTATAATCTTGAAAGGAGGGTTTAATGGCGATGGAAAAATTAGAGTTATCTTGGTAGATGAATTTAAATGTTGAGCCATTGAAATTTAGAGACCAAATTAGGACCGATTTGGGAGACTATGTGTATATATATATGGCTAAGTGGAATGGGGAGAATGACCTAGGCAAAATCGTTTCTCTTCGTCTCCTCCCATGGTGCCCTTGATTTCCTCCATCGGTGAGGATTCTTTGATCTATCTCTTGTGGTTTCCCTCCTTTTGTGTTAAGCTAACGATTTATAGTGATTGGTGAAGGTAGAGAGGCTTGAGAGTGTTTGATCGTTGGTTTGGAGGATTTAGGGTTCTGACGATTTTGAGATTTGGGATTTATTGTCGATTGGTAAGTTTTATTGGATTTAATGTTGTTATTACTGGTTATTTGAGTATTTATGGCATTTATTGGGTAAGATTGAGTAGTTAGAGTGTTAATCGAGGTTATTAATGGCTTTAATGGCGGAAGCGATCGGAGAAGACGATCGGATCGTCATGACGTCATGACGAGCCTTGAAGCGCCGAGGCTTCATCGCGACGAGTAATTGAATTTAATTAAATCTATTAGTCGCGATGAGTCGGGTGGACGTCGCGGCGAATTGGGGTTGGTACGTCGCGACGAACGTGGCTTTGTGCAACGCGACAAGCGGTCCTCTACATCGCGACGAGTGAGCTTTTCACGTCGCGACGAAAGCGTGGAGTCATGACGTATGGGCAAATTCTGTTTGGAATGAACTTTGTTGATTTGGCATAGTTTATGGTATGGACCCCGATCGAGGTAATCCACGATTCATTATGAACTAGAAAGGGTTCTCTTGTTGAGGAAATATCGAGACTTAGAATTTGATGTAAATGGTACTGTCTGTTGAGATTAAAGTTAATTATGGTTCATAGTGTGATCTAAGTACTGAATTGTGATAATTGGAGTCCTAATTGGGATTTTCACTGTATAATTGGACTGATGGATATGAAATTGTTATAGGGTATATGAATCGAGAAAATTGAACTGAATTGAGGACTGAACCAAATTAGTGATGATTCAATTGAGTAAAAAGTTGAAATTGAGCATAGGTTATTGAAGCTGGGTTTTAGCACCGAAAATCGTGAACATGCATTGTACATCATTTCACTAAGACATATGCATTACTGAACTGGTTAATTGAGCAATTAATAATAGACTGTACTTTACTGTTATAGAGGTGCCGTTGGATCGTCGTTCCACGAACATTGCTGGGACTTCCAGGCAGTAGCTCAGAAGTAACAGGTGAGTAACCTAGATGGTTTCTCAAAGTTCTGATTTGCCTATATGCTCACTGTGAACTACTTGACAATGTAAATTATATGATTACCGAACTGTATGTGATTGAATTGCACTGTATAACTACTGAAATGTGTAAGATGTGAAACTGCATGATTATTGATATGTCTGAAATGTGCATGATCGAGTGACATGCTTCTATCTTGTCTTGAACCGAACTCATCAGATTGGATCGGAATTCTTGGTGACATTTGAACACTAATCTTTGGGCTTTTATATCCATATCTTGAGACTATCGATCACGGAATTCTTGAATTCTTGAATCATTTGAACATCGCATTGCATGCATAAATGCATGATCGATAATGGGCGTGCCCCAGTTGCTAATTTCCTTTGAAAAGAGCCTCGAGCTCTCGTCTTGCATCTTGACGGGCTTGGCAGGGAGAAAATCCTAACGCGTCCCTTGCGCATATCGATGTTGAGCACTTGGGCACAAAATGAATAATTGGAAAGAGTCACACATGCATACCGCAAACTCTTGTATAATCTTGAAAATTGGTATATATTCTTGATTAGTCTTGAATGCTGAACTATATGACTCATGAATAATCGCTGATCAGATATCGCAAATTATTGTGACCATAATCGCATGATCGATAATGGAATGTGACCCAAGTCGCGATTATTCTTGACCGAGCCTCGAGCAGGGGATTTATCCTGAACACCGCATCGAGCCCGAGGGAGAAATCCACAGCGTCCCCATCGATCACCGATTGGTAGCTTGGGCACAACATCAATAATCGAAAAAGAGTCTCACGTGCATTGCATCTTGTCTTGAATGCCTAAAATGACCGAGTTGTGACAATGACATGATTCTTCAGAAACGCAATATGATCTTTATTAAAGGTTAGTGCTCATCAGAAATTGCTGCATAATACTGTGAACTGTGATATGGCACTGTAAATTGTGAGTTGATATTTGATACTGTAAACTGCTAGAGACTACCGTGAACTGTGATGTAATATCAGAAACTCTGATAGGATCGTAATTGGTACGTGATACTGCAAACTGTTTATCACTGTACATTGTTACTGGTCATTGTAAACTGTTATAAACTACTGTAAATTGTATATATATAAATTACTGTGATGCTGTTCGCGATACGCGTAATGCATGATTGGAGTGAACCATCGATGATGGTTTCTCACTGAGTTCGCAAAACTCACCCAACATTGCAACTTATTTTTTCAGGAATCGAAGGGTACCCCGTTAGCAAAACGGAAGTATGTTCGCAGGATTCAAGTGAAGGTCAGAAGTCGGGATCAGTTCGCGTCTGCATTGCATGTCTTGACTTTTGTACTAAAATGGTTATTTGTATTCGTAAGATTGATCTCAGTGGCTATTGAAAATGTTTGTACCCAATTGGATAGACTTCCGCGCATTTGTTATTTAAAAGTAATGTACTGATTTCTGATCGAGTGGTTAGCACGCCATTCTCGCGGGGCACGGACCCGGATATCACTGTGGATGTCGGGTTCGGATCCTGCGGGTGTGGGGTGTTACATCTGGAACAAACGTCCTCCGGCATCTCAACTTCCACAGGGCATAACTCTCTACTCCAAACTTCAAATTGGACAAAATTGGTGTCTATTTTATAGATAAAAGAGAGCTCTACAAGTTTCATGAAGGACACAAAAACTAATTTCACCTCTAAGGGTGTCAAAAATACACTCAAAGTTACTACCTTCACAATGCCTCTCAAAACAGTGCAACATTTTATAAAATCCATAACTTCTCATTCCCTTTGCTAAAAATTACAAGATTTATTCCAAATGAAAGATCAGAATATGACTACAACTTTCATGAACAACATGAAATTAAATTCAATTGCTAAGTAGGTCAAACAATTCAATGAATGATTCTGCCCACTGAAACCACCTGAACTGAACATCAATTTTTTAAAAAGCATAACTTCTTGCACAAATGTCAAAAAATTGCATACTTTATACCTATGAAAATATCAAACAGAATACTACACTTATCATGAAGGGATTAACAGCCAATTCCATCTCTAACAAACTCAAAACTGTCATACAAGTGGCTGCCCTGACCACTAGTCAATGACCTAACTTAAGTCCAATCTTTGAAAATTCATAACTCCCAATTCTGATATCCAAAAATAGTATAGTATATCTCATTTTCAATAAAATTGTTTCCTCTACAACTTTCCAGAAGATCACCTGAGCCAATTCAAATCACAGAAATCTCTAAATTTGTTTCTAATCACAATACTCACAAAACTTACACTTATGGCTAGGTTTCACCAAAATGCACATAACCAGTCAATAGTCAACAATTCATAACTCCCAAAATACATATCGAAAAATTGCAAAAATCAGTGGCAATGGAAAGCTAACAAGATAGGCTTAAACTTTAATTAAGACCATTTTCACCAATTCCTCCTAAATCAATCTAGAAAACTCATCAAAGTTTCGGGTCATCTAATTCGGATATTGTTCACACAGCCAGTATAGTTCACTTGCAAGGCAGAAATTCAACCTCTTCAAGTTACAATTAGACAAAACTTATTTCACAAGAAATTGAAGCCAAACATCTAAAGTTTAATTTAGCACAAACCTCACCTCATTTGCTTAACCACACAACTAGTTATGGAAAAAACATTGAAACATGTAACAAGTAAATTTTCCAGCTTTGATACTCAACCAATTTCTCTCATTCCAATTCCAATTCTACTCCAACTAGCATGAAATTTGGCCAAGAAAATCAGCCACTCTTTCATCAAGTCATCCACTTAATCACCTAGCCATAAAAATGGCAGCAACCACACAATAATTTTCCTTAATAAGTAGTTATCTAACATTACAAAAATCAATCCAAAACCAAGCCAAAACCTATCTAAACCATGTTAGATCATTCATCCTCATATAAACATAAATTTATACCCAAGCAAGCAAACCATAAGCTTTATGAAATTCATGCACAATAATTCATAATTAATGCACAATAACTCCCAATTAATACCTCTAACTACAAATTGAAGAACATATAATTAACTCCTTACCTAACCAAGCTTCCAACTCTTACATTCTTCAACCTATCACAACTTCCTTATTTCTCCTCCTCATGCATGACATCATCTTCTTCTCAACAACACACATAACAATCACTATAGTAAAGGAGGTAGGTGGTTTACACTTAATCACATGGTAGAGAAGAGTAGCACTTAAACTAGATGAAATGAAGACAACAACGAAGAAGCCAAGAGGAGAAGGTTTCGGAGGAGGAAAACTAAACAAAAACAAGGAAAACTTTCATTTGTTGCAAATGGGGTTGAAAGAGTCGTGGGTGAATGAAATACGACAAGACCGTTAATGAGTTTAACACTTGTCATGTTAATGAGGAAAAGACAAAAGTAATTTATATCATGGAATAAGAAACCCTTAATCCTCCAATGGCTCTAATTAATCCCTCCAATTTATTTATCTAGTATTCCAGTACCATTGGGCAGAAATTTCCAGTACCGAAAACCAATCAGTCCACCGCGTGGCAATTTTTTCGGTCCAGAATTTTTTTCCAGAAAATTCCAAAAAAATTTCTAAATTTTCCCCAAAATATAAAACACATAATAATCCACTCCAATTATTTTTTTAAGCCCATAAACCACATTTTCCAAAATAAAATCCCATTTAGGCACATATACCGGGAAATGTCATGAATGCATGTACAGTTATTTTTCATGTGCAAAAATTCACTGTTCACAAATACCAATATGCATGAACATTCCTAATTAGTCCCAGTCACTCTTATCCTTTGTTAAAATTACTATTCTATCCTTCCTGTCGAGGGTGGGATGTTACAAAAATAGTCTAAGGCAAAGGATTTGGATACACGAAGAAGGAAAGGATAGCACAGCGAGGATTTAAAGTTGTAGCGAAGGATTCGGTAATACTCCTGATCTTGTTTATATTTTATTATCCTTATACCATATCATGCATGGATTGGCATGTTGATTTGGATTTGTTGCTTCCGCTGCAAGTAATGATTTCTTAAAAGTTTTGAAATCTACCGTTTTTCCAAACAAAGCATGTTTTCTTTTTCCGATCTAACAATTGGTATCAGAGCCAGTTTCTAATGCATGATTTCGGTTCCTATATATTGGATGCATAGGTTGGCAATCTTTTTGTGTATGCTGCATATTTTATGTGATAGAAATATAAATGGTGTATGTTTGCTCTTTTGGTTGTCCATAGAAGTTAAATTTACCTTGTAAGATTTCTTCATTGGTTGTAACAAGGAGGGTGGTCTATCATCACCATGTTTCCTCCTTGGTTTCTTTTTTCTATTTTCCCTGATTTTTTAATGTACAAATTGATGTAATGATGAAGATGGAGTAGCCATGGATTGAAGAAATGGAAAGGTAAAATTTTCAGTGTATCCTTTTGTGTACTGGCATAAGTTTTGTGAAAACATAGTTGCTGGAATTTTGTTTCAATGGATCACTTTTTGGTTTTTATTGTAAAAACAAATGTTGGATTTTTATTTCAAAGAATCAAATTTCGGTTTTACTAAAATACTAAGTGCTGGTTTTTTATTTTCATGAAATGAGCTTCGGTTTTAATGAAAACTAGTGCTGGAATTTTATTTTTCAAAGTGACAAAATTCGATTTTCACATATGCCATTACATTTTGTTTACCAAATGGGCCGGATCATGTTTGTGAAGAGTTCGAAGCGGAAGATCCAAGTCAAAGAAGAATACTTTGGGCCTAAAAGGCTTGTAATTATTTAATTTTTCTAGGATGGACGATCAAAAGTGGCTTTATTAGTTCATGTGATGAATGGAGAAATGAATGCTTATAATATGTGATATTATGTGATTGCATGTCATTTAGAAAATTGCCAACCCTAGGCTTTGTCATGCATTCATTATGTATGAGATATATAATGAAACAATATAGGATGGACAATAAATTGCATCTAGACAAGATGGTATTTAAAACTTAAAGCCCAAAAAGATTGAGTGGGAGAGGATGCTCTTGTGAGAGTCCACAGTCTCCAAATGATGACCCGTTTGCATGTGGTGAAGTGTTACTCCCCATCAGAGGGCATGGATCCTAGATCTTGCATGGTTTGGGTCTTCTTAAGGATAAGTCCACTTAATGATAGCAAATGTGACCTCCCACTGAGGCACGGTTTGTAGGTATCTTTAGTGAATGAATCAAATGGTTAAACACTCAACATTTTTTTATCAATAAACTGCCCACCGTAGCTCTGTTGGTAAAAGTATGGACCAAATTAAGACGCTTCTTAAAAAATTGGGCATGAGATGCTTGGTAGTTTTTGAGTGGGAGGGTCCCGATTTTTCTTTTAATGGATAAGATGGCCCACCGTCACTTAGTACATTATAGATAAGAAAAATAACCGTCGTATAATGTTTTAATTTTTTAAGTTTTGTTAAATCTATCATCATGCATACATGCATCATGATTTTATACAAAATTCCATAAATTGCTGACTAGTATGCTCATGTTTTAATAATTTATATTTGCAGACATAATCAACCACAAAATGAATCCACCCACCCACCCTGCTCTTGACTAATAACAAATTGGAAAATGGAGATGATTTTAATAAATGGAGACGTAACCTTGACATTGTTCTTCAATATGAACGTATTTCATGGGTGTTAACTGAAAATGAGCCTACACCTCCAAGTGGAGATTCAACTCCTGAGCAAGTCCAACAACATCAACGTTGGTAGAATGCTGACAAGACTATTAAGTGTTATATTAAAGCTTCGTCATCGTGACATGTTGCAAAAGCAAATTGCTTGTATGAAAGCTGCTAGTCTAATGGTCCATCACCTACATGAGATGTTTGGTGTGAGGACTAGGTCTGCAAGAGTGAAAGCTATCAAACCTTTCATAATCTCGCATGAAACACAGTGAACCGGTGCGGGCTTACATGATGAAGGTAATCTCTGCGGTCACTAAAATTTGAGATGCTTAGGCGGATATGGATGCGGACACGAGATGATTATGATCATCAATAGCTTAAACTCTTCTTTTCAGCGGTTTAAGTTGGACTATGAGCTTAACGACAAGGATTACACCTTGAGTGAGTTGATGAATATCCTCTGAGACACGGAGGAGATATTGAATATTAAGGCTCATGGGCGAAAGCTAATGTAGCTTCTTCTTCTAAGCCCAAGGGTAAGGGCAAGGAAAAGAAGAAGGGTCTAATGAAAAAAAAGGCCCAAACAGGGGTCAAGGCCAAATCCATGAAAAAGAAGGCCAAAGAAAACATCAAAGGAAAGTGTTTCCACTGTGATGAGATGGGCCACTGGAAAAGAAATTGTCCAGTCTACCTAGAGTCCCTCAAAAGCAAACAAGGTATGGGCGTCCTAAGTTTGTTAGGAACTAGAAATGTGGCAGATTTATCTACTTCTTGGATATTAGATTCAGGAGCCACTAACTATGTTTGTAATTCTTTGCAGGGGTTCCAGCAAAGGAAAAGACTACCTAAAGGCCAGTTTCAAGTCAAGATAGCAGATGGTTCCTATGTTTCAGCAGAATCAGTGGGAGTAGTTATCTTGGACTTTCCTAGTGGTCATAGGTTATATTTGGAGGATATTTATTACATGCCAATGATTGTAAGGAACATGATTTCTATTTTTTGACTAATAAAATCTTGTTATTCCTTATATTTTAAAAAGATTATTTCAATATATGAGAATAAGGATTTTATTTGTGATGCGATCACTAAACAGGGATTGTTTTTTATAGAACCTATGAAAGGCTCACTAAACACCACATAATTGATAAAACCAAGACAATCCAAAATCTCTAGTATTAATTCAAAGTATCTGTGGCACTTAAGAATGGGTCATATCAATCAGAAAAGACTTGACAGGCTGGTAAAGGATAGGTTCCTTATGGGCTTGGATAATGATCCATTACCCACCTGTGAATCTTGTATTGAAGGAAAAATGACCAAAGCCTCATTTCTTTCTAAAGGAAACAGATATGAATCCACATTGAACCTGGTACATACTGATGTGTGTGGGCCCATGAATGTACAAGCTAGAGGAGGTTATGAACATTTCATAATTTTTATAGATGATTACTCAAGACATGGCTATTTGTATTTGATGCATAAAAAGAGTAAATCTTTTGAAAAGTTCAAAGAATTCAAAGCTGAAGCTAAGAAGCAACTTGGCAAGCCATTAAAACAGCTTCGATCAGATCGAGGTGGTGAGTATTTATCTGGAGAGTTCCAGCAATATTTAATTGACAATGGAATTGTTTCCAATTTGTTAGCTCCTCGTACACCTCAACAGAATGGTGTAGCAGAGAGGAGAAATAGAACTCTATTGGAAATGGCAAGATCAATGATGTCCTACGCTAGCCTTCCAGAATCGTTCTGGGGATATGACATACAAACGGCAACATATCTTCTTAACTTTGCTCCGTCCAAATCGGTGCCTAAAACACCTAGGGAGTTGTGGACTGGTCGAGTGCCTTCATTAAGGTATTTGAGGACTTGGGGCTGCCCAGCCCATGTTCTAAAGCCTGAATCCACAAAGATGGAATCAAGGTCAGAAATATGTTTGTTTGTAGGATATCCTACGGGAACTCGAGGGTACTATTTTTACAGTCCTCATGATAAGAAGGTATTTGTGTGAACAAATGCAACCTTCTTAGAGGAAGAGTTTATGAAAAATCACAAAGGAAGAAGTGAAGTAGTACTAAAGGAGTTAGCTATTTCATCCAAACCAAGAGTTGTTTCAGATATGACAGAACAAGATGTCGAAATGGATTCCAGAGTTGAATCAGAAGTGCAACTTGAACATCAAGGTGTGCCTAGACGTAGTGGGAGGGTTGTGAGACAGCCAGATAGGTATCTGGGATTAAGAGAAGGCTTAATTGCCATCTCGGACCACGAAGAAATAGATCCCATTACGTATACACAGGCTATTAATGATGTTGATGCAGGAAAATGGCTCAAGGCGATGGAATCGGAAATAGATTCTATGTATACTAATGAAGTCTGGGTTCTTGTAGATCTACCACCAGGTCTAAAAGCCATAGGGTGTAAATGGATTTACAAAAGGAAAAAGGGATCAGATGGAAAGGTAGAGACCTTTAAAGATAGATTGGTAGCTAAAGGCTATACTCAAAAGGAGGGTATAAACTATTAGGAGACTTTTTCTCCGGTTGCCATGCTTAAGTCCATCAGGATTCTTTTGGCCATAGCAGCCTATTTCGATTATGAAAAATGGCAAATGGATGTCAAGACCACATTTCTTAATGGAGATCTTGAGGAGACCATTTATATGGCCCAACCAGAAGGATTCATTGAGGCAGGTAATGAGCATAAGGTTTGCAAGTTGCAAAGGTCCATTTATGGACTTAAGCAAGCATCTAGGTCTTGGAACATTAGGTTTGATAAGGCTATCAAAAGCTATGGGTTTACATAAAACCTAGATGAGCCTTGTGTTTACATTCTGCTCATTGGGAATGATGTGGGAATGTTATCTGCGGTTAAAGGATGGCTGAATGAACAGTTTTCAATGAAGGATTTGGGAGAGGCTACCTATGTTCTAGGGATCAAACTTATAAGGGATCGAAAGAACAAGCAGATAGTTTTGTCTTAACTAACTTACATTGAGAATATGCTCAATAAGTTCGCCATACAAGATTCCAAGAGGGGTTTTACTCCTACTAGACATGGAATCAAACTTTGAAAGGAACAAGCACCTAAAATCCAAGAAGAGGTTGAACGCATGCGTAACATTCCATATGCTTCGGCAGTTGGTAGTTTGATGTATGCAATGTTGTGCACTAGACCGGATATTTGTTACGCAGTGGGACTGGTAAGCAGATTTTAGTCCAATCCAGGAATGGAACATTAGACTGCGGTTGAGTGTATACTTAAATATCTTCGTAGAACGAAGAACTTAATGCTTTTTTACTCTGGAAGTTATCTTATTCTTACAGGATATACGGATTCTGATTTCCAATCAGATTTTGATTCAAGGAAATCAACTTCTGGTTCTATATTTACTTTAGGAGGTGGAGCCATAGTTTAGAGGAGTGTCAAGCAATCTTGTGTTGCTGATTCGACTATGGAGGCTGAGTATGTTCTTTGCTTATGAAACAAAGAAAGGAAGCGATCAGCTCAAAAGTTCTAAATAATTTGGAGGTAATTCAAGAGGCAGAAAAGGCTATTACACTTTATTGTGATAATAGTGGGGCAGTGGCTAATTCTAAAGAACCTCGGAACCACAAAGCTACCCAACACATTGAGCGAAAGTATCATCTTATAAGGGAGATAATACAACGTGGAGAAGTGGATGTGGTAAAGATTCCCATCGAGCAAAACCTTGCTGATCCGTTCACAAAGACATTGACTCAAAAGAGCTTTGAGGGTCACCTAAAAGGGATGGGAATGAGGGATATGTCAAAACTTGCTTTAGGGTAAGTGGGAGATTGTTGGAGTTATGTAAATATAGTGCCCTAGAAAGCAAGTGTATTTACATGTAACTTTATCTTCTTCAGTTATAGTTTTGTAATAAAAATATTTATTATTAATAAAACAAAAGAATTTGGTTTTATCTGTATGAGCATTATATATATGGTCATCAGGTACCAAGATTCTTTTGTAAGTAATATACATATACATAGAGATGTATGGGAAACATGTATATTATTAGAATCTGAATTAATTGATTCACAGTTGAATAATCAAGTTGGTCGCTTGATTATGGTTTAGACTGTAGTGTTGCGATTTATCTCCATATAAGTAAAGGAGTTTACTTCAAGGGAATGATGAGTTTCATATCATGATAGTAGTTGACTATCGATAATGGCACTATTAAATGAATCTGAAATCAAGTATGTTTTCAAGAATAAAGTGGGTCGTTACTTTAATCTTCAAACATACAACTTAAGCATTCGCTTATTATGAACCATAATCTTGATGAGTGGTGAACTCATATATGTTTCATTATAATTTTTTATATGATTGAAACGGATTTTTACAGAGTATTAATCCAGTGTTTACATGTTGTAATTATTAATTGAAACATGTATCATGGAACATTCTCTCAAATAAAGAGTTTATAATGTTATCATCTCTTCTAGATGTTTTAAGGAGATTTGGTGATTAAACTGGCGCCAGTAGTTTGATGGACTAGCTACCCATCAAGTCTTAACACTGAGATGAGATCTTATGTGTTAATCACCATATAAAGTAAAATGAGAGATCTAGAAGGAAAAACCAACATAAGGGCAAAACGGTAATTTTACCCTTTGTTGTGCGGATGACTATAATAAGGTTCTAAATAGGGTTTGCAATTAGACATATTCTCATAATATTTAATAATTCAAGAGTTCAACTAATTGTCTTTAGTGGAATGACATTTAGTTAATAAGCTAGAATTAATTCAAATGAGATTGAATTAATTCTGGGTTTATTAGAGCTTGAATTATCAAAGTCCAATAAGATTCCCCACTTGGCTTTAAGGAAAATTATCAAGCTAAGTATGAAATATAAATGGAGGTTAATTAGAAACCCATAATTGAATCTTGGGCTTGGTCTAATTAAAGAAGCCCAAATGTACATTTAGTAATCGGCTTGGTTTTTGGTTTTTAGTTTAATGTAATTAATTAGATTAATTATATTAAAACAATTTTTCTAAAAATGAAGATAACAATTTCGGTTATTCCTAGGTTAAATGTGTAACCACAAATTTGACATTAAAATGCTAAATAAAGACGGTCTTTGTTATGATTAATCTTCATTAAATGGAGTTATGAACTTACCATTAAATAGTTTAATGGTTGTCTTTTAATGTTGGCTTGTAACCTATTTGCATTAATTAGATTAAAGATGAAAGATGTACATTAGATGGACCATCTTCCTTATTTATTCTTGGTAAAACTGAAATTGGATATTGAATTTTAGGTTATGGTCTTTTCAAATAGCCATCATAAAGATAAATAAAGATAATCTCATTTATTGGCTATTTTATGAGTGATTAATGAAAGAAGTGATGCATTTGATGCCTCTCTCTCCTTCCATACATGCATATACGAAATTGGTAGGCAAGAAAGAGTTCTGGCATGTTCTTTACACCTTCTCTCCTTTTATGAAAGAGAGAATCGAAAATACCAATTGAAAGAGTTTCAATTTTGCTTCTTCTTCTTCTAAGAAAATCTCCTCCAAACATTTCTTCTCCTTTCCCACCAAAGAATTTTGTTAACCTAATTGACCTTGAAGAACAAGTGGTAAATCTAATTAGTTGAGGATACTACAACAAGGAGAAAGTAGATTGCTAAAGGAAAAGAGTCTAAGGCAAAGGATTTGGATACACGAAGAAGGAGAGGATAGCGCAGCGAGGATTTAAAGCTGTAGCGAAGGAGTCGGTAATACTCCTGATCTTGTTTATATTTTATTATCCTTACACCATATCATGTATGGATTGAAATGTTTATTTGGATTTGTTGCTTCCGCTGCAAGTAATGATTTCTTAAAAGTTTTGAAATCTACCGTTTTTCCAAACAAAGCATGTTTTCTTTTTCCGATCCAACACGTCCTTCATTAAAGCAACCTACATGTATTCATATATAGCAGCCAAATGTCACAATTCAATTAGGCCACTTGTCATTCAACTAATGTTGTCAAATGTCAATGCATTACCTATGTCAAATGTCACTAACTCATAGGCTTAGTCATTCTAATTTTTAATGTAACAACTTGACATGCCACTTGACAATTGTCCTAGTCCAAATGTACATTTTAATACCTCAATTCTCTAATGATATCAATTAATTCCAAATCACTAAATATAATCCTTTAGATCAAAATTTTAGACATGAAATTCACATTCAAATCATAGCATAATTTTTACATCTATAACACATATAATTTCACGAACATGTAACATTTCAACTAGGGTATAATTAAAGGGCTCACATAAGGAGTCCAATAGAATTCTTCCTCCAGAACTTAAGAATACTGGTAAATTCTTTATTCTTGTTTTATTTGAGAAATAGGCTTTGATGACATTCTTTGTAAATTAAGGGCAAACTTTAGGCTTATGTGTCCATCTATCTATAAAAAGCTCAATGAAAGCAACTTGAAACTTACTAATATATCATTAAAAATTATGGATTATTCTGTTAAGCAATCGATAGGTACATTAGAAGATATACACTATAAAGATTGGTAAGTTTCTCATTCCAATAGACTTTATAGTTTTATACATGCTAAGTATATGAAAATGCCCATAGTTTTTGGATGAAATTTCTTAACTACTTCTAAGTCCTTAATAGATGTGTATAAAGGGAAGCCAACCCTAAGAGCTAGGGATGAGAAATTGGATTTTAAAAATCTAGACTTAAGAATCACTTTGATGGAAAGTTTAACAATTTCCTTTATATTTTTGTGATTGATAAGAATATATCTTATGTTATACTGAGGCAAACATACTAATTAAAAAGACAAAATGATCATTAAAAAGCATATAATGTGCTTGAAAACTTATCACTTTTTTAAAAAGAAGAAGAAGACTAAAGAAATTAATGGAATTGATGATAATATACACTGTATAGGTATGGGTTTGCTAGGTTGAAGTTGATAGAAAGAGGTTGACCTTATAAGCTAAAACAAGTGCTTATTTAGAGATAACCCAACACACCTTTTTATGTTTTAGACTTTATTGTTTTTACTTGTTTTAGTAGTTATTTATTTAATTCTTTAGTACTATTATCATTTCTTGGATCTTACTTTATTGTAACTTTGTTAATTTCTCATGTTAAGTGTTTGAACTTAGTGTATTTTAGTTTTAAAAGTTTTTAGGCTAAAACGAGCACCAACATTCCTTCTAGTCCAACCTCATGTTGAGAAAAGCAGAATGTGATACTTTTCAACTGACCACCTATATGACATATTATATGGAGGTGGTATACAAATACACCACATTGTGCTTCTCCTTATTTTAAACCTATGTTCATCTGTAAGAAAGTCAAACAATTACATAATATGACATTTTTCAACATGGCCCTTACATAGTAAGTTATCTAACTTATATTCTGGAATCTTCCCTTAGGTACCTGTGATATGACATCGCGTTATCATTATGTTTTAAAGTAAAAAAGTTATAAATTGTCCCATTGTTAAACACGACTTAGACTTCATTATATCATATCATGTGTTCATACACATTTTATTCACACAACACAACTTTAAATCTTCATTTTGCACCCCCGTGTATGATGTGTATGATGGTTATACTATGCATAAATAATAAAGACATAAATATGGGAATATTATAAGCTAGGTTGATGCATTGTTTAGTGGCACATTATTTTGTTTCTTGTTTGTTTCTTTATTCCCTACACTTACCTATGCATGATGCTAAAATTTATATTTTCAAGTGCTTAGTTGTGCTTCATTTTTCTTTAGGATATTATGTTGAAGAGAAGACCACCCTGATTTAAAATGATTGCATAACCTACCCACATGAGAGGGCAAGATTTGACACCTTAATATCTACTTCACGGTGACTTCTCTAAGGACACATACTTAGACAGTAGCCACCAATAGGGGCACCACAAGTTCACCACAGGTCCCACTATAGCTAGAGGAGTAAACAAACCATTTAATATTCCACTTTGAGATAAAGGCACAATGAAAGTGATACCAGACATTTAGGAAGTCACAATTTAAGGCACAAAGGTTCATAGACTGGAAAATCTCGAGAGAGGTTGTCCTAGTTCACTACAAGAAAAATGTTGTTTAGCGACGAAAAATGTTTAGATTCCGTCAGTAATAAAAATTAGTGACGGAATATACCGACGAACAAAAGCATAGCAAAAACGATCGTCAGTAAAATTTACCGACAGAATAACCAATACTGTTGGTAAAATTTATTGATAGAATAACCAATACTATCGGTAAATTTACCTATGGCTTTTACCTTCCGTCAGAATATTTACCGACAGTATTAGTTATTACGTCAGTAAACCTGACGGTAAAGTTGACGGTGGTTGTCAAAATTACCAACAGTACTCTTTGTTCCGTCAGTAAATATCTTACATTTTACTGAAGGTTTTGATGTTCCATCAGTAAACTCTACAACATGAGCCCAGTTTTTATAGGTCTGTTTTACCAAACTGTCCACATAGACCTAAAAGAAATGAAGCATTTGCAATTTTTGAACCTTCGTCCTTGTATATTTTTTAAGGTCGCATGGTCATGAGCGACAAGGTAAGATTTTGATGTATTTAATGTTATCTACCTTGATTTTAAGATTGGGTGTAAACCAAAAATTCTTTCAAATAAACATGGAATGCAACAAGAATTTCAGAGAAAGGAGCTGGTGAACACAATAACTTTTAACAAATACTTGAATGGAGGATTAGTTATCTTTTAACTGTCAAAAAGGGAGTCAGCTAAGTGGTAGTGCCCATTAACAATTAAGCCACTAAACTCATTGATATTGTTGAAAACAACAGTGACTTGTTATTTGATCTCTCAATGTACTTGGTTTGCATCTTCACTCTGTGTTAGGTTACCCAGAAAATGTATTACAAAACAAACAAAGCCACAAAAAGTAAGGAACAAATCATTACTTGGTCATTTACCAAAGAGAGAGAGATGGACTCTATTCATAACAGAAGAACAGGAAGGAGAAGAAGCAAAAGTAGAGAATGTCGACAACAGATTAGCCGGAAACATAGCACGAGAGAATGCCAGAGTTTTTGCAGGAAGAACAAAGAAATTCGTCGCAGGTGGGGGGAAGGGGGGCTATTTCAGGTGAGTTATAATGAAAACAAAACGAATTTACAGATAGATTTTACCGACAGAAAACCTAAAACTTTATTATCCCGCCAACAATTCTCTCCTTATTTACTGATGGTAATTTCATTCCGTCATTAATTAATTTCCCTCCATATTTAGCAACGAATATTTCTACCGCCGCTAAAATTAAATAGGAAAATTTTACATGCGGAGTTTACCGATGAAAATTTTCTGTCGGCAAACTCAAATCTTATTTACCGATGAAAATTTGATTCCGTCCCTAAATTCTGTCGCAAATTGATTTCTCTTCATATTTAGCAACGAATATTTCTATCGTCATTAAACGAAATTTTTGCTGACAATTTTTTCGACAGAAATATTATTTCCGTCGGTAATTTGTAGCGATTTCTTTTCTGTCCGTACGTTTTTGTCACTAATTCCTTCTTTTCTTGTAGTAGTTGTAGCATGCACGATATCACTTTTAATAATTGTCCAGATTTCTTTAACATCAGATAACCAATCTATTATGAGCTAACTATGAGTTTATACATACGAAATTTTCTGGTTTTAAAATAGTGTTTCAATTATATATCGACTAATTTTGTTCACATATTTACGTGAATTCTATCTTTAAATGAAATTAATTAATACAAAATTAACTAGTTAATGAAAACAAAGTATCCGATCCTAAATTTATGTGCATAATGGAGGCTTATGACACCAAGGTGTCATTGGAGGACAACGCTGTCCTGAGATTCAGATTGGGAGACATAGACCATAGCCTTAGTTACAGCCAGTTTGGATTCTATGCCAACTTTTACATCATAGAGCACACACGGACCCTGATGCTAAGTTGGATTTCATTAGATTAGGAGTAGTTTAATTTGACACTGACTTGAGGCACTACCATCATTTGATGGTTATCGTACATCCTTAATTACCACACGATGAAATCTAAGGTTTTAAGGTTCCACTTTCCCATGACAAGATAAGTTTACAAGCTCTTAATGTATTATCTTTTTATGAGAAGGGAGAGTATAAGAGTACCAAGCTGTAAATATCTCTTTTTAATGTGCTACATAAGTCAAAGATAGAGGATCCACCTCAATATATTTTTCATATAGTCAGTTCACAGATACCTACAATAGGTCATCTTCAGGATCATTAGAAGAGGCTCGATGATTATGAGACTGGTAAGAGGGCTTCGAGTGCCAGTAGATGACCTCAATCTTACTGTAGTAGCTACCCTTACGCCTATCACGACGGAGACAAAGTATCAGCCCTATGAGCCTGAGGTAGATGGAGTGAGATGCTAGATGGTGCTGGAAATGAAAAGCTTATTATAGCACTAGCTGGGGTGGAGTGCATTGGAGATGAGGGTTATAAAGTTCCAATGGAGATTACCTCGCCAATAGGAGTGAAGACAACTATTCTAGCTACAGATAGGTTGATGACCATGATGATACGTAGACTATAAGTTTTGAGCAGAGATCACTTGTCTAAGTTACTCTGTCCAACTCTGTCCAATTTAACAAACGGCGTCGGATTTACTAGGAAATGAACTCTGCTCATTAAATTAAAGAGAGCCGCCTGTGGGACCCACCCATAGGCGCCGTTTTTTCTTGGGCGCCTAGCGCCAGCCAGCCAGTTTATTAACTCTGTCATATTATCATTTACAAACATCTTTTTCATTATTCTTATTATTATTATTATTATTATTTAATAATATTTTCATTATTATAATAACTATTAAATATTAATCTGAACATATACTTATTGTTATTTTATTTTATTTTTTTGGGGGAAAAAAACCAGTATTAACGCTACTAAAGTTATCATCAACTGGTTAATTTTGTGAATGTTGTGATTAATCACAATTATACATCCAATAATAACTTATATAAAGATTTATTTCACTAATATTGTTGGTTTAACTAGTAGGTCTGATAATCACCACTTTATCGTATTTAGAAACACATTAAAAATATAAAATAGAGAAAAAGTTAGCATTTGTGCTTTTTTTTTGGTGATTATATCATATAAAATTAACAACATTTCTACAATAGTATTGGTCCAAATATATATATTCGTATGTAGCAAATTTCATAGTAGACAATGTGCACACAAAAATATTAAGTAATAATAGAAGGAACTTTTTATTCATTTTATCAGCATATTGTTTTGATCATCAAATTTCCTTCTATATTATCTCAATATTACTTTATTTTAGAGGAGACATTGAAATTTGGACAAAAGAACTTTGGAAAGTATATGTTTCTTAGCATAATCATAATTTTAATCAAGAATTTACACAACTAAAATTCCCTTTATCTATTTGCCTTATTCTTCGTTTCTATGTTATAATCTTAATGTTCAAGTGAGATACTGTGCATAAACAAAAACTTAGGAACGAGCGATGGAATTTTAGTAGGTTCATGTTACTACTTATCATAATCATAGTTTTGATTTAAAAGAAATTCGCTCTGATTATATAATGTCCTTTGGTGAGGCTGACACAGATGTACAGCTCTTCAGTTCTACGCCACCATTATTAAAAATGATGTTATCATGATTCAATCCTTCAGCGGTGATCGGGCCTGTGACTGAGAGCCCTTAAAGTTGAGGATTCAACCTTTTGAAATAAGAAGTTATCATGAACTCCCTTCTTCCCCCGAAAAAAGGCCCATAAGTCCTGTGCATTATCGTCACCGCTTTACCAAAGAATGATTTAGTCCACAAAATTTCATGAATTTAGGAGATATAAAGTCCCATTCTATGCAAGTCGCCACAGCAAACGTCCCCATTCCCTCAAAACAAAAACCAACAAAAGTCAGCAGACCTCCACGACAGTGACGACTGGTATATAACAAGATTGGTGTGTCACAAAATCTTCAATTGAGGCCATCAAGAAAATATACAAGGATCTCACTTCTGGTCAGTGTACACAGCATCAACATCATCAAGCTCTAGTAATTTAGAAATAAGCTCTTTGTTCAATTCCATTGCCTCATCATCTACCTGTAAACCCATCACGGAAATGTTAACGTCGTTGCACTGAAACTAGAAAATAAAAGATACAAAATTATCAGATTTTGGACAAACTCTAGAAATTCTGAGTGCCTTTTCATCTATTAGGATTTAACCATAGGTAGATGCAAAAGATGGTGAATATCTGTATATTCTAATCTTGAGACAGAATAAGAACGAAGAAATGAAAAGGAAGTTGCATTGTATAGTCTTGAGCTTGTACTGAAGTATGTGTGCTTTTGTATTCTTCCCTTACGAATACCTTTGTGCCTTAATCTTGGGGAGAGTTTTTCATGAGGTGGGCCTTCTAGACAGTTTTAAGGAAATTTGGCAAAACGATCAATAACATTTTCAATACGTGGAACAAGAAGGTTTTCCCTTGCACCCTATCATATCCCAAGATCGAATAAGCAAAGCCACATGTTTAAAATCAGACCATAATTTAATACAGGTGCTCATAAGGAAATCAAGAAATCAAACTTCTAGCACTCACAACGAAGAAAAAAAGTTTTTAGGAAGCAAGATGAAGACAAATGATTAGCTAATATACCTCAATAGCGGTTATGGGAAGAAGCTCAGAACCATTATCAGTCTCGAAGTTAATTCCTCTTTCACGCAGCCTAGATATTATTGTGGGATAGTTCTCGGCTGAACTCACGACTTTGTAGTAGCTATCCAAAAAATGAAAGTTGATAAAACAGGATTAGAACTTTGCAGAGATATTTATACAATGCTAAATTAAAGAATTCATTAACTAGTGGAACAACATAAAATCAAACGTTCTGACAGGTAGTTAAACTTCAAAATGTAGACAACTAAACATCATTGAAGGAAGCAAGATACCTTTATGTTCACGAGCAACAAATTGACCAATATATACAATATTCATCTTACAGAAACAAGGGCTGATATTCATGTCTTCGAACCATGACTCAAGAAAAAATGCTTAACAATTGAACTTTTCCAATCTTTCCTGATCAGCCAGTGTGATTCATCAACTATAAAGGGACATTTAATCAACAAACTGCTACATTTATTAGATTAAAAAGCTTTACAGGGAATTCAAATTAAAACAGTAATGTTAATTTAGTTATTCAAACAAGTGATCCTTAAGCATCGAAATTTGTTACGATCCGTTCCAGGTGAGTAAGGACACACAGAACAAAGCACTACCACAGTTTTGTGGGATACGACATATTTACAATGACATTTGGTAGAACATGGTGATATAAAAGTACAGTTGAACAGATAGGACACCAAAAATTTTAAAATGATCAAGGGAAGTAATTACCTTTCTGATCTATTGTCCTGAGTATCATCTTCATATATCGGAGGTTCAATAACATCATCAGCACCAGCATCTAAAGCAATAGTTAGTAGTTGATCTCTATCAGCATCTGTGACTTCTATATTCACAACCCTGGCACGTGTAAATTTGAATGTCACAGATCCTGGATCTGCCATTTTTACTCCAAATTCTCTTATCACCTCTCTAACAGCTGCCACAGATCTAGTTATTTTATCTGTCAACACCTCCACTACCATACTAACACCCCCAAAACCATAAACCTGAAAGTGAAGCAAACTTCCTTTTAATCGACGAATCATTGTATGGAAACATTATTAGATAAATATACTTAATCCAAGACAATTATTCCTTCTGTCTGAGCATCATTTGAAAGGATTGTGCTCATACAAACCTCATATGTTTTCTCAATATAGGCTTCTTGACCCTTCTCAGAAGCCCTCTTAATGTTGCGCTCCAAAATTTCCTTTGGCACATCAAGCTCCTTTGCTTTCTCAAGCACAGCAGCCAATAGTATATTTGATGTTGGATTTGGACCTCCTTTCTTTATACTAACCAAAAATAGAAAAGCAGAAACACTCATAAACGAACGCTAAGTTGATCACGATATCTTTTCACTCAAATCACCTATGTTTGAGTTTGACATGCAGCCAATTATTAGCCAGAACAGAATTTAAGAGCAATAAACTTACGCAGATACAACTTCCTTTCCAATTTTTGAGTGCAACTTAGCCTTCTTTGCATCCTGGCTCGTCTGTATGGGAGAAGGCCGGAAAGCATGCTTAGAATATCACAAAAAGAAAAAACAAAATGAACATGTTCCAGATAGTCTAAATTCATGATTTAGAACTCCAACTTATTGATCTCAGGCACATGCAATGATATAGTCTAAATTCATAATTGAGAACTCCAACTTATTGATCCCAGTCACATGCAATGAGAAACGAACTTCGATAGCTAAATGGCATAATGCGTTTAATCAGTAAAGCCATCTCAGGAAACCAATAGCACATATCCAAGTACAATTTGAATCTAATATACCAATATTCATCAAACTAACAAACAATATGTGAAAATGGAAAAAAAAAATCTTTGAATCCAGGAAAAATATAGAACGCCTTTTAATCTTAACAGAAGCTTCATTTAAGAAAACCTTGACATGAAGCTCTTAAGGAAATATTGAACCGATATATCCCATCAAAAGCTTTAACAAGCATACACCAATGTACATTTGGATCGTGCATTTTATCAAACACGCAGATGCCATTAAAAGCAAAACATTGACAGGGAAATTAAACATCGAAAACAACTGGACAAGGGCGATGAATGATAACTAATTGAAATCTCAAAGAATCTGAGAGAATGCGATATATATAAATAAAGACCTTTCTTCCAGCGATTTTGCAAGAACGGCGGCCCATACAGACAGTAGGAAAAGTCCATATCCTTCTTAGATTCATCTGATAATCACTCCGATTCTCTTTACACGGTGATAATAGAGAAAATGACGAAAAAGAAGTACTAGAGAGCAATTCAACCCCTGAATCACGACAAAAGAAACAACCGTAGTGATGAAAAACCTCCCGGAAACTAAAACTAACGCAGAACGTTCTTTGACCGACATACTTTGCACGGGAAACCGAATGGCTGGGAACTTTAAGTAGACACGATTAGAGAACCCGTAAAGCACTGCACGTAATGAACTCTTCGAAGAAGTTAGCTTTGGAATGGCAGCCATTAATTAGATACAATTCGCAGGAGTTTTTGGCGCTAAAAGTGTCTCCGGACTGTTGTAAGAAATAGGCATATATTTTGTTCTCTGGGACTTCACAAACATAAAACTCCGTCACTGGGCCCACTAGACCTCTTAGATGCTATAAATTTTACAATGGTATAGAAGCATAAAAAGCACAAATGGTTCCTATATTCCGATTGTGAATGGCATAAAGAGCATCTATGATTAGTAGAAGCTGAATTTATTCATGGTTGTATCCATTTTGACAATATGTTCCGACAAGCTAGCTATGTAGTAACATCATATCTAGGACTGTTTCCAAGAAACCAAGGTATCCCATGCCATTGTTTCTCAGTCCTTTGAGTCTTATGGAACTTCCATGGCGGATTTGATAGAAAACTTCCTTAAAGAAATTGCTCTATTCTCTCTATTTTCCTCCGGTCTGTAATTAGGAGAGCACCTACTAGCCATTCAAGCCCTCTCAAGTAGATGCTCCAATTTTGATCAATTATAAGATCACTTACCTTGGCTTAGGGCTTTAGCATATATTTTAAGTTGGACAGGTTAGGATGCATCTATAGAGGACCCAGATTATAAAAACCAAATGCTGGTGTTTTTCTCATCTCCAATAATTCACTTGAATGCATCAATAACTTTCCCTCTCATCTTTAGTAAATTGATATAGGTCCATGATGAGTTTTCTTTATAGCATTTCACTTCCCAAAAGCTTCGGCCTTTTAGGTGTCAATGTGGATCCATCGGACCCATAAGTTTTCTTTATCAGTCAACAACTTTCAATTCTTTTAGTGAGTAGGATTATTGATGACGCCTAGCTTAAATTGATCCCAAGACCACCTTACTTGTTGGAACAACATATATCTTCCTATGATATATTTACACCTAAGTTTTTATATGGATCACCATTCCATAGAAAGTTTCTTAGAAGCTTCTCTATGTCTTGGCCATCTTGTTTAAGTGTGAGATCTAATAATTATACATATTACAAAGCACTACTTTGACTAGTTGGATCCTACCATCATAACTTAGCTCCTTATTATACCAAGCTCTTAACTTCCTTTCAATTTATTCAAATAGGGGCCTGCAATCTTTGTAGGATGGCCTAGATGTTCTAATAGACACTCTTAAATAGGCGAATGGGGCTTGACCTATTTTCATTTAAGAGATGCTAACTAATTCATACTTTAGTAGTTTAGCATCCTTGAAGAGCATCAAAATGCATCGTAACAAAAAAAAAATCAAAGATGGGAAATGAGTGTAAAAATTACTAGTGTCACGATCATGACCCAATCTTGTACGGAAATTAGAAGAATTATGCATGAAAGAATGAAATGGCAACCAATGCATGTAATTAATTTAATTAAGCTTGTAAATGGTGTCACACCCATGACTATACTAGTCAAGGGTGTGATAATGGGAGTTACGGGTCTGGGTGTGACAATGGGAGTCACACCCGTGACTCCCATGTCACAACATTTTTTTTAATGGATCCAACATATTACGTGACAACTGTAGGTTTGAGGGCTCGAAAAAATAATCCTAAAAGGAGACTGCAAATAGACAGAAGAGGGTGTGACGACACACAGAGACACACTAGGACTCATTCAAGACTCATTTTGGAGACATTTAGGGACACAAAACGGGGGGGGGGGAAGAGAAGGCAGTGAAGAGAGAAGAGAACAAAGAGTAGTCGGGTGAGGTGAGAAGAAGAACAATAGAGAGGTGAAAGCAAAGTTAGCATTCAGTTGTTTGAGTGATTATCAACCAAAAACAGAAGGCAAGAGCTAATGCAGGAGGCTTGAGAGTGGCCGGAAATCACTATAACTCCCTCATCCAATGCTTGTTTGCTCATTATATTCTTATATGTTGCATTATTTTTTTGTTATTCTACTAGATTTACTCCTTTATTAGTTAATAGACTCATACTCTATTAACTTTGGGTAGTTCATTTTAGTTATTCACTTGATTTATTGCTTTAATACTTCTCTTATACTAATAAAGATGGGATTGAAGCATATGAAGATGATCAATCTTGTTTATTCCTTGATGGGTTGGTTTCTTTTTCTTGAGAATTAATGTAGCTATTTTAGTCAAATTTGCATGATTGAGTTACTGTGTTGTTGTCTTATGTTTGCTATAGTTTCTAAACTAAATGGATGTAAAAGCATGACGAACTTTACATCACATCTTGCTTACATTAAAGCTCTTTAAATTCTATTCATTTATGTCACTAACAATCATTCTTACTCATACACTAACATCCCCAAGTTTTTCCAAATTCAAAAGAAAACTCTTTCATAACAAATTCAAAACACCTTCACAACAATCCGTTAATTATACCTCAATTCCTCATCAATTTCTAGCTCAAAATCGTTCATTTAATAGCTCATAAACTATTTTTTTCGTACATGTTATACAAAACAGAAACTACCATTCACGCATCATTTTTCTAGCATACATTTAACACCAATACATCAATCAATCAATCCCCAATTTAGTCGTCATCAAGTTTTATTATTTTATATCACAAGAGATCAGTATTTTACCTTCTTGATCAGTTCCAATACCTCCTCAATTATCAAGCTAACCTAGCCTTCCATGCATGCAAACACAATTCCAAGAACAAGATGGGAGTAGAATGATTTCAGTAAGGGCAAAGAGATGATAACATATTATAGCTATCTTTATGCAAGATCTTGTGTGGTTCTTGGAGTGACGATGAACATAGTTAAAGCAAAATTTCAAAGTTGTAAGGTTTATGTGTGTGTTTCGATAGTGAGAAAGAGGAGAAGAAGAAAACATACAGAAGAAAAGATGACTCTGCATTTGCTTAAGTCATTTGGTACAAGGTGTCTTTTTTTTTAAGAACACCTGTCATATAAATGGAGTAAGCTACATGTCTTCTTATGTGGCCGCCAAATGTCACTAATATCTTAGACCATTTGACACTCAATCACTACTATTATTTATTACTTAATTTTTTATGCCAAAAGTCACTCATTTTATAGACTTAGTCATCCTAATTTTTCATGTGTCAACTTGTCTTACCACTTGACATTTTTCGTAGGCTAAATGTACATTTTAATTCATCATTTTTTCCAATTGTAACAATTAACTCCAAATTACTAATTATAATCCATCAAAATAAATTCAAGACATAAGCAATACACAATAAAATCATCATCATTTGAAACCTTTCATACCCCGAAATATGTCAATTGAGTTCATATACTATCTTTACAATGTTTTCTAAATCAATATGTGTGTGTGTGTGTGTGTGTGTGTGTGTGTGTGTGTGTGTGTGTGTATGCATGTGAATGAAATGCACCTCATAAATTCTAAAATGATATGACTAAAAGGTCTAACATTTTAACCCTTAATAAGTTTTGGAAGTTGACTATTACAATTCTGCCCTTTAAGGAATTTCGTCTTCGAATTCTTACTTGATTGACCAAATAGATGGGGGTACTGTTTCCTTATGTATTCCTCAGTCTCCTATGTACCTTCTTCTCTTAAATGATTCCTCCAAAGGAATTACATGATTTCTCAATGGTTTCGTCTGGTATCCAACTATTTTAACTAGTTCCTCAACATAACTCAAATTTGTTGCAATCTCAACCTTCTATGCTGATAATACATGTGTTGGATATGACCAATATCTCCTGAGCATACTAACATGAAACAAATTGTGAATTTGAGACATTTCTAGTAGTAATGCTAATTTGTAAGCTAATGGTCCTACTTAATCAGTAATCTCATAAAGACCGATGTATCTAGGGCTCAACTTTTCCTTTTTACTAAACCTTAGCACTCCTTTACCAAATGACACTCTCAAAAACATTTTACCTCCCATTTGATACTCCATATCCCTCTGGTGTTGACCTGTATAACTCTTTTGCCTGTCTTAAGCTGCCTTAATCCTTCTACGGATCAATTTTACCTTATTAACTGTATCTTAAATCAACTATAGGTCTTCAATAATCCTTAGGCTCTCTTCATCCCAATATAAAGGCGATCCACACTTTCTACCATATAATGCCTTATATAGAGCCATACCAATACTACTATGATAATGATTATTGTATGCAAATTCAATGAGAGCTATATATTCATCCCATGCTCCTTGAAACTCTAAAACACAAGCTTTAAGAATATCATCGATAGTCTTAATAGTCCTCTCTCTCTGTCCATCTGTCTAAGGATGAAATGTTGTACTAAAGTTTAACTTTATACCTAATGTTGACTATAAATTTCCCCAAAATCTAGATATAAATATGGGATCTCAGTCTGATACAATAGACACTGGAACTCCATGTAACCTCACTATCTCATTTACATACCTATGAGTTAATTGATCCAGTGTGTTACTTTCTCTCAAAAGTAAGAAATGAGCTGATTTTGTTAATCTGTAAATAATGACCTATATAGCATAATTTTGTTTCGGAGTTCTCAGTAAACCCATAATAAAATCCATTATAATTCTCTCCCATTTTCACCTTAGAATAGGTAATGACCCTAATTTCCTAACTGGAGCCTGATGCTCTGTTTTAACTTATTGGCATGTTAAACATTTGATAACATACTCAGCCATATGTTTCTTTATTCCTGGTCACCAGAAATGTTGTTTTAGAGTATTGTATATCTTAGTAGTACTAGGATACATAGTATAGGTTGCTATGTGTATTTCCTCAAAAATTTATTTTTTAAAACCATCAACATCTGGTACACATAATTTTTACTTTAACCCAAATGCATTATTTCTCAACTCAAACACAGAATTCGGATTTTGTTTCAACTTCTCAATAATCTTCACCAATTCGGGGTCTTTGCTTTGAACTTTTCTGATCCTTTCATGTAATCTTGGTCTAAGCTTCAACAATGCTTCATTTTGTTCCAAACTTAGCTCAACATTCAGGGCTCTTAATTGAACTAGGTTTGGTAACCTCGATGTTTGAATTTATGCCACACTGCTATTAGATTTTATAATTAATGCATTAGCTACAACATTAGCTACCTGGATGGTATTCAATCATACAATCATAATCCTTAAGCAACTCAGTCCACCTCCTTTGTCTCATATTCAATTCTTTTTAGTTCAACAAATATCTCAAACTTCTATGATCTGTAAATATATGAAATGTTTCACTATATAAATAATGTCTCCAAATTTTCAAAGCAAACACCACTATAAGTTCTAAATCATAAAATGGGTAATTTAACTCATGAGATCTTTACTGTCTCAAAACATGTGCAATTATTTTGCCATACTGCATCAAAACACACCATAACCCCTGATGTGAAGCATCACTATATATAATATGTCCTCTAGATCCCGATGGTGTAACTAACACGAGTGTCGTAGTTAATTGATGATTTAACTCCTTTGACACTCATCAGTCTATTGAAAAGGTACATTCTTTCTCATAAGTTTTGTCAAAGGAGCTGAGATCAATGAAAAGCCCTCGACAAATCTCCTATAATAACATGCTAAGCTAAAAAAACTTCAGATCTCAGACATATTTCTAGGTACTTCTCACTTTATCACTGCCTCAACTTTCTTTAGGTCTACCTGTATGCATTGTCCAGATACTATATGACTCAAGAACACTACTTGATCAAGCCAAAATTCACACTTACTAAACTTGACATACAATTGCTTCTCTCTCATTATCTATAAGACTAACTTCAAATGCTCAGAATGTTCCTTTCTACTCCTCAAGTACATCAAAATATCATATATGAATACAATCACAAAATGATCTAAGTAAGGTTGGAACTTTATTCATCAATCCCATAAAGGTCATCGGAGCATTCATCAATCCAAAAGGCATCACCAAAAATTCAAAATGTTGATATCTTGTTCTAAATACACTTTTTGGTACATGAGCTTCTGCTATCTTCAATTGATAATAACCTAACCTCAAATCTAGTTTAGTAAATACCTAAGCTCCCTGTAATTGATCAAGTAAATTATCTATTCTCGGTAAGGGATATCTGTTCTTCACTGTCACTCGATTCAATTAACTATAATCAATGCATAATCTCAAGGTTTCATCCTTCTTTTTCATAAACAAAAATAAAGATCCCCAAGGTGATACATTGGTCTTGATAAAGCCTTTATCTAAGAACTCCTACAACTGAGCCTTAAGTTCCACAGGTGTCATCCTAAAAGAAGGAATAGTTATAGGAGCAGTACTTAGAATTAAGTCAATAGTCAACTCTATTCTCCTATCTGGTGACAATCCTGATAATTCAGTAGGAAATGCATCTAGGAAATCCTTAACAACAGGAATATCATGTACTGCCTGCTTAATTTAGGTATCGGTCACATAGGCTAAATAAACCTCACAACCACATTGAATCAGCCTAAAGGCACTCATTGATGAAATCAATAAGGATGGCATTTCTTGACTAACACCTCAAAATATAACCCTTGGTTGATTAGGAGATTCAAGAATAACTTCTTTAGGATAACAATTCATTATAGCCCTATGGGTAATAAGTCAGTCTATACCCAAAATGAGGTATATCTCTTTCAAATGCAATACTATTAAATTGACTTTCAACTCTACCTGATCAACCCAAATCATGCATCCTTTACACACTTCTCCAATCACTGTAGTACTAACCAACTTTAAGCCACATTTCAACATCTCTCTCTCACAATAATGTTTAGATGCCAATTGTGGAGTGATAAATGAATGCATAGATTTTGGATCTAACAATGTAAATGCCTCAAAATTAAAGAAATATAACACACCTATAATAACATCTAGAGAATTCTGCACCTTGTGTCTCATAATAGTAAAGATTCTGGCTTGGGACTGTAGTTGGTTTCTCTATACCTCAGTCCTAACACTAGGATCTGTTGAACTTGTTTCACCCCATCTCTGCCTCTCTGTCCTACTCCACTAGCTCTGCTCTGCTGGACAACCATTTCAGTCACTGATCCTCCTCTTACTCTGGACTGTGCTCTTAAAGTTACGGGACAATCTTTAATCTGATGCTTGAAAGAGCCACAATGCAAGCAAGCTCCCGATATCATCCGACAATCTATACCAAATTTCTTTACACACTACTCAAAACTAGGCATTTGTTGTGTTTTCCCTGCATATGTCTGTCCTCCAGACGCCTGACCTCTACCACTACCAGCATGAACAAAACTACCTCTTGGTTTAAACCTTGACTACCTCGATCTAGTCTATAATCGTGATGATCTATTCTGGCGTTTTCTAAATCTTCTGCCATAGTCAGCTTGAAACTCACCACGCATCTTAATTCTAAACTCCTGTCTACTCTCCTTGTTTATCTTTCAAAAATTGCTCAATCCGAATTGAATCAGCTCTCAACTGAGTAAAACTTTTCAAATTGATAATAGCCAACCTCATTTTGATCTCCATATTCAATCCTTCCTCAAACTACCTACATTTATATTCCTTAGTCAGAATCAAATAAGTAGCATATGCTATTAATTCATTAAACCACGCCTCAATACTCGGCTACAGTGAGATTTCCCTAATTCAGATCAAAAAACTCTTTCATCTTCCTATCTAAATAGATCTTTGGCATATAATTCTCCTTGAAGACCTTCAGAAAGTTTTCTCATGTCACAAAGTTGGGCAGAACTACCTAGAACAATCTTCCATCACTAATAAGCCAGGCTTTGTAGTAACGAGACTGCATAGTTGAACCTTTCATTGAATTCGCAGTCCATCTGATCAAACACCCTTTTTGTTCTTCCTAGCCAACTTTCTGCCTTAGCAGTGTCTGTACTTCCACAGAAGTCTACAACCCCCTACTTTCTAAGTTTGACATACGTCCTTTCTCTCCTCTCTTCTTCTAGGAATTTGTTTAAACTAAGGTACTAGGGACTCTTTATTGGCTCCTATAGAATCAAGGTCAACTGAAAATGCGACTTGATATCCTATAGCGGATGACCAATAACAAACAATAATTGTGATCACTATATGAGTCTCTTATTATATGTCATTTTTAAATGCTTATATATGTATCCCTAAGGATGTCAAACCATGCTCTAATTCCAAAATTGTACCATGCCATACCCATAGCGCATATGCTCAAACATATCCACAGATAGTTGAGAATATACTCTACAGAAATGGAATGTTAGAATAATCACATAAATATGGTTTGAGGCATCAACATAACTTAAGCATTTGAGTTTACTGACAGAAAAATTTTGTTGGTAAATTTTAAAGGTAAACGTCGTCACTTGCTTCGGCTTTAGCATTTTAAAGTAAAATAAAACGACATAGTTTGCTTACATTAAACTCACACGAAGCTCTCCTCCTCCCCCATTTGCTTCTTCTTCTTCCAGCTGTGTCTCCTCTCATGCGATTTTCTTCTCTCCGAAGTTGTCTCCTCTTCTGCTCGTCGGCATTGTCTTCTCAGATCATTGTTATCGTGTCCTTTGATGCAGGTATTTTTGCAACCACTGCCATGTATTTTTTTCGTATATTGAATGAAAGTTAATTTGGGTATTGTTTACTTTCGTTTATTTATGTATTTTGTAATTGAAAACAACTTTAAGGTATAAATATTAGTGATAAAAGGGACAAGACATGATTTTGGTTATGATGTTGGGATGAATTTCTGATGCATGTAAGGTGTTTGATGAAATATCTGTTCTTTGAAAAAATGATTTCAGTTCTTTTTTAGTATGAATTTCATAATTTCAGTTCTTTTACTTGATCTATGATATAACTTACATAGATTAGCTTCCTCTCCCTAATAAATTAGATGAAATCTATGAGAAAATAATCTTATTAGAGAGTCTAGCATTCTAATTGTAATAGTCTTTATGTAGAGTTTTTGAGTGAAGACAAGCATAGTTGATGTATGTACGTTGAAGCATCACCCTGAGACTGAGACCCGTAGTCATAATTCTCATATGCATCATGCCTTTGTAGGTTTGAGTTATACCTTTCTCTTAACATGTCAAGCAAGTAGGAAATATTCTCGCATGATCTGTGCATATAGGAAATTTCTACGACTTACATACAAGGATATAGGTATGTTATTGAAGGAAATGTGAAGTTCTGTTTGGTGATTATTAGAAACTAAGTTAAAGTGTATCACCAGCTGTATTTCTATTGCAAATGGTCATGAACAACAAACTTATGAATAACTACTTCCAACTTGCTAGTTACAGTTGAAGTTTGTAATAGAAAGAGGGTTCAGATATTACTACTATCGCAAATTTGATTGAGCTATTGTAAGAATAACATAAGCACACTAAGATGAAAATGGGAAATATTAATTCAAATGATGGGATATGAATTTCAGGTTGAATTATGCCATCAAAGAAAATAAGATACAATGCGATCAAGGTTTAGATCACGATTTGGAGCCAGTTACTATCCAGGTGAAGCATCACATTCTACAGCTACAACCGAATCAGATGTTGTACCTCCAACTACTACTATACTTGCAGATAAGGCATCACCTTTCGTACCTGCCACTATACCATCCACCACCCATATATCGATAAAGATATCAGGGGAAAATGATGTGGCTGAAGAAGGCGACTTCCAACTTGGAGTTGAGGGAGTGGATGGAAGACTTACATCACAATTGTTAACAATTTGTAAGTGAAAATACATGAATCACCATATGTTTATAATTAAGTTATATGTTAAATTTAAAAAAGGTATAAAATTAATGGTTTTAATGTTAGGTTGATTCTGTCTGAACCATGCTCAAGAAACATGACATCTAAATTCAAAGAGAAAATTAATGTTGAGGGTTATATATGAAAGAATATCTCTTAGGCGACAAAGGAATTTTACTATAAAGAGTTTGAGGTTAAAAAACTATTTTTTGTTTTTAAATTGATTTTTATACATTTATTAGATAAATATTATTACATTATAGATACTTATCGTATGTTCTTTTTATTTTAGAAAGAATTTTTTTTTATTCTGAATTTGACATAGTTATTTATAAAGTATGGGATAGACAAGCACGTACATGTTATCGAGACTTTATTAATGTGATACGCAAGACTAGTGTACGACGGTCTTATATTTCTGAACAAATATGGAGTCATTGGCAACAGTATTGGACATCACCCAAGGTAATGTCCATTTCAGAGCATAATTCTACTAACAGACATGAAGAACTGGGAGGAGAGAGTCTTCCTATATATATTGGAGGATTTATTACCCACCACGAAATTCAGAGAGACTTGTAAGTATCTATATTTTATATTTACATTCTATTTTTTTTTACTTTGATGTATTTCAATTTAATTTAATGTGTAAATTTTTGAATGAAAATATGTATATTATGAAGAATGATAATATTATAAATTATAATTCACTTATAACAATTTATTCTGATATAGGAAAAGTTTATGGGCACGAAGCCTACACCATGTCAACTCTTTTTGCACACTCACATTAAGAAGCATAACGGTGTGACCTTCGTTAACACCCGATGTGGAGAACTAAATGTATGTTAAATTTGGGCTTTGATATTAATACTTAATAATTATCACTTACTAACATAAACATTGCCTTATGATAAGACCAAATACAAGAAAGTATTCAACGACAGTCTCAACAGTTTGAAGATGTTGATGAGACTCAAACCTATCTTATGCAATAGATGGTAGGGACTATCATGGAAAGATATTTGGCTTATGTTCATTTGTGAACACATGTTATTCGCAATTTTTCACGTCCAGTACAGCAACATCTAATAGGTGGTCGACAACCAATGAAGTCAATGAGCTTTAGAGCACAGTGTAGACATTGGCAATTCAGTTGCGACAGTTGATGGAGTACATAGCCCAGCTCTGTAATAGGATGGATGAGTTGAAGGAAAGATGTAACACCTCATCGTAGCAATCAGATCATCTGTGATTACTAAATAAATAGTGTACTTGTAGTCATTTTGTATGAATTACAAATATTTATTATGTACAAAATGATTTTTTATTATCAATTAAGATAGTTTTTACTTTATATCATCAATCAACTTTCTGTTTTAACTTTTAATAAATTAAATGTTGAAACAAATCAAAAGATTATCAACAAATAACTCATAACTATTTAAACTATGCATCAATCTTAACATCAACAAATAAAATTTAATGTAGGAAAATTTAAAATATAGTTTTAGTAAATTTACCGATAGGAAAAAATTAAATTCGTCGATAAAATCTATCAATTTATTGACAAAAGACAATTAACCATCAGTAATAACAATATGAATTTACTAACGGAATAACCAAATTCATCGATAATTTTTTCGACGGATAAATTTTCATCATCAATAAATTTATCGACCGAAGACAATACAGAATAACCGTCGGTATATTCACCGACGGTACATACTGTTAATCGTTGCAAATTATTACCTACAGCTGTATCTCTGACACCTTGTTCTATCTATAAATTTTGTTGCTAACTAAGCTTTCTGACGGAATATGTAAACATTCCGTCGTCCATTTTTCTTATGGTGATCATCATAGGGCTACCTCACATGCAATGAGGAAAAGATGCATTTATGGTAATAGTAGATCGATTCTTCAAGATAGCACACTTTGTTCCTTGTAATAAGACAAATGACGCTTCATTTGTACTTTAAAGAAATTATTCATCCTAACGAGGTGCCTAAGTCCATTGTATCAGATTGAAACTCGAAGTTCTTAAGTCACTTTTATGGCTCTCTACGGAGATTACTAGGAACAAAGCTCCCATTTAGTATATCGTATGATCCACAAACCAATGGCCATATTGAAGTTATGAACAAAACTTTAGGTGCTTCATGGCATAGAATGGTGAATAAGACGACCAAACTTTCATACGCAGAATTCACCTTCAATAGGTCACCTTCACATGTAGTGGGAAAGTCCCCATTTGAACTGATGTACGGAGATACTATATACATTTCCATTGATTTGTTGCCTCTCTCAAGGGACAAATTGTTGAACTTTGATGCAAAGAAACGTGTTGAAGAGATGGCAAACCTCTATGACCATATTCGAGCTAGAATAGAGAAGGCAAACGAGCAATACAAAATAAGAGCAAATAAGTTTGCAAACTACCAATTTTTGAACCAAGTGATCTTTTTTTTGTTTTTTTTATGCCCATGAAATGTCTTAGGAGGGTTTTTTTTTTTATGCCCATGAGATGTCTTAGGAGGGTTCCAATTATAAGAAGATACTTTTAAGCCATTCATACTCAGACTAATCCCCGCTCGAATCGAGTAAGTTCCTTACAGGAAGTAAAACTCTGTCTTCAAGGAAAAGTTTTCCAACCAAAGGAAAAACAAATTGATGCGTAGATTTGAACGACCATTCAAAGTGTTCAAGAGAATTGGAGAAAGTGCTTACAAGTAGACTTGCCCGAAGATTATAGAGTTTCAACTACATTGGCGAACTTTCTCACCTTGCTTCCTATCTTAAGGATGACAAGTTTAAAGAGTTGATGACAACTTTTGATAAAGGGGAGAAATATGTTGCGACTTTAAAGAAATTAAAGTTCTTTCTTCTCTATCATTCAACTCGTTTAACAAAGTTTGATTAATTTTAATTCTAGACAACCAAAACATGTTCTGATTTTTATTTTAAAATATCCAAAAGCATCATCATGAAAGGGTTTTGCCAGCACCTTTCTTTCAAGGAGCATTATTAAAGATAAAACGTCGAAGCCATTCTGATCAAATGGCGTCATAGTACATTTTCCATTGTCAGCTGAGGTTCATGCAAAGCTCTTATTTAGTGGACTTGTGGGAAAATCCTTAAAAAGTTTCACCCTAAGAAACGTCATCGAGGTCACAAGACGACCACACACTAGTATTTCCTGTATGCTAATTCCTTCACAGCTTCAGCAAGTTGATCCTCATTCTGAACGCTCTGAACCCACTTTGCATTTATGAAAACTCGTTCCCGGCTCTGCTTCAGGGTTCTAGCAATAGCAGGCTTGGAACGATTTGCAAAGAATTCTTCTACTTCCTTGGCTTTCTCAATTGAAGCAAACTGCACCATAACACAAGGCATCAGCGTCACAAATATTATAACATCGGAAAAGTTTGCAATCCTTGGTCAAATAGTTGACAATGGAGGAAGGGAGAGTGCTACCGGTGAGACAATTGCACTGATGAAGCGGGTGATTAAGAATCCAGAACCCCATGTTTTTGAAATATACTCCCAATTATCCTACATTGAAGATGTTTAACAAATACAGATGAACAAATGATTAAGAGAAGGGTAAGAAAAGGGCAAGAACGGCATTGCGGACATGGTTAAAAGTTACTGTAAACTGATGGGTTTGCGTTACTAAACTTGGTATCTTTAATGTTTGGATATTTATTACCTTCAGCCATGTCCAAGCTGTTTCACGTCCTTCCTTGCCAACAGCTACACCAAAAACGGCATCTTGATTACGAACCTGGAATGAAACAAGAATTGATATTGTAAGTCTTGAGAGGCCTTATCTTTACTTTGAAACTGTATGTTGAATGACAACCTTAATACTCCACATATAATTATTTCCACAGTACCTCAGGAGACAGCAAAAAGTTGAGAACCTCAAGGATTATATCGGGGTTTGGACAAGATGCTAATGAACCTACAGGGCATAGAAAGATATTATACCATCAAAAACTAAATTTGACCCATATAACCTAAACCACCTTCAAGAAAATATCAAGTATACTCAGAATGCGTGTCTTCTCTTGGCTTAGATCTGTCTCTCTGTACACTCTAAGAAGAGATTCATAGCCAGATCTATTTGACGTATTAACTCGCTGCATTACTGCCACATATGCTGCCTGACATCATTGCCTACAAATATTAGACACGTAAAATAACAACTGACAAGAAGTAAGAACACTATGGCTAACAACCTTTCTTATGTCAGGAGGTAAGAGTGCTGTATTCCTGTCATCTAAGAATGCATGGAAACGCCTACTCCCTTCATTTAATGTAGAATCATGTCCGAAAAGAGCAAGGGCAGTCAAAATTTCTCCTCTCAACAACGCATCAAGATGACTTTCACCTTGTTTAGGGTCCCAACCGAGCCTCCTGAATAGAAAATCAAAAGTTGAGGGAAATTAAAGAAGGATGAGAGAGTGATAATAGCAATCATGCTTCTCCATCAAAATAGAACCACTGAACCCAAATTGCAGTAAACTCCTGACAATGCAACTCGTGACATAATCATACATTTAGTCCTACTTATTTCTTATTCCTATTTCAATCATTTCCGTCAAATTTGTAAATGTTAGAGCTAATCCAACTATAATAATTATAGCAGTAAAAGTCCTTCACTTTGACTTTGTAAGAAATCTTTTCCATTTTAACAGTTGAAGTGATGTGGTAATCATATATCTCATAGCACAAATTGCAGTGAATTGATGAATCAAAACTAAAGTTTGCAGTTATTGTAAGTTCCTAGCATCTAGATTTTTGGAGTGCATCTCAGTACAACTGTGAAGAACTGTGGGAAAAACAGAGGGCTTGATGAATATTCAAGACCCTTGTATCATTTATATAGTAGTCATTACGTAGGGAAAGAAAACCTTAGTAATAAATAGGAAATCATACACCAAAGAGGGAGATCATACTCTCCCTAATATAGATATTACTCTTCCTAATATAGATATTTCCTAACACAAACAACAAAAGCCAACCAAATAGCCTTGAGTAACACGAGATCAATGGTCAATTACAATATTTTAATCTTACTTACTCGGCAGGATTTTGGAAAAGGTTAATAAAAAATTGGTTGAAGTATTCCAATAACTCAGGAGTTGCATCAGCTGCAATCCTTATGACCTTATAACTTATCTGCGAAACGAATTAACTAAAATCAGGAAAAATAAAGTCAGAAAATGATGAGAGAACATGATAGGTAGGTGAACATTACATTGATCATGTTAGATAAAACAGTGTACTCCAGTTCCTCCTTGTAAGCACTCAATAGAGTAAGCAAATATGTCAAAGACAGTTGCCGAGCCATACAAAGTGCAAATGAATCATCCAAAACACCTGCCAACGGTATAACTTGTCATCTTCCATTTTCCCCCATCAAACAAATAATTAAGGTGTAGATCAAGTACTTTCAGATTACCAAATCTGTCTGTTTCATTAAGGTTCTTTTTCTCTATGGCATATCTAAGTCTAGCAGCAAGGCCTTCATCATATTTCACTCTATAGAAGCCAGTCTGATTCACATTAAGCTTTATCCAAGCACTTCTAGCCTCTTCAAGGCTGGAATCATGTAATTCCTTGACATCAAGACTTTCAGATTTACTTTGCATCAGGAAATTCTTGCAAGTATCATATGACCCACAGCATAATGTTATTGGAATGATCCATTGCCCATCTCCATGGGAACCACTTGACAAGAATTGTGACTGCCATGAATTTATTCATCAAAGTATTTAACTTTAAAATAAAACAAAATTGTACCAGTAAAGAAAAGAAAATAAGAATTTTAATGTGTTAACATATTCGAACGAAGAAAAAACATGAAAAGAAAACCTGCACAAATTCCAATTTCTGATCCTCCAATTTGACAGATACAACAGGGTATCCTTTTTGCCCTGTCCATGAGTTCATCAACCTGTTGACAGGTTCACCAGATCCCTCTTCAAGGGCAGCCCACAAATCTTCTGTCTTTGCATTCGAGTAAGCATGCTTTTGAATATAAGAAGCAAGTGACCTCTGATGCATAAATAAGCCATGTATTATTAAATAGCCTTAACTTGCAGAAAAGTATAGAATTCGATAAAAATCATCAACTAATTTTATAAGTGAAAGACAAAACAGATGTTAGCCACTATGACCATCTTAAAGGCAAGAGTTAACCTCAATTAAGGAACATCAAAAAGTTTTTAACTTCCATGGCTCATTATCAAATTACCATTCTTAAGAACCAAGCAAAGTAATCAAATTGTAAATTTAATCATGAATAGCTTTTGAATTTCAAGTTCTCAAATACCAACCTGAAAAATTTCAGCACCTAGATAGCTTTGTAACATGCGGATGACAGAGGCACCCTTTCTGTAGCTTATCGCATCAAATATTTCATCAATTTCAGAAGCATGGTTTACCTCCACCTAAAAAAGGAAAACGGAAATATCTTGGAAAAAATTTGATAAAAAGGTAACCATATTATTCTTTGAGCAACCGTCAAAGCTAATCCATTTCTATTTACCTCAATGGGGTGGGATTCTTCAAGACCATCCAGCCTAAGACCCTCTGTAGTTTCATCCAAAAATTGTGTCCATATTTTCCATTCTGGAAACAAACTATCAGTAGCTAGATAGCTCACCTGAACCCAAGCAAAGTAGTGGTGTTCGCTAAAGTGTGCATAAACAAGTGAAAAAGTAGACATGACAATCAAAGAAACATACCCAAGTAGCAAAGCCTTCATTTAGCCACAAATGAGTCCACCATTCCATTGTAACAAGATTGCCAAACCACTGGTGAGCTAGTTCATGTGCTACAACAGTAGCAACCTTTAATAGAATCAAACGCAGCAATTGCAAAAATGTCACAAAGACGACAGTATACAAAGTATATTTTGACAACTAAAACCAAAAAAAACAAAATGCACAACACACTCGTTGTTTGTTAGCAGCAGCAGAATGCTTTGCATCATATAACAAGGCTGTTTCACGATATGTAACCAAGCCATAATTCTCCATTGCCCCAGCAGCAAAGTCAGGGATCGCAATCATGTCCAACTTGGGAAGAGGATACTGTACTGCAAAGTATCTGCAAAACTTATAATAGTTAATATGAAAAATACAAATTGAATGAACAGAAAAATAATCAACTATGAAGAAAAAAAGTAGTACTAATTCTCCTTCATTGGCTTCTAGGAAGACTAGGATTAATCACCATTGAATTAAGTAACAAAAATAGCACAGCATACCCTTTGTATAACTCAAGTGTCTTCACAGCAACATTCAAGGCAAATTTCCCTTGATCAGCTTTTCCAACTTGACAATATACACGTACTTTGATCCCTATATAGATTAGCATAACCACAATGTAAGAACAATGGTTTAATTAAACAGACAATATGAAGCAGAATGGAATTGTACCATCAGATGTATGATCTTCTACATAATCGAACAAACCAACACAAACTGCCACTAAATATGTAGACATGATGGGTGTTTCTTGATAGGAAACCGTCTTCAAGTGTCCATCCACTTTCTCCTCGATAACTGGCATATTTGAAAGAGCCAACAGTTCAGATGGCACGTCCAACGTAATCTTGAAAGTGGCCTGTGACAACATTTTCATATTAATTTTAAACTCTAAACTAGTCCTGAAACAAAACTATACCGGTGTCTCCGTCTTGGTCAACTTTCTTGAAAAACAAACCTTTACTTGCTCTAAATGGTGGCAAGCACTTATGAAACGTGTACGAACTGAAATATACATACCTTGCAAGCAGGCTCATCCCAACAAGGGAAACATTTCCGAGCATCCGCAGGCTCGAACTGCGTGACTGCCATATTCTTCTTTTCACCGTTAAGTTCATAAGTGCTGCAAACCAATATCATGGCCTCTTAACAACTCCATAAAGTTCATTAAATATTGTGTTCGTTTAGCTCATACTTAATCAAAGAAGAGAGAGAGAGAGAGAGAGCCTTTATTATTACCTTCTATAGAATCCCTTCATTTTATCATTCAAAACTCCCATAAAACCTATCTTCAGAACTCCAACGCCAATCGGAAGTGTCGCCGAGAACTCCAACACCAATATCTCATCGGCCTCCACCGCTTCTACTTTCACCGGCTCCAAAACCTTAGAGAAGTTTGGATTGGTGAATGAAACGGAGCCAGAGTTGACACGGAGTTCTGCGGCATTAAGGACGATGAAATTGGTGTCGGAGACGACGTCAATGTCGATGGCTACGGAGCCAGTGAAACTGCAGGCGGAGAGGTCGGGTTTCATTCGAATATCGTACCGTTTGGGGACGGCAAATTTTGGAAGGCGAGGCTGTCCTTTGAACCGATCCATGTTCTCGTTTCACAAACTCTTCAGTTTCAGAACAATGAGAGATGCGGATGAAGTAATCTTTGTATTTATAGTCAACACTTCGCTTCGAAAATAAGCAAAATAAAATAATATTTAGCGTCGAATATAAGCAAAAGAAAAGAATATCATATTGACAGTAATTAGTATCGCATGTCGTACCCTTCGCTAAAAATTTGCCCTTGCTGGTTAGTACGTATTTCTATATATATATATATATATATTCTTGTTTATTTTGAACTTGAACAACAGAATTAAACGACATTAGTTCATTCTTTAAGTCCACTACAAATTGCACAGGCAATCCACTAAAGTACCATTTACCATCTGCACAATTCATGGATTCCTCACAATTTGTCAAAGAAGACATGAATATAAATAAATAAATGGCATCCTTTAGTAAAGTTAAATTCTATCCCCATGGACAAGGCATCATAAAGCATATATTTCATACATTTATATACATGGAAAGTTAAGACCATCAATCATATAGAAGTATACAAATATGGATCTTCAATTATTCATCATTTGCGTTCGTATGTATCCAATTCCAAACAACCCATAAACTGCTTGCACAAGCTGTAAACCACTATTGCGGCATTGCCTACATCCATCTGATATAAATGCATCACTAATCTGCATGTTTCCACAGCATAATAAATACTTTCCCAGTTGAAGAAAAGCATTTCCCAGAATACTGGGCATGCCCAGTCTTGTTCCCAGAAACTTTTCACTCACTTGAAAATTGTTGGGGAATCAAAATCTCTTAAAGTTAGTCAGGGATTAACCTCAAAATTTGCTACAACAAAATAAGGGCCACAATTATGCTTGAAAATATTGGATTACATTAATGTTGGTATTGAATTAATGAGCCAAGAAATACAACTGGTACCGTAGATCCGAAAACAAACCCCAAAGTTGACTTTCAAATCATAGCATCAGATGCCAAATTGGAACACGGACCAAGCCACCCCACAAGACTTATGATGGAGGTTTAAGCTCTAATGAAATTGGGGAGAAGAAATATTTCGTGAAATCAATTAATTACATATTTAATGTATATGTACAACATAGAGAAGCTGTTACACAAATTATTATAGAAAAAGTATTGCTTTGTATGCTGATCCAAGGACCACTAATGAAGTTAATAGCAGCATCTAAAATTTTGGTGACGTGAAAAGTTCCTATCAAATTAGATCAGTGACCTTTGCTGCAAACGTTAAGATGATTCTACAACGGGAACACTTGTGTAGGTACAAGCGTAGCTCTCCCCTTTGATGTCGTTTCCTTTGATATTTGTCCAACGAATCTTCCATGTCTTGAGCAAACTTACCCTGTTCATGGAACAAATTTACTTGCATGATGAGAGAAGAAAGAAAAAGCTAATATGGTGAATTAACTTATAATTAAAGTTGCAGGAAATCATTTGGCAACGGAGACAGTAAAAAGCTAGCATTTTTTATAGAGAGAAACTGAAGATATTTCTTTTAATCGGGGAACCAAATATAGAACATTTTATCTTTCGCTGTCTATAATCATTAGATTCCTTGAGAGGTTGTTATCATCTGAATGACTACTATAACCCAACAAAATTGGAAAAACAAACCGAAAGTAAACTAAACATTATGTAGAAATTATTCCCTGCACAAGACAATATTTAGTAGAAATAATTGTGGAAAATATGCAACAGTTCTACTTGAGTAAAAGAAGGTATTATTTGTCTCTCTGCCTAAGCATGTATGCGCATTTAATGTGTGTGCAGATTGAGTTGACTCTGGCTAAGGTTCTTTGCTTGCTAAATACTTCTATGTGACCGACAAAATAGACAAATCTATTAACCAATTAAATACTAGGTAGAAACAATCTCATTCACAAGAGGGGTGTGAAATACTTTAGCAAATTGCAATGAATGGTTTAAGAGGGACTGAGGGAGCAATGGACATTTTTCAACACTCCAATCCGCCCAAAGGTAAAATTCAGATGAGGTACACCAGATAAACTAAAGCATATAGCGTACCTCTTAAGTTTTAGAATAAGAACGAAAATCATAGGAAGGTAATGCAGTCGTAATTGGACTACTCATAATCAGGTGAAAAACCAGTATCTCAGTAAACAGTTGATTTAACAAAGAGATCCAGAAAGATACCTATCTGTTTGAATGCTCCTCTTTGCTAGCATAAGTGTCAAGAAGACAGGAACCATTGCAGCACATAGATGCTTGAGAGTGTGCCCACTGACAATATGATGAGTCCATTTGTATATTGGTTTGTCTGCTGCTTCTTCCACCTTAGCTAACAAATAGAAGCCTGCATAGATAGAAATGATCAACATAACTTGAGAAGATAGCTTAGACATACAAGAGGACCACTTTATTATGAAATCACAAACCTGCTGCCCAAAGCCAATATGTGGAATGTGTGTACATTGGAGGCAACAAGATTGCCATCAATGGAATTGCAATGCAGGGAACAAATTGTACTAGGGCATATGGACGAAGGTCATCAAAGAATCTATAAAACTCCAGAGAAAAGAAAATATCATGCGAAATACCAAACTAGTTTCATGTGCAAGGGTTCTACTCAAAATGATCCTCATCATTCTGTTACTCAATTACAGACTCATCTTCATAATGTAAAATGTAATCCAAAAGAATATGACATAAAGATGTGAAAGAGAACATATACCTCCAATATAGAATGCTAATAATACCGGCCAAAAGAAGAGGTATAATGGACACTGTTCCTTTATGCTCATCAATTCTTTCAATGATAAAAATTGCTATAATTGAAGTGAATGCAACAGTCATCTGCAACAGTCATGAAAAAAAGTAGTAAATTCAGATGAAACTATAATCAGTTCACAAACTGATCAAATTTGGATTCCCTTCCATTGTTGGAAATAACCAAACTCACTGGCAAGCGATCCCATACAAGACGAGCATCATTAGGCTTGAGATGGTAATAGCCAGAGCCAAAAGCAACGGCGGTTACACCAATGAAGAAACACGTCCAACCCCAAAGCTCACCTCGCAAACTTTAAAAGTTGGCAAAAAAGGACTTGAAATATATGCAATCGACTAGTTCAAAATAGGTCAATTTAGTATATAAATCATAAAATGTATGAAATCGCTGATGCGATCAAGAGACCTACCTGAGTTTGAAGTAATTCCCGTGATAAAGAAGCACGAAACCAATCACACCAACGACAAAGAACGGGAAATTAGAAATAACGTTAAGCGTATTTGGTATGCCTGAAATTAAAAATCAAGAAAAAATCCGAAAGATAGATCAAAACTGGAGACTTGATTGAACCGAGAAACAAACTTTGAGCAAAGATCACGGAATAATATCATAAAATGCTATAGTTCCTCTTCATTTGGTAAGTAGAAAGTATGGAGATTTGCTGAAAACAGGGAGAGAAACAATCAATAGAATAGAGAAGAAAAGGGGGGAGGGGTTTTTGATTACCCAAAAATTCGCGTTGGTCAGCGAAGTCGTGGTAAGCTTCGGACTGAGGAATGGCAGGAGTGACAACCATCAACACCACGAAGCAGAGAATTGCTGCTAGCCATGAGTAAATGGTCCTTTTCTCCATTTTGTGGTAGACCGAGAGAGAGAGAGATGGACACCAAGCAGCTTTCCCTTCTTGAAACTTGCAGATTCTGTACTATGACTTTGCCCCCATTCCTATTGGATGGCTATTTTAACTGAGAAACAGGGGAAAATAAAATAAAAAATAGAAAGCTCGTTTCTTGTACTTATTAGCTTTTTATTTTCGTAGAACTAATTTGATGTCCAAAAAAGGTTACATTATTACATGTAAAATAGATTTAAACCAAAAATTGGGATGTGGTTGGTCGGTCGACATTGACAATTGAGGTTTAGTTTATTTACTTATTTGATCCCAATTCATCGTAGCTTAAGAAGCACTAGATTTCAATTTAAATACTTTTACGTAGTGTTTGGTGGCGGTGCTCAAGGGTGGGGACAGTAGACGGAGACACAAAAATTCCATCCCCGAAGTATTTGCTTTTATGTCTCCACTATTTTATCCTCGTCTCAGGAATACGGGGATGGTAGAATTGTGTATGTCGTTTAACTATGGTACAAAATTTTCTGGGACGGGACGGATTCATATCTGAAAATACCAATTACCTACTTACCCCGTTCCAAAACGAAGAAACCTATCACGTTTTCTCTACTGTCTTCTCGTTTCTCCCAAATCGCTACCGTTTCTTTCTCACAATGCAGTGGTCTTTCTCCGGTCTGTGGTTGGCGGCAGCTGAGGTAGGTTTTCTATTTCTCCCAAATCGCACTGGTCTTTCTTCTGTGGTTGCCGTTTGGGATCGGTCTCCTCTCGTCTCTCTTCCGTTTACAATTTTGTTGTCGTCTTCTTGTGCATCTGGATCTGTCGTTATTCTTTTCTTGTCGTTGTCTTTTGGATCTGGATCTGGGTTTGGATTCTTGTGGTCTTGTTCATATATTTTGGTTCTTCTTCTTGTTTGTCGATCGGGAGATTCTCATTCCCGAAGAAGTGTTTGAGTCTTGTTTTATTTTTTTGTCTCTGTTTTGGTTACGTTTAATCGAACCAATGTATTGGTTCCGATTCGAGTCTCTGTTTTGGTTCCGAAGAAGTGTTTTGAGAGTGTCATTTTAGTTAGTTTAATGGAACTAGTGGCTTTTCATTTCGACAATCTTTGGATTTATTTTTGTTTTACAAATTTGGATTGGATTAATCGGATCTCTTCCCATTATACTATGATAATTCTTGTGCTTCGGGTGGGTAGTATCTGGTTCAATTGATTGGATTGTATCTGGTTCAATTGAGTTACGTATTTGTATCGATATTTCTATGGACTGTAGATGGGTAGAAATGACCGATGCTTGTGTTTTCTCTGTTCAAAGTTGATCAACAGATAACTACAAAAGCATTTGAGAACGATAGCATATCGGTATTGAGCAATTAATTTGAAGATTGCTAAGTAAAAGTCTTCTAGTATAAGAGAGAAATTTATTATTCTAATTTGAAGATTATTTAGCATAGATTTGATAAGTAAAGTCTTCTAGTATAAGAGAGAAATTTATTATTCTAATGTTGAATTCCAGATATGATTAAGTCTACGAGAGGCTTGTACTCTATATAAATGATCCTCTTGTCTACAATTGGTATTTCCAAGTATTTAAAAGGTAGCAATTGATGGTCGAATCATAATAAATTTGTAGTGTTAATGTAGTTGTTAGCATTAAAAGAGATAAATAAACTGCTATTAGCTTTGTTGATGTATAAACCTAACAGAAGACTAAAGGAGTTCAAATGCATCATGGTTTCAGCTAAAGTATGCTTAGGACTTACATAGGAGTAAAAGATCGTTAGCAAATGACAATTCAAAAGCTTTAGTTTCTTGCATTTATGGTGGAACTTAAAGTTAGCTCCATTCTCAATTTTGTAAGTTATTTGTCTAATTAGGATGTCTATATAAATAGTAAAGAAGAGATAAGTGATAGAGGGTCTTCTCTTAAACCAGAAGCTTCATTAAAGTTGATAAAGGGTTTTCTCAAGTTGTGTTATTGTTTTCCAGAAAACCCCAACAAGTACTGCACTCCTGGGAAGTCGTTCCCGCTTTTTCCTAGACTTGAGCATATCTTTGGAAGGGACAGAGCCATCGCGCAGTTCTCAACATCTTTGCGGATCTTGAATGAACTGGAAATCGATGACATTGAGGGTGATGAGCTAACACCTCCTGTTGGCTCATATGATCCAATGTGTCAATCGGGGACTCCTCCTGGATCAGCACTTGCAAATGTAACGGAAGTTGTCTCATCTTGCAGCAACATAGCAGCGACCCGACAAAGTAAAGGCAAAAGGAAGATGACGGATGTTGAACTTTTCGATGGCCTTTCAGCGTCTTTTGCTAAGGCCATTGATGCTAATCCTGAGAATGCGAAGATAATTGCTGATGCAATTAAAGGAGCTGAAGGACCCAACCTAGGTGATGAGCTTGAGAAGTTGGGGTTCTCCACTACATAAATTGTTAGGACTATGAGAATGTTCTCTGCTCATGCTCATGCTGAGGGACTGTTCTGGCGTGTTAGTGCAGATCACAGACAGGCCTATGTTAGGAGCATCTTATATGATGAAGACTGACTGTAGTTAGAAATATTTTATGGCTTCATTATTTGTCTTTAAAAAGATTGTGTGATGTTGAATGATGATACTTTCAATTGCTGACTTTGTTTGTGCACTTGTGAATCCATGATGAATGGTTGCTTTGTTAACTATTTCGATATTTGTGATGTATGTTGGTGTATGAATGATGATGTTATTATTCATTTTCAGGTACTTTCCTATGGGCCGATATAGCTTTTATGTCGTATTTGTTGGCCGTCACGTAGGCATTTTTACAATTTCTAACTTCTACTAATTTGTAACATCTTATGTAATTAATTTCAAGATTGCTTGCATGATATACTTTAGTATTATGTATTAAAAATTATACCTTGTACGATTTTTTAACTCCTATTATGTAATTAGTTTCATAAACGCTAAAACATTTAACTAAATTATTATGTACTAAATTATTAAGTCATTAATTGAATGAATGCTTAGATGTTTTATTACATTATTATGTATTTCAATTTCTAAATCATACAATTTTGTTAACCTATAATTAAATATTTTAGTTTGTAGGCATTTTATATTAAATAACTCATTTCTTTTAATTTTAAAGGTTTAACATTTCCATATTTATTTTGGTATCTCATTTTATTTCGTTGTAATTATAAAATTACAAATTTACTTAAAATTTACAAATTAAAAGAAACCACTTACTTATATAATAACCACTTACTTACTTATATCTACTCATATTACATCGCAAGGGCAATATTGTCATTCATCTTGCTTTTTTGGTTACATCACCAAAATCAAACACATTTCATCCTTGGACGGGATAATTTTATCTGTTCGCTACCACAACCAAACACCTAACTCGTCCTCGGTTTACATTACCTTGTTCTCTTCATTACATCTCTTTCTTCTCTTTGCCCTAAGATCGCAACCAAACACAACGTTAAGGTTTGGATATGTACCTTCATTTTCCAAGTTTATTTTTTATATTATTATTTTTAGATTTAAAAAATAAGTATTAAATTTCACAATGAAAACTCTAACGTTTTTACCATGAACTATTTTAATTTTAAAGTTTTAAATTAATAAAAGGAATTTTCAAAAATAATTAATAAAAGAAGTATTTAAACATGTGAATCTCTTATGAATATTTAGAGAGTAATGTTAAACATAATATTTATAGGCCCTTTGGAATATAATTCTTCAGAAAATAAATCTATAAAAAATAAAGATATTCACATATTTTGATACTTGTAAGAATTCTAATAGGAAAGTCAGGTGGATTCTTATTATAGTGTTTGCTATACAACAATATTTCTTAAATTGTAACTTAATTTTGTAAAAGTCTGGATCGGTCCCAATGCCTTTTATCGCCTTATTTTGGATTCTACCTGGAAGTCGAGACATAGCACCTTCTTTCATATCAATTATATCTCTACAAACTGAATAACAATTGAAATCGTTAAATAAGGAAAAATATAAACCTATAGTTGAAGACAATATTATGAATACCAGTATATACCAGACCAAAATCTGTACGAAATAAAGAGTGAATCGTACCGGGTTTAAATACCAGTCGGTACCGGTTCGTTTTGGATAGTACCGACTGATATTCAAAATACTAGCCAAATACTGACCGATATTGAAAATTTTAAAAAGTAGGAGGACATTTTTGTAAAATTAAAAAAAAATTAAAATTTTCCTCTCTCCCTCTTATCTCTCGTTCCCTTTTTTTTCAAAGTTTTTCAATTAGCTATTTTATTTATTTAAACTTTTATAATTATTGTGAATTTTTATTTTGTTTTAAAATAATAATAAATATTTTATTACAAATAATAATTATAAATTAAATAAAACTTAAACATAAATTATTTTATTTAAATTTATTTTAATATTTATATAATATTTATTAATAAAGTATTACTAAAATAGTTTATTTTTAAAATAAATAATTTATTATTTATTATTTATAAACTAATATTTATTATATATATTTTAATTATTAAATAAAATTTATTTCAAATTTATGTATTTTAAAATTTTATTTTAAATTTAATTATATTTATTAATAATTATTAAATTAAAATTAAATTTAAATTGTGATTATTATTTATTGTTATGATTTTTAAAGAGAGGGTTAAAAATGTACAGTACAACTGCATAATATAACAATTGACTATTTTGTAATTTTAAAAAAAAATTAAGAACTATTTCATAAATTTAAACAATTACCTGAAATGGTACTCGATATTAACGGTACTGATCCGATACCAAGTCTAGTACGATATTTGTAATATTTGTTGAAGAAGAGGTAGGGTTTTATAAAAGAGTTATTATAGAGTCGTCGTAGAGTTGAGAGAGAATGAATAGTTAAATTGGCTATCGTATTTTTTAGATTAAATCCATGAAGAAAGTAATCTAAATACCAAGAGGGTGTTGAGATTTAGAATCCAATTAAAGTGCTACTATTTTCCTTAAATTAGGAAAGTTTTTTACTTTCCTAATTGCTAAAAAAAAGAATCAAGCGTGATAATATAAATTTTAAGAAAAATATTACTTTTCAAGCAAAAATTCAAGCCAACCAAACAAGGCCATAAGGGTTAATTAAAAAAAACATCTCAACTTTACAATTATAGCTTAAATTTAAAAAGTAACAATTAAATACTCAAACTTTCAATTTGTTTCACTTCTGGCCCGAAGCTAGAATCTTCATTAACGTTGTTGACATGACTTGCTACATAAGACATAAAACCTAAACTCTTATACACATCAGACTAAATTAAACTAACTAATTAAGTTTCATTAAGTTGTTTAACTAAACTATGTCTTTTTGGAATTGAAAACCCTAAATTAATCTCCATCTCTTTGATTTGCTCTCCATCACAAATTCAATTTAGTCATAACAACCCAGATTAATCACACAGATAGTTGGAACAAAGAAAAACCATATCAGAAACACACATTACAAGGTTTCCAACAAATTAGGAATCGCACGAACACTCAACTAAAGTTCCAATAGTAGCATGGACATCTTTATAGAGACAAATATAAGGTGAATCACACCCAATTTAAGGTCCCACCCACTTCCCATTGTCAATGTAGCTTGCATCCCAAACAGAAGCATACAAGAACATCGGTTTCTTAAGAAAAGCCTCACCCTCCTTCCTCTCCACTTTCCACACAATCTTCCCATCAATCAACCACTCTATGGAATGTGGATACCACCTTATTACATACACCAGATCATGAAGTTGTTCTCTATTCCCAGTCCTTGTTCACAAAATCAATCAGCAGGTGAAAAGATATGAATGATTTGGTAAAACTCGAGAAATCTTAGGAACAACCCAAGATCGAAACAAAAACCTTTAGTGTAAATAGTTGGTTTATACGAGCTTTTTGTCTTTGCTAAGGAACTCAAAGTCAATCTTGTCCTAGGTTGTCTCCTTCAATAGATGAGAGATAGATGTTGAAGTTAAGGCCACTAGTGTTTCCCTTTGGGCATTGAATTAAAGAGTTCAAGGTGTCATAAAGGAAATGAAGAGTAACAAGTTTAATTTAGGATTTTCGATTCCAAAACTACTTAGTTTAGTTAAACAACTTAATGAACTTCATGAGTTAGTTTAATTAAGTTTGGCATGCATAAGGATTTAGGGTTTTTGTCTTATGTGGCAAGTCACTTCAACAATGTTAACGAAGATACTAACATTGAAGTCGAATTGAAAAAACCTTAGAAGTTTGGGTATTTAATTGCCATTGTTTTATGTTTGAGCTATAATTACAAAATTGAGTAAAGTTTGGAATTTTTTAATAATAAACCCTATTTATAAAATATGAATGAGGAATATATTGATAAGTTTGAAAAATAAATGAAACAATAAATAAATGCATTTGTCATAAGAATTTCAATATCTTAAAATTATCATCTATTATGAATCATCATTATTTTAATGCCTTGCTTTATGTTCCTATTGTTATTTTCACGAAAAATTTAAATGTTGTTAATTTGGCTAAAGAAGCGTTAACAGTAGATTGTTTTTTGTTTATTTAACCTTATAACTTCTAGTTCATTAAATTAAGATTAAAAGTTAATAAATGCTTTATCTTTCCACTTATTCCTTCTTGCTCCTCCCCCTACACATTGCTCCTCTTTACTTCTGGTCCTTATTCTTCTTCTTCTTCAAATCTCGGTGTTATTCCTATCTTTTAGTAGATTGGTACCTCGACTTCCCAAAGCACCTAACATATCATAGCTCCTTTCATCAACCCTCGTTAAATTGGAAAAAGGTGGTTGGTGAGTGCTCTAATGCATCCCTACAATATTACCTACCTTCTAACTTTAATGGCCACATCATTATCACTTTTGAACTTGAGGTACTAAAGGAGAGAGCAAAGTGCTAGATTGTAACACAAAATTAATTAGTTTTTTCCCTCAGTAAATGTCCCCTTTCCTTAATAATCAATAGTTAGGCTCTTAGGAAATAGAAAGGGAGAGGCTTGGGCTAAGTTTTGCTTTTAATAGACCACCTCATTCTTTTTAAGTTCTCTTTTAATTCTAATGCAGTGGATGTTTTAAAAGCAGGTCAATGGAACCTTGAAAATTCTCCTTTGTTTTTACAGCCTTGGAAACCTAGTTTAAACTTAAAGAATATTAAGCATGAGAATGTTCTCATATAGTTAATACCCATAATGTGCCCCTAAATTATTGGTCCATGAAAGGTTTGAGTCTTTTAGCTATTTTCATTAGTAAGCCCATATATATGGATAAAATAACAACATTGAAAAAAATAATATGGTATTCTAGATTATGTTTAAGTATTGAGATGGACAAGGATTTTCCTAATACCTTATGTATGGATAAACCCATACGTATAAATGCAACAATAACATTAAAAAAAAGAATAGGATAAGCCTGATTGTGTGTAAGTAACACACACCATCGAAGGATTGATGTCGATTTGATGGTGTTTTCGATGGGTGTTTTGTTTGGTGTGTTTTTGACCTTGAGGAATTAAGAAGGATGGAAATTTCAAATTCAACAATCAAAAAAATAAGGATACGCAAGGTTTGATTTCTATGAAACCTCTTGGAAACTTGTTCCAAACAATCCCGATGATCAAAATAAAACCAAAAGAAACGAACAATCGACACGCTACAATTGGGAAAGCAATTCATAAATAACAGATGGTTCAAAAGGTAATAAGAACAAGAGAATAATGTTTCTCCCTATTGAAGCCGACGACACTCCAGCTATTCTAATCTAAAAGTTGTGAAAATTTAACCTAAAGACATATTTATACCTAGGTTAAATAATAAAAAGTTGGGCTAAAAATATATGGAAGCCCAAAATAAAACAAAGTCTAAAACTAAATAAATAAGTCTGATGTGTGGCGCCACTACTAGATCTGTAGCACCCCCTTACCATAGGGTATACACCGGGACGCCCGTAGGTCATTCCGATACATATCCTATGATAAGGGTGTACTACGAACAATCACTACTGTACCTCACATGGCATCAAAAATCATAAAGCGTCAATATGAAAATCACTAATTTCTGAAACCATAAAATTTTCTCATTTCAAACCATCAAAAGTAGTAATTTACATAAATGTCAGTTTTCACTGTCTGTACATTACTCCAAAAGAAATCTACTCCCAAAAGCCTAACTAGGTCATCCCCAAAAAAATCCCAGCTGACCGACCTGTGAGCCGTGAGTTCTCTTGCCAACACGATCTATACGGCAGGAAAAGTCTCTCTGGAGCTAGGAGTCTACTCTCTCGGTGCTGAAAAATATGTTGCAATTTTGGATGAGTTTGCGAACTCAGTAAGGAACCATCATCGATGGTTTACCCAATTCATGCAAAATCAAGCATAACACAGATTATGGCACAATAGCACATTCAGAAATACCACATGATTATTATTGCACAAGTACAAGGCATTTCGCCTGTCATCCAGTCCAAATATTCAATCAAATGCATATGAAAATGCGTACGTGATACTTTTCTATTTTATTACGGTATTGTGATCGAGCGCCTGAACTGTCCCAATATGGGCGCATTAATCGGTGAGCCGGTGGCTCTGAAGCAGTGTAAGCTCGAGGCCCAAAATGTTGAGCTTTTAGCTCTTGGTGGCTGCTCCGGTCACAACTGTCTTTATCTGATCATGCATTCATTTATGAAATGCATATGTCAATATACAACAAAGCCCACATCAGAAATCGATCCCAAATTAATGCAATCAACAAATAGTTCACACTCAATCATATTAAAATTTCAATCACAAATAGAGCACTTCTATGTCATAATCTCCCACATACATCGGAGACCTTCGGTCCGAAATATAGGCATAAACAAACGCAACAGTCCCACCATTATTCTCCATAGTGTTATAAGTACAAAATATAAACAAATTATAATTGAGGAACCATCTAGGTTACTCACCAAATAGCTTCCGAGCTAATGTCGAGAAGTCTCGGCAACGTTCGTAGCATGACGTTCCAACTGTGTCTCTATAACATCCAAAATATTCACACATTACCATTTGCACAATCAGAGATACTAATTAATGCACATGTAGCAATTAAAATAAGTACAATGTATGTTCGTGACATTCCCGGCACTATTCCACAATTTTTCGTCACAAAAATTTCCTCTAAAAATTAGAAAGCCAAAGATACTAAAATCACTCAATTCGGACCTCTATAAGCCCAATTATACATAAAACACGAATCAGAAAAATTATTACCCGGACCCCTCACTTCAACCTAACCAATCCCAGTCAATTTTTGCTCTAAAAATTTCCAATTTTACAAATAAATAGAATTAAATATTATACAAATCCGATGCCTCAAGAATCAGGTCAATCGGACATCGGAAGCAAAAGTAATTGACAAAAGAAACACTTAGGCCAAAGTAACAAATCAATTAATTAAAAGAAATAATTAAAAAATATATATATTGCAGAGGGTTGAGTTCCAGATTTCATATCACACTCTACTCCTTTCATGCAAACATCAATTCCACATCAATAAACATCAAATTTAGCCATAAAATCAACCCTAAGTTCATCTAAACATTCACTTGAACATAAACCCCCAAAATTCCAGCACACGTACTCATAGAATTAAATCCTAGGCTTCTTGAAATTAATACACATTAAATCACAATAAATGTTTCTAACTACCAAAAGAAAGAACATGAACTAAAATTCTCACCTAAACAAAACTCCAAGCTTCAACTCTTCAATCTTCCAAGCTTCAATTCTTCAAGTCCTCAAACTACCCCAACTCACTCCCTCTCAACACCACCGACGACCCTCACCATCACAAGACTTAGGTTTGTACTTTTGTACACTTAAAAAGAGAAAGTAAGTAGGTTAAGAGAGCCTTTATGTGTAAGTAAAGGTTCAAAGCAAGTAAGAGGACCCACGAAAATGCAAGGAGAAGAAGCCACGAAGAAGAAAGGAAAGAAGCCCTAAAATTCAAACTCCAAAAGTCTTTGAAAGACAAGTGTCGTAAGTGATGAAGGAAACAAGACAAAGACATTAAATGCATAAGAAGACTTGTCAATTAATTGAGAACAAGAAAAAAGCAAAGCTACGGATGAGAGGAGCTTTAGCTTTCAAAGTAATGTTTTTAAGTCTTGCCAAAGAGGAATGTCGTGGATGAGTTAAAGGAACAAGACAAAACCATTTAATGCATGTGGACACTTGTCAATTCATGGAGGAAAAAGACAAAAACCTCAATTAAGAACATTTAATCAAAGAACCCTAATACTAATTAATTTTTAATCCATCTAATGTCCAATAATTCAGTGCCATATGGCAGAAATTTTCGGTACCGAAAATCCCATCAGTCTGCCTCTTGCCAATTTTTTTCGGTCCGAAAAAGTACCTCGAAAAATTTCAGAAAAATTTCTGAAATTTCCTAAAAATGTTAAACACACATAAGTCACTCCAATTCAATTTTTCAAACACACTTATCACATATTTCACAAAAATTTCCGTTTAGACACATATGCCAGGAAATGTCATGAATGCATGTACAATCATGTGCATGTGCAAAATTACCATTCATACTTATATAAAAGCTATATGATGCATATTCATGCTGAGATATATTTACACTCGCCTAACCCGTCCCAAATGACCAAATTACCCTTCCCATCGGTGATGGGATATTACAATTCTCCCCTCCTAATAAAAATTTCGTCCTCGAAATTCTTACTTGCTTAATCGAACAAGTGAGGATACTGTCTCCTCATATGCTCCTCGGTCTCCTAAGTTGCTTCCTCAGTTGAGTGGTTTCTCCATAGGACTTTCACCAATGGAATAACCATGTTCCTCAACTGCTTAACCCGTGATCCCACAATCTGGACCGGTTCCTCAACATAGCTCAAATTGCTAGCTACCTCAATCTCTTGAACCAGTATCACATGTGTCGGATCCGATCTATACCTCCGGAGCATACTCACATGGAAGACATTATGCAACTGAGACATCTCACTCGATAAAGCCAACTTATAGGCCAAAGGTCCTATGCGCTCAATGATCTCATATGGACCAATGTACCTAGGGCATAACTTGCCCTTTTTACCGAATCTCAGCAGTCCTCTCCAAGGTGACACTCGGAGAAAGACCCTGTCTCCCACATTATATTCCATCTCCCTCCTATGCTGATCCATATAACTCTTCTGTCTATCATGAGCCGCTTTTATTCGGCTCCGGATCAATTTTACCTTATCCACTGTATCCTGAATCAGCTCTGGACCCTCAATCATTATCTCACCCTCTTCATCCCAATACAAAAGCGATCGACACTGTCTTCCATATAAAGCCTCATATGGTGCCATCCCGATGCTACTATGATAGTGATTGTTATAGGCAAACTCAATCAATGAAAAATATTGATCTCATGCTCCTCTAAACTCCAATACACACGCCCGAAGCATATCCTCAACAGTCTTAATCGTCCTCTCACTTTGCCCATCTATCTGAGGATGAAATGTTGTACTAAAATTCAATCTGGTACCCATAGTAGACTACAAACTCTTTCAGAGCCTCGAAGTAAATCTGGGATCCCTGTCTGATACTACAGACACTGGAACCCCATGCAGTCTCACTATCTCAGTCACATACTTCTGGGCCAACTGATCAAGAGAATTGTTCTCCCTTACTGGCAAGAAATGGGCTGATTTAGTTAACCGGTCCACTATGACCCAGATAGCATCATGCTGCCTCGGCGTCCTAGGTAACCCCATAATGAAATCCATAGTAATTCATTCCCATTTTCACTCAGAAATAGGCAACGAATGAAGCTTTCCCACTGGAGCCTGGTGCTCAGCCTTAACCTGCTGGCACGTCATACACTTGGAGACATATTCTGCCACCTGCTTCTTCATGCCAAGCCACCAGAAATATTGCTTAAGAGTGTTATACATCTTGGTAGTACCAGCATACATAGCATAGGTAGCCATATGTGCTTCCTCCAGAATCTCTCGCCTCAAATCATCCACATCTGACACACATAACCTCTGTCCCATCCATAATGTCCCATCCCTCACTTTGAATTCAGAACCCGAATCAGACTTCACTTTCTCAATCAATTTCACCATAGCAGGATCCTTGTCCTGAACTCTCCTAATCCTGTCATGTAACATCGGTCTGAGCTTCAGAGTGGCTACCAAAGCTCCATCTTGCTCCACATTCATCTGAACATTCAAAGCCCTCAACTGAATCAAATTAGGTAATCTCAATACCTGAATCTGAGCTGCACTGATGTGAGACTTCCTACTCAGAGCATCTGCCACCACATTAGCTTTCCCTGGGTGGTACTCAATCGTACAGTCATAATCTTTCAGCAGCTCAATCCATCTCCTCAGCCTCTAATTTAACTCTCTCTGACTTAGCAAATACCTCAAACTCTTATGATCAGTAAATATCAGAAATGTCTCACCATACAAGTAATGTCTCCAAATTTTTAGGGTAAAGACAACTGCAGCTAATTCCAAATCATGCACAGGATAATTTACCTCGTGAAACCTCAACTGTCTCGAGGCATAGGCAATCACTCTGCCATGTTGCATCAAAACACATCCCAAACCCTGATGTGATGCATAGTGTATACCTCATAACCTCCAGTCCCAGATGGAATAGCTAACACCGGTGTAGTAGTCAACCGATGTTTCAGCTCCTCAAAGCTCTTCTGGCACTCCTCAGTCCATCTTAATGGTACATTCTTCCTCAGAAGTTTTGTCAGAGGGGCTGAGATCAATTAAAATCCCTCGACAAACCTCCAGTAGTAACCGGCCAATCCTAGTAAACTCCGAATCTCCGATACATTCCTTGAAGCTTCCCACTTCATCATTGCCTCAATCTTATTAGGATCGACCTGGATACCCTCTCCAGTAACTATGTGGCCCAGAAATACTACTTCATTCAGCGAAAATTCACACTTACTGAATTTGGCATATCGTTGTTTCTCCCTCATAAGCTGCAAAACCACCCTCAAATGTTCAGCATGCTCCTGTCTACTCCTCAAATACACCAATATGTCATCAACGAGTACAATGACAAACTGATCTAGGTAGAGCTGAAAGACCTTATTCATCAAGGCCATAAAAGCTACCGGGGCATTAGTCAACCCAAACGACATCACCAGAAACTCAAAATGCCCATACCTGCTCCTGAAAGCACTCTTAGACACATCAGTCTCTGCTATCTTCAGCTGATAATATCCTGACCTCAGATCCAGCTTAGTGAACACCCGAGCTCCCTGCAATTGATCAAATAAGTCATCAATCCTAGGCAGTGAATACTTATTCTTCACTGTCACTCGATTCAACTGCCTATAATCGATACACAATCTCAGAGTCTCATCCTTCTTCTTTACAAATAGTACCGAAGCTCCCTAAGGTGAGACACTGGACCTGATAAAGCCCTTCTCCAGTAGCTCCTACAACTGTGCCTTCAGCACCCTCAGTTCCACAGGTGCCATCCTATATGGAGGTATAGATATAGGAGTAGTACCTGAAACTAGGTCAATAGTAAACTCTGTCTCTCGATCCGGCGGTAAACCCGGTAACTCATCAGGAAACACATATAGAAATTCCCTAACCACGGGAATATCCTGGAGCCTCTGCTCGACTCTAGTGTCAATAACATGAGCCAGATAGGCCTCACAGCCTCCCTGCATCAATCTCAGGGCACTAAGGAAAGAGATCATCCGGGCTGATACTGCCTGACTAACTCCTCTGAATACTGCTCTAAGCTGACCAGGAGACTCTAAAACAACCTCCTTGGTATAGCAGTCCATGATGGCCCTATGGGCAGTAAGCCAGTCCATGCCCAGAATCACTTTGATCTCTCTCAATGGTAACACTATAAGGTATGCTCTCAACACTGCTTGATCGATCTGGATCGAGCACCCCTTGCAGACCTCTCCTAATTTAGTAGTACTACCTAGAGGTGTACTCACCTCTTGTACACACTGTAATATCTCCCTATCCCCATGCAATCTACATGCCAAATGCGATGCAACAAAAGAATGTGTGGATCCTGGATCCAATAGGGCAAATGCCTCAATATCAGAAATAAGAAGCATACCAGCTACTACATCGGGAGAATCCTGGGCCTCATACCTAGTCATGGCGTAGACCCTGGCCTGGGACTGTGGTCGGCTGCCCCGACCCTCAGTCCTCACAAAAGATCCCTCAGCTCTGCCACGGCCTCTACCACGGCCCCTCTGTCCAAATCCACCACCTCTACTCTACTACACCGTGGTGTTGCTGCCTGATCTCGCACTGACAACAGACTGAGCTCCCACAATAGTAGGGCAATCCCTGATCTGATGATCCATGGAGCTGCATTTAAGGCAGGCTCTAGTCAACCGCCAACACATCCCATTGTGCCTCTTCTCGCGCTGCTCATAAACCGGGGAATATGCCTGTACTCTACTACTCATCCTTTGCCGGTCAACAAACCTCCTCTCGCCCAAAACTAGATCGCTGGATCCACCTGGTGACCTGAAAGTCCTGCTCTGGCACTTATTAAAACCTCTGCCAGAATCGCTCGATCATCACTTGGCCTCTTCCCCTAGACCCTGACCGGTCTCGGCTGTCTCGCCTCATCGCTTCAACTCTCGCTGCGGCAGCCTCACCAATAAAGGTACCCATATCAGATCGGGTCAATCTGGTACGAATCTCTATAATGAGGCCATTTTTGAACCTCTGGCACCTATCAGCCTCCGTGGATATCAAAGTAGTAGCATACCCCATCAGTTCGTTAAACCTAACCTCATAATCTGCCACTGTCATCCTTCCTTGTCTCAGCTTCAAAAACTCCTGCATCTTCATCTCCAGATACACCTTGGGCATATAATTGTCTCTAAAAGCCCTCAAGAAATCCTCCTATGTCAGTAGGCAAGGCCGAGTGGCACTGCCCGGGACAGTCTTCCACCACTAATAAGCTGGGTCCTGCAGAAGAGAGACTGCATAATCAAACCTATCAGTTGGATCACAATCTATCTGATCAAAGACCCTATCAGTCCGCTCCAGCCATCCCTCAGCCTCAGCGGGGTCTGTACTACCATAGAAATCTACAGCCCCCTGCTTACGTAGTCTGTCATATCTCCTCTCCTGTCTCACGGGAACCCTGGGAGGCAGCTCCTCAGATCGAGGCACCGAGGACTCTCTACTAGCTCCGACTGATCCCTGGTCAGCTGGTTGATCTATCTGATCACCAAGAACGGATGACCTATAATCAAACAATAATTCCGATTAGTTTATGCATTTCTCACAATAATTTAACCCTAAATATTTGACTAGTCCCAACAGATGCCAACCATGCTCTAATACCACCTAAATGTAGCATCCCCTTATCATAGGATATACACCGGGACACCCGTAGGTCATTCCGATACATATCCTACGATAAGGGTGCACTACAAATAATCACTACTGTACCTCACATGGCATCAAAAATCATAAAGCGTCAATATGAAAATTAGTAATTTCTGAAACCATAAAATTTTCTCATTTTAAACCATCAAAAGCAGTAATTTACATAACTGTCAGTTTTTACTGTCTGTACATTACTCCAAAAGAAATCTACTCCCAAAAGCCTAACTAGGTCATCCCCAAAAAAATCCTAGCTGACCGACCTGTGAGCCATGACTTCTCTTGTCAACACAATCTATACGGCAAGAAAAATCTCTCTGGAGCTAGGAGTCTACTCTCTCGATCCTGAAAAATATGTTGCAATTTTGGGTGAGTTTGCGAACTCAGTGAGGAACCATCATCGATGGTTCCCCTAATTCATGCAAAATCAAGCATAACACAGATTATGGCACAATAGCACATTCAGAAATACCACATGATTATTATCGCACAAGTACAAGGCATTTCGCCTTTCATCCAGTCCAAATATTCAATCAAATGCATATGAAAATGCGTATGTGGCACTTTCCTATTTTATTACGGTATTGTGACCGAGCGCCTGAACTGTCCCAATATGGGAGCATTAATCGGTGAGCCGGTGGCTCTAAAGCAGTGTGGGCTCAAGGCTCAAAACGTTGAGCTTTTAGCTCTCGGTGGCTGCTCCGGTCACAACTGTCTTTATCTGATCATGCATTCATGTATGAAATGCATATGTCAATATACAGCAAAGCCCACATCAGAAATCGATCCCAAATTAATGCAGTCAACAAATAGTTCACACTCAATCACATTAAAATTTCAATCACAAATAAAGCACTCCTATGTCATAATCTCCCACATACATCGGACACCTTCGGTTCGGAATATAGGCATAAACAAACGCACAGTCCCACCATTATTCTCCACAGTGTTATAAGTGCAAAATATAAACAAATTATAATTGAGGAACCATCTAGGTTACTCACCAAATAGATTCTGAGCTAATGCCGAGAAGTCTCGGTAACGTCCGTAGGATGACGTTCCAACTGTGCCTCTATAACATCCAAAATATTCACACATTACCATTTGCACAATCAGAGATACTAATTAATGCACATGTAGCAATTAAAATGAGTACAATGGATGTTTGTGACATTTTCGGTACTATTCCACAATTTTCCGTCACAAAAATTTCCTCTAAAAATTAGAAAGCCAAAAATACTAAAATCACTCAATTCGGACTTATATAGGCCCAATTATACATAAAACACGAATCAGAAAAATTATTACCCGGACCCCTCACTTCGACCTAACCAATCCCCGTCAATTTCTGCTTTAAAATTTTCTAATTTTACAAATAAATAGAATTAAATATTATACGAATCCGATGCCTCAAGAATCAGGTCAATCGGACGTCGGAAGCAAAAGTAATTGACAAAAGAAACGCTTAGGCCAAAGTAACAAATTAATTAATTAAAAGAAATAATTAAAAAAATATATTGCAGAGGGCTGAGCCCTCGCAGCTCGCCCTTGCGATAGCCAATTAATTTTTTTTTTAATTTCTCAAAACCCTAATTAAACCTTTCCTTCTTCAAAATTCATAACTTTTCACACACACATCTAAAAATCACAAATTTGGTCTCGTTGGAAAGATATTGAAAAATTCTACAAGTTTCATGAAAAGTGAAAAATCTAATTTTACCCCTAATGGTGTCAAAAATACACTCAAAATTATTGCCAAATCACAAAATTGTCACAACAGTTCAGCACTTTTCCAAAAACTATATCTTTTTATCCCCTCAGTCAAAAATTCCAAATTTTATATCAATCAAAAGAGAAAACAAGGGCTACAACTTTCATGAACAAACTGAAAGCCAATTCCATCATTAAACAACTCAATTTCTCAATCAAAGCTTCAACCTATCCAAATCATTCTCAAATATAACCCAATCTTCCAAAATTCATAACTTTCCAACCCATTGTTGAAAAATTACATACCATATAGCAATAAAACGCTCAGACAATATACTACAATTCTCAAGAAGGAATCCAAAGCAAATTCCCATTCAAACTAGGTCAAATCCTCTTCCTAAGGTGGCTGTCCTGTTAGGGTTTAAGAAATCAGCATTTCACCTAAACCATAACAAAAATTTATAAATTTATATCTAACAATCCTTACACCCAAAATTCACATAAAACACCTCATTCAAAAGCTACAACAATCTTCTACAACTTTACAGAAGGTCACTAAAGCCAATTTCACCATTAAAACTCCCAAATAAATGGCAGAACACAAAGAGCAAAAAATCTATACAGTTAGAGCATTGCACACTAAAGGCTGAATTATCACTTGAACATTAACAGAACATAACTTTCAATCTACAGATCAAATAAATTCATACTTAGTGGAGTTAGAAAGCTAACACAAAAATTTTCAACTTTCATGAAGACCAAAGTAGCAAATTCAATCCAAATCAACCTAAAAAAAATCACAAAAGTTTCGTATCACAAGGTTCGGATACTGTTCATATAGCACCCAATAACTCACTTTGCATGCCAAAATTAAAATCCTTAAATTTAGAATTGGACAAAACTTCCTTCATATGAAATCTAGCCATACCTCCTAAGTTTAATTTAAACCAAACCTCAACTCAATAGGACAACCCTATCAACAGTTATGAGCAAAAATCTGAAACCTACACAAGGTAATATTTTCCAGATTTCATATCACACTCTACTTCTTTCATGCAAACATCAATACCACATCAATAAACATCAAATTTAGCCATAAAATCAGCCCAAAGTTCATCTAAACATTCACGTGAACATAAACCCCCAAAATTCCAGCGCACATACTCATAACATTAAATCCTAGGCTTCATGAAATTAATACATATTAAATCACAATAATTGCTTCTAACTACCAAAAGAAAGAACATGAACTAAAATTCTCACCTAAACAAAACTCCAAGCTTCAACTCTTCAATCTTCCAAGCTTCAATTCTTCAAGTCCTCAAACTACCCCAACTCACTCCCTCTCAACACCACCTACAACCCTCACCATCACAAGACTTAGGTTTGTACTTTTGTACACTTAAGAAGAGAAAGTAAGTAGGTTAAGAGAGCCTTTATGTGTAAGTAAAGGTTCAAAGCAAGTAAGAGGACCCACGAAAATGCAAGGAGAAGAAGCCACGAAGAAGAAAGGAAAGAAGCCCTAAAATTCAAACTCCAAAAGTCTTTGAAAGACAAGTGTCGTAAGTGATGAAGGAAACAAGACAAAGAGATTAAATGCATAAGAAGACTTGTCAATTAATTGAGAACAAGACAAAAGCAAAGCTACGGATGAGAGCAGCTTTAGCTTTCAAAGTAATGTTTTTAAGTCTTACCAAAGAGGAATGTCGTGGATGAGTTAAAGGAACAAGACAAAACCATTTAATGCATGTGGACACTTGTCAATTCATGGAGAAAAAGACAAAAACCTCAATTAAGAACATTTAATCAAAGAACCCTAATACAAATTAATCTTTAATCCATCTAATGTCCAATAATTCAGTGCCATATGGTAGAAATTTTCAGTACCGAAAATCCCATCAGTCTGCCTCTTTGCAATTTTTTTCGGTACGAAAAAGTACCTGAAAAAATTTCAGAAATATTCCTAAAATTTCCTAAAAATGTTAAACACACATAAGTTACCCCAATTCAATTTTTCAAACACACTTATCACATATTTCACAAAAATTTCCATTTAGACACATATGCTGGGAAATGTCATGAATGCATGTACAATTATGTGCATGTGCAAAAATTACCATTCATACTTATATAAAAGCTATATGATGCATATTCATGCCGAGATATATTTACACTCGCCTAACCAGTCCCAAATGACCAAATTACCCTTCCCATCGATGATGGGATGTTACAGGATCCATATGCTCTTGGGCTTAAGTGAATTAAATAGCCCACTCCTACTAATAAAATAAGTGACGCACCAAACACTCTTTGGGCTTAAGTGATGAAACATTAAAATAGCCCAAGTCTTCTTGTTTTCAAACACTAAGTTTATCCGGTCCAAGGATTTGAGTTAAATGGATTAGTTTGGGCTCAATTCCATTAAACTCTCCTCCAACAAGCTTGGACCACTTCATCCTCTCCACAAATTGGTCCACTTGCACATAAAAAGCCTCCTTAAGTCTCTCTGTCCTAGCTCTAGACATAGGTCCAACTGGAATAACAAGCTCGTTTCCATCACGCACGCCATCTCCATTGTGATCTTTACTCCGACTCACATCAGCTCCTCCCTCCTCAAAAAGATTTGTCCTCGAATTTGAATCCATTTTGAAAAGAGAAAGATCAATAATATTAAAAATTGCAGAAGCAGAATACTCAACTAACAAGTCAATCTTGTAGGCGTTGTCATTTATCTTCTCCAACATCTAGAACGGACCATCACCCCTTTGATCTAGAGCAAAAACACTAGGCAAAGCATCAAGAGAGTTAGTGTCATAAACTAAACACTCCCTGTATCTCACCACTACTAGTGCTCTTTTCTCTCCAGTTACTCTCCTCAAGTCTTTTCTCTTAACAAACAAGCTCACTTTTCTCTATTCTTTTCTCTTTTTGAGCTCTTCTCTCCTGTAAATATCACTTTCTTTTCCTTACCTGTGCAGTCACTCCCCATTAAGTCAATCTCTCTTTTCTTTTGGGCCTCTTTTCCCTCATCATTTTTCTTTATCTCACTACCCAAACCCTCCTTTCTTTGCAAAGTTCTAACCTGGTCCAGGTAGATCTCATGAGGCGATAAAGGTAACAAAGTGAAATTCTTGCCCTTGAACTTGAATGAGTACTTGTTTGTATACCCATCATGTGATACTCGCTATCAAATTGCCCCAATAGCAAATTTTATGCCTCCATGGGTATCACATCACACAACATCTCATCCTCACACCTCCCTACAGAAAATGGCACCAGTACCTATCTAGTCACCTTCACTTCTGCACTATCATTAAACCACTATAATTATATGGCTCCAAATGTTTCCTACATGTCAAGCCCAATTTCTCCACCATAGTTCGACTAACCCCATTGGTACAACTATCTTTATCTATGATCAAGTTACACACCTTTCTGCCCACCAAACACCTTAAATAGAATAGGTTCTCCCTTTGATCCAGAATCTCATCTCTAACTCTCGCACTTAACAATCTCCTTACTACAAGTGCTTCTCCTGTGACAGCTCTTTCCACACATTCATCATCATCATCTCAAACACTATCACATGGTAAATCATCAACATCACTATCCTCAGAATCAATAACCCCATTATCCCTCATATACATCACTTTTCTATTAGTGCACCACGGAAGGATTGATGTCGATTTGATGGTGTTTTCGATGGGTGTTTTGTTTGATGTGTTTTCAACCTTGAGGAATTAAGAAGGATGGAAATTTCAAATTCAACAATCAAGAAAATAAGGATATGCAGGGTTTGATTTCTACAACATCTCTTGAAAACTTGGTCCAAACAATCCCGATGATCAAAATAAAACCAAGAGAAACGACAAATGACACGCCATAATTGGGAAAGCAATTGATAAGTGAAAGATGGTTCGAAAGGTAACAAGAATAAGAGAATAATTTTTCTCCCTATTGAAGCCAATGGCACTCCAGCTATTCTGATCTAAAAGCTGCGAAAATTTGACCTAAAGACACATATTTATACCTAGGTTAAATAATAATAAGTTGGGCTAAAATAACATGAAATTCCAAAATAAAACAAAGTCCAAAAACTAAATAAATAAGTCTGAAGTGTGACGCTATTACAGGATCCATATGCTCCTGGACTTAAGTGAATTAAATAGCCCACTCCCACTAATAAAATAAGTGGCGCACCAAACACTCATTGGGCTTAAGTGATGAAGCATTAAAATAGCCTAAGTCTTTTTGTCTTCAAGCTCTAAGTGTATCCAGTCCAATGATTTGAGTTAAATGGATTAATTTGGGCTCAATTCTATTAAGCTCTCCTCTAATAGGCTTGGAGCACTTCATCCTCTCTGCAAATTGGTCCACATGCGCATAGAAAGCCTCCTTGAGTCTTTCGGTCCTAGCTCTAGACATTGGTCCAACTGGAATGACAAGCTTACTTTCGTCACGCACGCCATCTCTATGGTGATCCTTACTCCGATTCACATCAGTAAGTGTTGAGATGGAGAAGGATTTGCCCGATATCATTCTTCTTATGAGACCAAAGGAAGATGATACTCTATTTGAATACTTTATTCAAGTCTCCATTTAATGGAAGCCAACACTAAAAATACAAGGTCAATTGTGGAATGCAACAGGGAGAAGATTCAATAGATGAGATTTCAATAAGCATATAGGGATAGACACTTAACTAAATGTTATTTTGTATGAACATAATTTACATCCAAACCAAAAGGTGGTAGAAGAGAACCCTATAAATACAAATGTATATGTGTTAAAAGGAGATAATCCTATTACAGTAGAAACAAGGGTGGAGAGTATAGGTGATTTCAAAAACTTCAAAAGAGAGTTTAGATGTACCTAACTCAAACATGATGTGCCTATCACAAAACAAGGCACTTGTTAGGGAACTAAGTCCTAAAAATTCCTAAGGAAGTCAAATAGTTAATTACTAAGGAATTTAAGGTTAATAACAAAAGGAAGTTAGGAAGAAGGAATATGTTTAAGGGGTTTAAGCTCCAAAACATCCCAAAATGTCCACAACATCATGGAATATGAGGGACATCAATTGCACCAAAAAATAATAGTTCTTAAGATACTTTATGTTTTAGAATAAACCTACTACGTTATGATTACTATTGTCTAAATTAACTTAGAAAACTTCTTGAAGTTAAGTTTTTTGGGCAGTTCTTTTTTGCCAAGCCATTAACATCCGGACTATGGTTGTTTAGTGATTGCTTTTGATACCAAGGAAATCAAGGTCAATGTTCTTTAAACTAGTGGTTAACTTATTCATCTTTTTTGTTTTTTTTCTCCAAAAGAATATAAAGGTTATTGTCTCCTTTCTTTTTAAAGAAAGGAACTATAGGATAAACTTCAATACATACACTCCAAAATCAATACCCTTATATACTTTTGGGGGATTTCAATATTACTCTTTACAAGTCATAAGTAGAGGATCGTGTAAGTTTGAAGAATTTTAAACATGATTTTAAAGAGTATGTGGATAAAATGGTAGTAATTGACTTGAAGTTTGAGGGGAGCTTTTTCATTTAGAGAATGAAACAACCAACGAGATGACATATAAGGAAGAATCTTGATAGGACACTCATAAATAGAGAGTGGTTATCTAAGTTCCTTACGAGCAAAGACCTCTTTTTGAATCCTTTATTTTCATATCATTCCCCCATTTTTATCCAAAACATGATCTCTAAATGCAAAAGGAATTTCTCCTTCATGTTTAATAACATTTTTATAAAGGAAGAATGATTCATAAAAAGGTATGTCTGAATCTATCTATGGATGTATGGCTTTTATTAGTGTTAAAAAGCTAATCCTAATTAAAGAAGACTCAAGGAGTTGAATTTAAGGAGAGGCAAAAGCACATAGCAAAATGTTTCAACTGTCAAAGATAATTTTCTAAGGTTTAGGAGGAGGTATAAAAACATCTTGGGGACTATTTTTTGTTAAATGAGGAAAAGATAACACTATGCTCTTATACCAAACCTATTTTATTATATAAAACATTACTTAAATAAAGATATATAGTTTAACGGCTCAAAATGGGGATTAAAACACCAAAATTTCTATAATTCAACAATGTTAAGGAGAAACTCCAATAAGATCTATTCCTTGACCAATCATAATGGTGTCTCAACTACTTCTTAGGAAGATCTAAAAAATGAGACTTTTTTATTCTTCAAGGATTATTTGGGAACTAATGCCTCAAGTAATTCCTCTATGTAAATCTTTAGCTCATTTATCAATAACTAGTTCTCTAATGAAGACTTCAAATTGTTGAGTTCTCTCTTTAATGCACAAGATATAGAGAAAGTTGTGTTTAAATTGAGCACTAACAAGCATCTAGTACTAACAATATAAATGGATGCTTCTTCCAAAAATCTTGGCCTATAATCAAGAATATTGAGATTGGTGCATTCCTTGAGTTCTTTAAGAAAGGAAAACTACTCAAAGAGATTAATTAGACATTTATATGCCTCATCCTTAAAGTTTCCAACATAAGGTGTAACACCCTACTCCCGCATGACCCGAACCCGACATCGATGGTGATATCCGAATCCGTGCCCTGTGAGGGTGGCGTGCTACATCACTCAGTCAAAACTCAGTGTAAATTTTTTTTTAAACATACACATACTTTTTATATTATGCGGAACACAATTTACATACAATCATTAACAAGTACATTGACCACGGGGGCTCTTTTCATAAATACAATTTAGTTCAGTCTGTTAACCTTACAACTTAACCTAATCATGATTAATACAAAAAAATTCAAAAAAATACATCTCTATCAGACACTAATGCAGACACGAACTGATCCTGACTTCTTCTAGCATTATACACCCGTTGCCTAACGGGGTATTCTTCTGAGTCCTGAAAAATAATTGCAAATTTTGGGTGAGTTTTGCGAACTCAGTGAGGTAGCCATCATCGATGGTTCACTCAATTTATACAACACATCAATTCACATAACATATATTCACATTCTTGCATATTTGACCCCATTTCACAATTTCACTCGAGTACAGGCAATTTGATACATTTCATTCGATTTAGACATACATAACCAATTGAATTCATACCACATACAAGCATAACATAGTTGTTTCATAATTCACAATCAGAATTACCCCATGACTATTATCATATCAGTATATGGCATTTTGCCTTTCATTCAACCAAATAGATCAAATCAAAAGCAGCATGTAACAATTTTTTTCAATTTATTTTAGTGTTATCACCGAGCACCTGAATTGTCCCCATAAGGGCACATCAATCGTTGAGTCATAGGCTTTGGAACTGTCCCATTAAGGGCTCATTAATCGTTGAGCTTGTAGCTCTGAAACTGTCCCATTAAGGGCTCATTAATCGTTGAGCTTGTATCTCTAAAACTATCCCATTAAGGGCTCATTAATCATTGAGCTTGTAGCTCTGAAACTGTGGCTACTCCGGTCACAACTATCATTAACTGATTTTGCAATCATGCACGTATTCATTTATGCTACAGTTCAATCACTTTATTCACGTATTCCTATATCACAATCATTTCCAAATTATCACAATCGGATAATTTATTCACAATATTTCACATTAAAATACAATGACAATTTCACATACCCATGACACTTCTATACCATATCTTTCCAAGCACTCCAGACCTTCTGTCCGGAATTCACAATCAAACAATATCCCACCATTATTCTCCACAGAGTCAAAATCAAATAATCATAAGCCAATGATAAGTAAGAAACCATCTAGGTCACTCACCTATAGCTTCCGATCTAATGCCTGGGAGTCTCGGCAACGTCCGTGTACTGACGTTCCAAAAGTGCCTCTATCACATTCAAAATATACAACTATTACCAAATGCACAATCAGGACTATTTAATAATGCACATGTAGCAATTAAAATGTGTATAATGCATGTTTGTGACATTCCCGACATTATCCTATAATTCGCATCATAAAAGATTCCCCTATGACTTAGGAAACCACAGGCACCAAAATCACGCAATTTGGACCTCTATAGGTCTAATTATTGATAAAACACGGAGCAGAAAAATCACTACCCAGTCCTCTCACTTCGACCTAACCCATCCCGGACAATTTCAACTCTAAAATTTCCCAATTTTACAAATAAATGAAATTCAATGTTTCACGAATCCGATGCCTCGAGAATCAGGTCAATCGGATGTCGGACGGAAAAGTTATAAACAAAAGAGTGGAGAGAGGTCAGTTCATGAAAATACACGTCCTAGTCGACTAGTCGGAGATTGTAGTCGACTAGTGTAGGAAAAATACATGTCCTAGTCGACTAGTCGGAGGTTGTAGTCGACTGGAAGCCTTTTTTTCTTTCTTCTGCCGACATCCCAACTTTCACAAGTCATAATTCTTCACTTCGAACTCCAAATTGGACAAATTTAGTATCAATTTCAAGATAAAAGAGAGCTCTACAAGTTTCATGAAGGACACAAAAATCAATTTTACCTATAAGGGTATAAAAAATACAATCAAAGCTACTGTCTTCACCATACCATTCAAACAGTACAACCACATTTTTCAAAAACAGTAAAGCATTTTCCAACAATCATATCTTTCCATCCCCTTTGCTAAAAATTTCAAGATTTATACCAAAAGAAAGATAAAAACATATCCTACAACTTTCATGGCCAACTTGAAAGAAAATTCAATCTCTAAACAAATCAAATTCTCAATCAAAGCTTCTGCCTATATCTGTCATCCTCAACAGCAACACATTCTTTCAAAATTCATAACTTTCTAACCCATTGTCGAAAAATTACATCCTCTATATCACTGAAAAGATAAGAAAACAAGCTACACTTCTCATGAAGGACTCAGAAACAAATTCCATCACTAACCAGTTCAAATTCACCCATTAAGGTGGTTGCCCTGTTAAGCTTGCTAAAATCAGCATATCACCTAAACCATATCCGAAATTGAAAAATTCATAACTTACAATCCATACATCCAATATTCTCGTATTATACCTCATTACAAAGATAAGACAATCATCTACAACTTTCAATAAGATCACTTGAGCTAATTTTAACTCTAACAGACCACAATTGGCGTCAGAACACAAAAACTATCAAAATTCATACTTAGAGGCAGTACACACACTAAACTCATTAACACATCAATTGCCATCTGACATTACTTAAGCCATAACTTTCAACCTACAAATTGAAAAATTTCATACTTAGTGGCGATAGAAAACTAACAAGAAAATCTTCAACTTCCATGAAGACCACTTTTACAAACTCTGTCTACTTTATCCCAGAAAATTCTCCAAAGTTTCGGGTAATAATTCATTTAATGCTACAATCTCAGTTATTCAGCCAGCACACCTATCTCACTTTCCAAGCAAAATTTTAAACTCTTAAGGTCAGAATTTGTAAGGACCCGATCTCGAAGACCGGACCCCAACCGAAAAACGAAACGAAAGATGGATAACAAAGAAGCGGAATGAACAAATCGAAGCAAATCAATTACGAATCGAAAACGAATTGGATCGAAGCAAACAAATTGCTTAATCGAATTTAAACAAATGTCGACATCCGAAGTGAAAGACTAGAAAGCTTATCGCGTTGCGTTGGATACCTTAGACTTGACCTATCCGAAACGGTATAATTTTTTTTTCTCTCTTGCTTTCTTATACAATGTATTTCATCTATCATACTTGGAAACTTTTCCTTAAACTCATACTAATATCAATTTTCTTGATTCTTCTGAATCATCCTATTCGTATTTCTTATCATAACCATCTCATACTCATATCAATACATCCATACATGCATACATTATCATACATTCATTCTTTACTTAACACAATTTTGGCAGCATAACAGCTGTATTTTAACTAACCCAACCTGCAAATGGTTCTAAGATGCACTTCTATAATACCAGCTCAACAATCCAGTTCATCCATGTTCAAATCACAATCAATCTCTACTCAATGTACATATAAAACCATAATGTACAATCCATAGCCATAAACAATTCCAATTTCCAATACACATTCGTATTCAAATCCCATTTATATTCTTATACAATTTCATAATTCAATCTAAACGCAACCCAATCAAAATCATATACAATCACAATCCATAAACCATGCACAAATCATATATCTCCGTTCCATACATAAATTCATAATTCATCACAATTCATACACAATTTCATAATTCAACTCCTTATACAAATCATAGTGGCATTTTCACGCCATAAATACTACATCATGTTTGTATGACCCAAAATACAAAGATGTACAAGAATCGAACAAAACATCTTGTCATTCTTTCATCCGATCTCCCGCTCGAAACCTGGAGATGGGGATGAAATAGGGGGGTGAGCTTAAAAAGCCCGTGGGTAATATGCTTATAACCAATCATAAGCAAAACTATTGAAATTGTTCATTTCCATTGTAAAACTCTCTTTGAAGATTCATGTAACACATATTTCCCAAATTGACAATTTGTCAAGAAATTTAGAAACTTCATAAAATGTTCGTTTCTCAAATTTTTGTCATGCATTCAAATTCATAAATCGCAACACATGAATGTATCACTTTCTCATAATCACAATTTCATAATTCAAAACATCATCTCATTAACCACAATTTATGTCATTTTATCATTCAAGCATAACACACAATTCATAAATGCAATGCACATCAAATGGCTCGAGAGGTTCCGTGAACGGAACAGAGAAACCGAAGTTTACTCCGTGAATCGAAACGAGTCCACTTTTCGGATCTCGTGTGGCATAAGCGGCCAGCCGGGAGAAGGCTTTAACAGAACAGTTCCTCTCTCACCCAAACAAGGCACATAACAATGCTCAAACTCATTTCATTGAAATGAAATGCTTTCATGCTTTTCATATTCTTTTCCTTCTTTCCATTCAAATCAAAATGCCATAAATACAATTCAATGGCATAACATAATCATACTCACAATGCATTTTTGCATGTTCACAATAATTCACAATTTATCAATTCAAATTCAATTCATGGAGTATATGAACACATATAAACCAATTCTTCAAATCATTTGAAAACCATATATGCATAATCATAAAATACTTGAAATCATTTTATTCTTTCAACAATTTGGGAAAATCTTTAATGGCTTATTATTCAACTATAAACATGAAACCCACCTGATATCTATGCTTGGAGCTTAATCCAATCATCAATTGTCCATAGCTTCCTTTGTTCTTCCACTTTAAAATTACCTAAACATATCCACCCAAAATTCAATATCGTAACCATCATGCTTCTCAAAATTGATTACATAATTAATGTCCCATACTCATTTCATGAAATCTATATCAAGCACTTCTAAAATCTCTAACTCATACAAGTGGGTATAGCCCTTATTTCTTTTCTTTCAAAATCAAACATAACCCAAGTCATAATCATCAAAACTACTTCAAAAATCACAAACCCATCACCTTTTCCATATTTCTAAACTAACAAAACACTAAAAACTCAAACTTGAAGAAATCTCTTACCTCTTTCTCTTTCTATTTTCCAAATTTCTTTTGCTTGGAAGGTAGATCTCTTCTCCTTTCCTCTTTTCCTTCATGAAATCCATGAAAATCTAGCTTGGAAGCCTTTGAAAACTCAAACCCTAGCTCCTTTTTATTTCTCCCTTCTTCTCTCCATCGACAGCCCCTCTTCTCTCCTTCTCTCATTTTCTTCTTTCATTTTCTAGAAATTTCGTGAGCCTTCTCCAAAAAAACGACTCTCCCCTCCTCTTTTATAGGTCAAGTCGTTTAATTGGACTAAAAAGACCCTATTGCCCCTTTCTTATAAGCTTTAAACTCAAAACTTTAAGTTAACTTCCTAATTTTCCCCTGAACTTTCTTTTCATGCAAGCTTACTTTGGGACATTAATTTCATCATCAAAATGAAGGAATTAGTCAAAACTTCTTTCTAGAGAATTGTTCATCTATGTCTTAACTTCATAATGTCTTAAGAATCATCCAATTAGGAGAACTATATCAAAAGTTATAGTCCAAACATGTTGGACATATCATTTTACTAACACAGTTTCGAAAATTCACTTCTTTCCTCAAATAAACATTCTTAAAGGCTAAATTGAAATTTCATTTCTTCATAACAGTTGTAGCCCCATGTCTTAAATTTATTTCTCCTCAAACCTTGCTTCAATCGGATCTCTACAGATCCCGAAATTCGCAAAGTACTGAACTATGTTCATAAACTTTCATGTGTTACTTTGATTCAAATACTCTTGCTCAATTAAATCCCTAAAACTTATAATTTTTCATTAATATGAACTTGTGTGTCTTAGGAATCCAACGATTCAAGAACCAAGTCATTCAGATGTCGGACGGAAAAGATATAAGCAAATGATTTGACAAAGCCGGATGAGGAAGGAAAATAGCAAGCTCAGAATGAGACAAAACATTCTGATTATCATGTGATTCAATCAAACTTTTTCAATTCAAATCCAATTGATACAAATTTTCATGGAGAGAAAGATATATGTGTTAGGAATTCAATGTTTCAAGAATCGCCTCAATCCGAGGTCGGATGAGTGAGTTATGATCAAAACAACTCAACATGTTCAAAACAGAAATTGATTTGAAACTCTTTTGGCGCAAACGCAATAACTTTCTCTAAAAATATCCAAATGACTTCGTTCTTGCACCATTTGAAAGATAAGGTCAAGATCTAAACCTCGTATTAGAGGCCTTAAAACAAGATTCGGCCTCAAAACTGGTGACAATTTCATTTTACCCAAGGTGATCCGTAGCTGTCCGTTTAACGGACACGCACGGCCAAAACTGCATCAATCCTTTCGATAATGTCCGTTAAACGGACATCCATGTCCGTCTAACGGACATGAACAAAGGAAGGGGTCCTTTTGACCCGTAGCTGTCCGTTAAACGGACTCCTATGTCCGTTTAACGGACATGGGTTTTCCAAACCCATTCAAACCTTTTCCCAAAGTTTCCTCCATCAAAACTAACTTCATAAACACTTATTATCTTCACATATTTACTTATTCATCGGTCTAATCACTTCATAACTATGCAAGTAACAACATCAAATCATGAACTTCTCAAATCTCAACTAAATTGATTCATCATGACCTCAAATTTCAAACATGTCATCATAGCTGTCACTAACATCAATCTTAAATAATATCATAACTTGTATCAACTATAACTCTTAATTCTGATCTCGAAAACATGTATACTTGATCTCGTTGGAAAGATAAAAGATCAAGCTACAACTTCAAAGAAGGCTACTTTTGCCAATTCTATGTCAATTATTCCCTAATTTCCCTTAAATCATCATACACATTTCTATCCACATGCAAAACTTATCATTCTTGCCAACTTCACTTCTTCTATTTTAATCTCATTCAACCAATTAAATTTGACATTGGAATCAATCCAATACTCAACCTCAATCCAAATGATTGCTTACATTTAAATCACATCTTGTCATTTACCAACATCCTCTCTTGCATTTTTCTAATATCTTACTTATATAACATAACCATGATTCAAGCTTAAGGTTTTTCAGCTCATCAACCATGCATAAATCACATTCTAATATCATATTCATCTATAACATAATTTACACACAAAACACTCATTTGATCTCATTTATTGTTTCTAGATTTTCGCTTCAAGGTTCGGGGTCCAACAGAATTAGCCAAAACTTCCTTCATATGAAATCTAATCATACTTCTTAAGTTTAATTTAAGCTAAACTTCAACTCAATAACACAACCATAACAAAAGTTATGACCAAAAATCTGAAACCTACACAAAGTAAAGTTTCCAGATTCTCATATCTAACTTTACTCCTTTCATTCCAACATCATTCCTACATCCATAAGCATTCCATTTAGTCACTAATTCCGCCAAAAAACCAGCAAGGCATTCACTTGAGTAAGTAGACACAAATTGGTAGCACACACTCACAAGTTTCTTGCATTAATTTACCACTCATCTAACATCATTCAATTCATTCCAAATCAACTCTCATTTACCTACACCCCATTCAACATCAATCAAACAAGAATTTCCCACACACACACCCATATATTCCAACCACAATTTCCATGCAATCAACTTTAAATACATCACAAACAATTTAATTAATTACAAAACCATGATGTAGAACATCTTTCTTACCTCATTTAGCTTCCAAAACTTCAAGTCTTTAAAAACCACCACTAATGCTCTATCTCCCCCACCATACACGATCATCAACCTTCTTTGCTTAGGTTTGAATTTTCAAGAACAAGGAAGAGCAAGCAAGTAACATAAGAGAGTTCCTTGTGTGGTGGAGGTTAAATCAAGAAGAAGATTCAAGAAGAAGAAGAAGAAAAAGCCATCGAAGAAGGAGGAGAGGAGCCATCAGATGAGTGTAGCGCCCCCTCACCGTAGAGTATACACCGGGTCGCCCGTAGGTCGTACTGATGCATAACCTACGACGAGGGTGCACTACGAAACGGTCATTTCTATTCACCTCATGGCATCAATATAAAGAAAGCAGTAAAATCAAATTCACTAAATTTTAAAACCAAAAGATCCCTTTTCATTCATTTCATAAAACCCTGAATACAACATTCGGTCATATTTACAACTGTACAAGTCCAAAATAACTAGCACAGCTCCTAGATAAGTCATCCACAAAATATCCCCAAAAGATGCCAGTTGACCGACCTGTGGGTCATGCTCCTCTAGCCGGCACACACACAGCAGGAAAAGTCTCACTGACTGGAGCTAGGAGTCAAACTATAGCTGTCCTGAAAAATAGATGCAATGTTGGGTGAGTTTGCGAACTCAGTGAGAAACCATCATCGATGGTCCACCCAACTCATGCATAGGCAAGCAATCACACAGTATCACATAAACAAGATATCACATGCAGTTAATTTCACATTTATAAGGCGATATGCCTTTCACAAAAATTCCCATGTAAACATTCATATATGCAATGTGCATGTGACTCTTTCATTTTCTTTCGTTGTTTTGACCGTGCGCCTGAGCTCATATACGTTGAGCCATTGGCTCTGAAAACATTGGGCTCAAAAGTCCTAATACGTTAAGCATAAAGCTCTGAAAATCGTTGGGCACGAAGCCCTGTGCGTTGAGCTTAAAGCTCTGGATACGGTGGCTACACCGGTCACAACTGCCTTTATCTCGATCATATCATATGCATGTATGCACATGTCCAATTTCAATACATGCATCGCACTAAAACTTCATATACCTAATTCTCACCATTTGAAACCAATTATGAACAATTATACACAATTAGCACTTCTATATCACAACCAAAATATTTCGGACACCTGGGGTCCAAAATCAATCAAAACAAACACATACAATCCATCCTTAACTCCTAATGGCATATTTGCATAGAATTAAACACATATAGGTTGAGAAACCAACTAGCTTACTCACCTCAGAACTTCCAAGCTACTGCTGGGAAGTCTCGCCTACGTCGGACAATCGGCGATCCACTGGAGCCGCTATAACAATAAAAATATAAATAACATTACTAAATGTACCAATTCTAATGTCCAATGATGCATATGAATCGAATAATGTACGTACTATACGTGTTATGACATTTCTGACACAATTCTGAATTTTCCGATCTCAAACTCTAATTCCCAAATTCATAATCTCCAAATTAAATTTAATCTATAATTAAATGAATGATCAATTGCCTAAATCCCAATTGTTTAAAACCTCAAATTTCAATTTCGGAATTCGCATTCCTCGCTGCGGCATCAGATCCTCGCCATGGCGAATCACAAGATCCTTCTTCGCGACGTCGCATCACAGACGTCATGACGTCTTCTTTTCCTCCCTGGCCACAAGCGCTTTTGCGCCGCGTCGCGGCGTGCGGAGCAATCCTGCTCGCCGCGGCGTGTTCTTCATGCGTCGCGACGTGTAACCACGGACACGCTCAGAAAACCCAGAAATTTCCAGATTTTCGACTGATAACAACTCCAACTCCAGATTTTCTCCTTACAAACCACTCCTAAATAATTCCATACACATCATACAACCAATCTTTAGCTTCTATTTCATCAAACAACCATTATTCCCAAATTTTAACCCTAAAACTAACGAAAATACCCAATCTGAAACCCTACATAACAATTCCTCAAATATACAAATTAAATCATCAAATAACTCTATAAACCAACCAATCAAACTATATAAGACAAGATAGAAGTAACTTACCTGATTAAGAACCTCAAATCTCCAAGGATCACTCAAATCCAAGCTCATCGACACCCACGGCTATCACCCAAACAAAACCCATTTTCATCTCTTCTTTACCCACTCCAAAGCAACAAATCAATTCAAGGCAAAGGAAGGGACAAATGGCAAGAAGGAATCAAGCAAGTCACGAAAGAAATCACGATGGAGGAAGGAAGAAACTTCAAATTTTTCTTTCTCAGAAGGCAAGTATCGAGGAAGCAAATTTTCAAAAGAAAGGTTTTATATATATTAAGGAAACAAGGGCTTGTTTGGCAATTCTAATTGCCACAAGTCCAAATCCGAACAACCTCAAACCAATATCAAATTCTAATTTCTCTCGAATTCCAATGACTAAACCCTAATTCCTCAAATCAAATTTCTAACCTGTCCGTGCCATTGGATAATCAATTTCGGAACCGAACATTCAAATAACCAGTCATTGATCAATTTTTCGGTCCGGGCCTATTGCTCCGAAAATTCCAGAAAAATTCTTATAAATCCTCAAAAATAGAAAACTCATTATCATATACTCTAATTTCAAAATTCAATATCCTAACTTACATTTCTAAATCAAATTCAATTCTCGAGCTTAATTTGACCTACTTTCCACACAAGTCCTAATCATCTCCAATTTCAAATTATCCAAATCAAATCGGAATATGTCATACATGTATGTACGTACGAATGCCAATAAAATCATTACCAATTATACATAAATAAATCATGCATGAACATGTCAAATATGAATGCAATGAACTGTACCCATCCCATCGGTGACGGGATGTTACAATTCTCCCCTCCTAATAAAAATTTCGTCCCGAAATTTTCTTACCTGACTGATCGAACAAGTGAGGATACTGTCTCCTCATGTGCTCCTCAGTCTCCCAAGTCGCCTCCTCAGATGAGTGATTCTTCCAAAGGACTTTCACCAATGGAATCACCCTGGATCTCAACTGCTTGACCAGCGATCCAATAATCCGCACCGGCTCCTCAACATAACTCAGATCACTAGCTATCTCGATCTCCTGAGCCGGAATCACATGAGTCGGGTCAGAACGATATCTCCGAAGCATGCTCACATGAAAAACGTCATGAAACTGAGACATCTCACTCGGCAAGGCCAACCTGTAGGCCAACGGTCCTATCCTCTCGGTAATCTCATACGGACCGATATACCAAGGACTCAACTTGCCCTTACGGCCAAATCTGAGAACTCCTCTCCATGGAGACACTATGAGGAACACTCTATCACCCACAGTATACTCCATCTCTCTCGATCTTCGATCCACATAACTCTTACACTTCGTCTGAGCCGCTTGATGCGACTCAATCACCAGATCTTATCTATCAGGTCTGGATCAGCTTGGGACCCTCTATCATCCTAATACCCTCTTCATCCCAGTAAAGAGGGGATCTACACGGTCTCCCATAAAGCGCCTCATACGGTGCCATACCAATGCTGCTCTGGTACTGATTATTATAAGCGAACTCTACCAGAGGCAAATACTGATCCCATGCACCTCGGAACTCCAATACACAGGCTCTCAATATATCCTCAACAGTCTGAATAGTCCTCTCACTCTGCCCGTCTGTCTGAGGATGAAACGATGTGCTGAAGTTCAATCTCGTACCCATAGCCGACTGCAAACTCCTCCAAAACCTCGAAGTAAACCTGGGATCCCGGTCTGACACTATCGATACTGAGACCCCATGCAGTCGAACTATCTCCGCTACATATTTTTGGGCCAACTGATCGAGGGTATTACTCTCCCTTACTGGCAAGAAGTGAGCCGATTTAGTCAACCAATCCACTATGACCCAGGTAGCATCGCACTGCCTCGGCGTCCTAGGCAACCCCATAATAAAGTCCATCGTAATATGCTCCCATTTCCACTCGGAATGGGCAACGAATGCAATCTCCCAACTGGGGCCTGGTGCTTAGCCTTAACCTGCTGGCACGTCAAACACCGAGAAACAAACTCTGCCACATGCCTCTTCATACCTGGCCACCAGAAATGCAACTTAAGCGTGCGATACATCTTAGTGACACCAGGATGCATGGCATAAGCAGCCAAATGAGCCTCCTCCAAGATCTCTCGCCTTAGATCATCTACATCAGGAACACATAACCTCTGACCCATCCACAGAGTACCATCTCTCAGCTCAAACTCAGACCGCCATCCCGATCTAACTCTATCCATCAGTCTCACCAACGCTGGATCCTGATCCTGATCCGATCATGCAATACTGGCCTCGGCCTCAAAGTCGCAATCAGAGCTCCATCCTGACTCAAATCTATCTGCACATTAAGAGCTCTCAACTGAACCAAGCACGGCAACCTCGAAACCTGAATCTGAGTTGCTGCTGGGAAGTGTCGCCTACGTCGGACAATCGACGATCCACTGGAGCCGCTATAACAATCAAAATATAAATAACATTACTAAATGTACCAATTCTAATGTCCAATGATGCATATGAATCGAATAATGTACGTACTATACGTGTTATGACATTTCCGACACAATTCCGAATTTCCCGATCTCAAACTCTAATTCCCAAATTCATAATCTCCAAATTAAATTTAATCTATAATTAAATGAATGATCAATTGCCTAAATCCCAATTGTTTAAAACCTCAAATTTCAATTTCAAAATTCGCATTCCTCGCCGCGGCGAGCTCCCTTTCTCTCCACGTTCGCCGCGACATATACACGCCTCGCCGCGGTGAACCGCGCGCCCTTCGGTGTGTACGTCGCGACGTGCGCCTTTCCTCTTCGCCGCGGCGTGCGGAGCAATCCTGCTCGCCGCGACGTGTTCTTCATGCACCACGGCGTGTAACCACGGACACGCCCAGAAAACCTAGAAATTTCCAGATTTTCGACTGATAACAACTCCAACTCCAGATTTTCTCCTTACAAACCACTCCTAAATAATTCCATACACATCATACAACCAATCTTTAGCTTCTATTTCATCAAACAACCATTATTCCCAAATTTCAACCCTAAAACTAACGAAAATACCCAATCGGAAACCCTACATAACAATTCCTCAAATATACAAATTAAATCATCAAATAACTCTATAAACCAACCAATCAAACTATATAAGACAAGATAGAAGTAACTTACCTGATTAAGAACCTCAAATCTCCAAGGATCACTCAAATCCAAGCTCATCGACACCCACGGCTATCTCCCAAACAAAACCCATTTTCATCTCTTCTTTACCCACTCCAAAGCAACAAATCAATTCAAGGCAAAGGAAGGGACAAATGGCAAGAAGGAATCAAGAAGCAAGTCACAGAAGAAATCACGATGGAGAAAGGAAGAAACTTCAAATTTTTCTTTCTCAGAAGGCAAGTATCGAGGAAGCAAATTTTCAAAAGAAAGGTTTTATATATATTAAGGAAACAAGGGCTTGTTTGGCAATTCTAATTGCCACAAGTCCAAATCCGAACAACCTCAAACCAATATCAAATTCTAATTTCTCTCGAATTCCAATGACTAAACCCTAATTCCTCAAATCAAATTTCTAACCTGTCCGTGCCATTGGATAATCAATTTCGAAACCGGACATTCAAATAACTAGTCATTGATCAATTTTTCGATCCGGGCCTATTTATCCGAAAATTCCAGAAAAATTCCTATAAATCCTCAAAAATAGAAAACTCATTATCATATACTCTAATTTCAAAATTCAATTTCCTGACTTACATTTCTAACTCAAATTCAATTCTCGAGCTTAATTTGACCTACTTTCCACACAAGTCCTAATCATCTCCAATTTCAAATTATCCAAATCAAATCGGAATATGTCATACATGTATGTACGTACGAATGCCAATAAAATCATTGCCAATTATACATAAATAAATCATGCATGAACATGTCAAATATGAATGCAATGAACTGTACCCATCCCATCGGTGGCGGGATGTTACAATGAGAGTGGACAAAAGTCACTTTAAAAGCCTCTTTTTCCCTTGCCAAAATGGAAGCATCGTGAAGCCTCCCAAAGTTAGATATTTGACAAGCTTTAATAATAAGACTAAGTAGGCAAGTGACATATGGCACTTGCCACTTGTCTTATTTTTATGGGTTCATTAATTCCCTTTCCAAAACAACTAAATTCTAGTCCTATTTCTCTCCAAATTCCAATCACTCAAAGTAAAAATTTCAAAAATCATGTATCCAATTTTTCAGTGCCATTGGACAGTCATTTTCGGTATCGGAAACAAAATCAGTCTGTCACTTGTAAATTTTCCGGTCTGGAAAGATATCCCGAAAAATTTTCAAAAAAATTCTAAAATTTCACAAAAATGAAAAATATACAAAAATCCACTTCAATTTCATATTCAAGCACCAATTCATATTTTTACACAATAAACACATATGCCGGGAAATGTCAGGAATGCATATACAAACATGTGCATATACAAAAATTACAATTTATGCATATATGGGGGCCATGTTAGGCATGACTATGCCGAGATACGTTTTCACACTCATATCTCATTCCAAATTACCATTTTACCCTTTCCATCGATGATGGGATGTTACAATTCTCCCCTCCTAATAAAAATTTCGTCCTCGAAATTCATTTTTGATACTGAATAAGGTAGGGGTACTGTTACCCTACACTCAACCGTTTTCTATCAATTCTCTGTTTAGATGTCATACTTTCTCAATTATGTCCTTAATGAGTTTCAAAATATTCAACTCTTTACTTCCAGTTTCAGTACCGCATATATCGGATTATAACAATACTAACCATAAAATCACTTATAATGCCATAGTCCTATTTTTGCCATCACTTTATATCTGGATCACTTTGTGTCACCCTTAACTTCCCTTATTACCTTTGTATCTCATCTGACTACACTTTGGCACAGGTGTTTTACTCAAAATCTGTCTCCATATAGTCACAACTTCGATGTAATCCACAAAAATCTATTCGTCTATCAAAATCACTTTATTCTGATTTTTAATTCATTTCATTCACTTACTAATAGTATCCTAAATTTGTTCTGACTTTTACTTAGGGTGATCGACTCTTTTTGTCGTCTCACCAAAATAATGATAATGTTGCCTGTAGTCATTTTACACTATACATTCATCTTATATGCTGAAACATTCCAGAAATATAAGCTTTATATCTGTCTTTAATAGTTAAGACTGCAAGAAACTCTCACATATATTCATTCAGTTCGATATTCTTAGCCGACAAGTGCTCTTTTAAGGTACACATTACTAGGAAACATACTTTATTCCTCAAATCCTTAATTTGGGCTTTCCTAATTCCTGTTTGCAAAACTGATGGTTTCTTTTCCCCATAACTAATAAGATTTCCTTTTTGCTCCAGTTTAACTCATCACTATACCCTCTTTATTTCACTAGATTGAGTAACCTAATATCCACATTTGTGGTGCTCTGCTATGAAATGGTCTATTTGATGTTGTTGATTGAAACATTAGCTTTATTAGGACAGTATTACCATAATCTCTACTTATCTGTCTAGTCAATGGATCTCTCATGTGTTCCTGTCCACATCATGATTCTACGTTTTCAAACTAACTATTATTGCAGAAATTTTCATGCTCATGCTATTATATTTATCTCTAGGTACACAAAATCACCTTATACATTTCAGTCAATTCCATCTTGATCTCGATTGGGCACCTCTATTGTATATATTACAAAATCTCCAAATCACTATTGCGGCTTACATATTTCCCCCAAGTATTCAAAATTTTATCTTCCTTAGTTAATATGATCATAATCACTCATTGATATCATTTTGCTTGAATCACATTAACCTTCAATATCATAATCCTATCAAGGTATTGTTGACTCCAATAAATATAACTTCAAACTCAGTGTGCTTATGTTCAGTTCTCGTAATTCCTTAAGTAACTAATTCTTCAGTTCTCGTAATTCCTTCTTTCCTCAGTGCAGTAGTATTATCACATGCTATCCTTAATTTTTTTCATTGAACTTCCTTTTTCTCGACGGATTTTAGCAGTTCTTTCAATTTCCCAATGGTTTCACATTAACTTATTCTAAGGTTTGTTCATTCATACCTATTACTCCATAGTTCAATTTATCTACAAACATAACTTCCTTTGTTGGAAACCCCTTCATCCCATATAATTTGTGGTTCCCAAAAATATTTCCACAGACTATGATGCGGACCAAAATTTAACTCACATTAACAAGAATGTCTCCTCAACTTGTTGAAAACCTCTTATATAATTGGAGACTTTTCATCAACACAACAATATATACACTCCCAATACCCTTTTCTAACTCTTATACTTGAGTCTTTGCTATGGATGGATGTAACTCCAATATTCACTTTTGCCTCACTATTTCTTTATCCCCCTTCTTTTTTTACTAAAGAAGACAGCACATCACAACTTTTCTTGGGGACCTGTCATCTTGTTTCATAATTCCCTCCATTGCATCAATCTGTTCTTTTTTTAAGCAAACCCGATTGACTCAAGCGAGGGGCCTTGGCCCACTATGGAAGAATTACTCGATTCCATTGTTGAATCGAGAGAAAAGCTTATGATTCCAGTTACTGGTCATGGAAAGCCTGTCTTCATTAGTCATAAATTAAATTACCAGGCTTTCTGACCCTATATCAGTGATTCTTAGGACCAACCTCGATATTGTCACTCACCTATTATCCATGTCATTTCTAATAGCTCAAGAAAAATCAATTACAACATTTCACGAGATCTTTAAAAGATCAATTTGTCTCATGACTTCTATGGTCAATGTATCCTCGATACTAAAGCTCAATGAGGCATTAAGAAATTTCATTTACACTTACACCCTGGCTGGTACCATTCAAAATTCTGACATCTTATTGAAAGATGTCTTTATATCATATAGCCACGTACTCACATTTGCTACTGCTACTTGTTGGACCAATGGTGGTTGACAAATTAATTCCACTTATGTTTTGATAATAATAAAATGTATAGAATTGTTTAAGAAATTGTTTCAGGTATTTTGGATTGATATTCAACAAAAGAATTGTGCAAATCAAGATGAGTTAGTGACAAATCATTGAAGAATCAGATGGGAGTTGTCCTCTAAGTGAAAATGACATAAAACATGAGGTTTGTAGAGAATTTGGTCGGATGTTATCATAGATGGCTAAACAAGTCGACTTATAGGAAACAAGTCGACTTATCGAGGTAAACAAGTCGACTTATAGGAAACAAGTCGACTTATCGATATAAACAAGTCGACTTATATATAACAAGTCGACTTATTGGAGAGCGGAGATGAATTTTTCGTAAATGGTTGAAACAAGTCGACTTATGAATTCGACAAGTCGACTTATGTATGTAGCAGATCAACTCCAACGGTCCAATTAGTCAAAAATGGAAGGGAGAGAATTAAGCAACGGCTATAACAATCAAGCAACGGCTATATGAGTTCCCAACAGCTATATTTCTTCTTATATAAAGGGTGAATGATTGATGAAGATGATAGAGAAGTGCCATAAGCTCAAATACTCTCATATTGCTTCAAATTGCTCATTATTGCTCTTATATTATTACAAATTGTTTTGAGCATTTGTTCTTCATTCTTTGTATTGTTTTATTACAATTTAAGTGACGAGTGAAAAGGTCACGTGAGGTAGGATTTGTGCCGTAAGACAAATCGAGTGTAAAGGTTGCTTGAGCCGAAAATCAAGCGGTGTCGATAGGATTTGTGCCGGAAGACAAATCGAGTGTAAAGGTAGCTTGAGCCGAAAATCAAGCGGGATTGTAAAAAGTTCACACTCAACTACAAAGTGTGCAATAAAGTGATTGGCAAAATTCTAAGTGGGAGCTTAGGTAGAGGACGTGGTCTTAAAGACCAACCTCTATAAAAGCAGTGTTTGATCTTCTTCCTTACACTTTTCAATTAAGTTTATCAAAATTGTTTTTGTGTGTTTTAACTTCTGATTTTCTTGTAGAAATTATCAAAGAGTTTTAAGATCTATTCAACCCCCCCTTCTAGATCGCTAACACTACTTACATTCTAGTTAACTCTAAATAACATTTTTATCCTTGTTCCTGCCCATGACTGGGGTTTACCATATGATCATAACAATAACCTATTTTTGTAGGCCAATAAAGTGGCTTACACTTTTTCCTCACATTACCACATATATTGACAGCGATTCTGCGCTAGTTTTTCAATATTTACCTCTTCTTCTTATACAACATCTTATCATAATTCTAGAATTTACATTTCAGTGCATTCACTCTACTCCTTTGCTTTATCATATTTTCCATAATTGCATACACGCATGCAACCCAAACTCGGGCGCATTTTAAGCACTGATAAGGCCATGTTTCTATTATTTCATCATCCATATGTCTATTCTCAATCTATTTCAAACTATAGATGCAGAAGTATCAAAAAGTGTCATCTCAGTATCTCAGACATATTTTTACGCCAAATCCTAACTTTTAACACACTTCAAATCCAAATCTATCCTTTCACAGTCATAGAAAGTTATTTCTTTTGACAGGCTTGCACACTTTCATCTCATCTTTTCCGTGTCATTCTAAAACTTCTATACTTACGCTACAATATATTCCACCATACTCATAACAACACAAATACAGTGAATCTTTACCTGCCTTTTTCTCATTTCCACTTATCCCATTTTATTGGACATACTCATCAAAATCACAATTTCCTAGTCATCCCTGAGCTTTTGATCAAACATAGACATATTTTTATGCTAACTTATTAACTCTTATCACTTTTAACCGATATTCTTCCCATGTCCAAAATGACCCTTCCAGGGTATCGCAAATTTCGTTTTCTTTCGACCCTATTTATACACTTAAAACTCATTATTCAATTTTATATCACTCCTTTCCTAAATCAGCCCATGTCACTGTCTTCACATTCATATCACATTCAAGGGTTTATAACCACAGTACAGTGTGAATATTATTAACAATCTGTAGGACCTCGGCTTATCAGGCCTTGAGTCCTCAAAAGGCCTCGGCCTCTCGGGCCTCGTGCCCTCACGTTTTTACTTTTCCCATTCCCAATTCCCATTATCCACATTGGCTCAAAGCCTGATATTTCGTTTCTCTTTTCACACTGAACCACTTAACACTTTTTCATACGTATGACTCATATCCATGGGACTCAGATTAAGGATCAGTTGCCACGGTCTGCTATGGCATGTCTTTACCCATGTTTCAGTAAATGCCCATAAAAGTTCGTACTTTTGGGCTCTGATACCACCGAAGTGTAACACCCCACTCCCGCATGACCCGAACCCGACATCGATGGTGATATCCAAGCCCGTGCCCTGTGAGGGTGGCGTGCTACATCACTCAGTCAAAACTCAGTGTAATTTTTTTTTGAAACATACACATACTTTTTATATTATGCTGAACACAATTTACATACAATCATTAACAAGTACATTAGCCACGGGGGCCCTTTTCATAAATACAATTTTGTTCAGTCTGTTAACCTTACAACTTGACCTAATCATGATTAATACAAAAAATTCAAAAAAATACATCTCTATCAGACACTAATGCAGACACGAACTAATCCCGACTTCTTCTAGCATTATACACCCGTTGCCTAACGGGGTATTCTTCTGAGTCCTGAAAAATAATTGCAAATTATGGGTGAGTTTTGCGAACTCAGTGAGGTAACCATCATCGATGGTTCACTCAATTTATACAACCCATCAATTCACATAACATATATTCACATTCTTGCATATTTGACCCCATTTCACAATTTCACTCGAGTACAGGCAATTTGATACATTTCATTCGATTTAGACATACATAACCAATTGAATTCATACCACATACAAGCATAACATAGTTGTTTCGTAATTCACAATCAGAATTACCCCATGACTATTATCATATCAGTATATGGCATTTTGCCTTTCATTCGACCAAATAGATCAAATCAAAAGCAGCATGTAACAATTTTTTTTTCAATTTATTTTAGTGTTGTGACTGAGCGCCTGAATTGTCCCCATAAGGGCACATCAATCATTGAGCCATAGGCTCTGGAACTGTCCCATTACGGGCTCATTAATCGTTGAGCTTGTAGCTCTAAAAATGTCCCATTAAGGGCTCATTAATCGTTGAGCTTGTAGCTCTGAAACTGTCCCATTAAGGGCTCATTAATCGTTGAGCTTGTAGCTCTGAAACTGTCCCATTAAGGGCTCATTAATCGTTGAGCTTGTAGCTCTGAAACTATGGCTACTCCGGTCACAACTATCATTAACTGAATTTGCAATCATGCACGTATTCATTTATGCTACAGTTCAATCACTTTATTCACGTATTCCTATATCACAATCATTTCTAAATTATCACAATCGGACAATTTATTCACAATATTTCACATTAAAACACAATGACAATTTCACATACCCATGACACTTCTATACCATATCTTTCCAAGCACTCCGGACCTTCTGTCCAGAATTCACATTCAAACAATATCCCACCATTATTCTCCACAAAGTCAAAATCAAATAATCATAAGCCAATGATAAGTAAGAAACCATCTAGGTCACTCACCTATAGCTTCCGAGCTAATGCCTGAAAGTCTCGGCAACGTCCGTGTGCTGATGTTCCAAAAGTGCCTCTATCACATTCAAAATATGCAACTATTACCAAATGCACAATCAGGACTATTAATAATGCACATGTAGCAATTAAAATGCGTACAATGCATGTTTGTGATATTCCCAATATTATCCCATAATTCGCATCATAAAAGATTCCCCTATGAATTAGGAAATCACAGGCACCAAAATCACACAATTTGGACCTCTATAGGTCCAATTATTGATAAAACACGGAGCAGAAAAATTACTACCCGGTCCTCTCACTTTGACCTAACCCATCCTTGACAATTTCAACTCTAAAAATTCCCAATTTCACAAATAAATGAAATTCAATGTTTCACGAATCCGATGCCTCAAGAATTAGGTCAATCGGATGTCGGACGGAAAAGTTATAAACAAAAGAGTGGAGAGAGGTCAGATCAGGAAAGCACACGTCCTAGTCGACTAGTCGGAGGTTGTAGTCGACTAGTGCAGGAAAAATACATGTCCTAGTCGACTAGTCGGAGGTTGTAGTCGACTGGAAGCCTTTTTGTAACATCCCGTTACTGTTAGCAATGGTATTTTGGTAATATTGGGTCAGACTGATAGGTTCATTGCATTCACTGATTGAACATGTTACTGCCCTCTGATCATAGAGGAACAGGTTTATTGCATATGCATTTATTCATAGGTACATGCATTCATGATTTTCCGGCATTTTATTGCGAGTATGAATTGATTGGATTGTAAACTGGAAACTGACTGAACTGACTGGATTGTGATTAATTGAGAAATTAGGATAAGTGGGCTCGAATGACTGATTTAGAATAGTCTAAGAGAGATTGGCAATTGATAGTGGCTTATAGGAAATTTTCGGGAAATTCGGGAGAAAATAGCCAGACCGGAAATTTTGGAGTGGCAGACCGATTGACTGTATAGTACTGAAAGAATTGTCCAATGGCAATGGAAAAATTTAGAGTTATACTGTCAGGAAATTTAAAATGTTGAGCCATTGAAATTTAGAGGCGAAATTTGGGTGATTGAGAGACCTATGTCTATAAATAGGTAGGTTTGAAATTGGGGATTTATCTAAGGCAAAAACATTTCTTCTCTTCCTCCTCCCACGGCGATCTTGATTCCTCCCATCGGTGAGGATTCTTTGATCTTTCTTTATGGTTTTCTTCTCGTTATGCTAGCTTAACCGGTTTATTGTGATTGATGCGGTTGAGAAGGATTGAGAGTGGGTTATCGTTGATTTGGAAGGATTTTAGGGTTTACGGTGATTTGTGGTTTTGATCTTTGATTGGTAAGTATTTATGACTTTAATGTTGTTATTAATGGTTTCTAATGCATTTATGGCATTTATTATGGTTGAGTTGGGTAGATGGGAGTGTTTTAATGCTGGTTTTAGAGAGAGAAGAGGAAAAATACGATCGGAGAAGACGGTGGCGCGGTCGCACGTCGCGACGTCTGGCGTGGCCTCGCCGCGGCGAGAAAATTTAGTGCTCGTCGCGACGAGCCTGGTTCCACGCCATGGCGAGTCATGAAGAGGACGACGTCATGAGCGGCGAAGCGATCTTCTTTCCTCGCGCGAGGGTGTAGGTCGCGGCGAAGGACAGTTTTCTGATGGAGTGATTTTTAGCTTATTGGGTATAACTTATGGTATAGACCTCCGATTGAGGTGATTCTTGATTCATTATGAACTAGGGAAAGAGGTCTACTGTTGAGGATAATTATGAGAGTCAGAATTTAATTATTATGGTACTGATTCATAGAGAATAAGGTCAATTATGGTTCATAGTGTGACCTAAATATTGAATTGAGACAATTGGAGTTTTAATTGGGAATTTCAATAAAGGTTTTGACCCAATGGATAGGGAATTGCTATAGGGAGTTTAAATTGAGGAAATTGAACTGAATTATAAGATTGGATTAATTATTGTCGATCAATTGAGCGAAGAGTTAGAATGGGACATAAGAGTTCAACATTGGGTTTTAGCACCGGGAAAATCGTAAACATGCATTGTACATATTTCCACTGAGACATATGCATCACTGAATTGTTTAATTGAGCATTTAGTAATGAGACTGTATTTAAACTGTTATAGAGGTGTCGTTGGATCGTCATTCCACGGACACTGCTGGGACTTCCAGGCAATAGCTCGGAAGTTACATGTGAGTAACCTAGTTGGTTTCTCAAATTCCTGACTGTCTAAATGCTCAATGTGAATTACTTGCCAATGTGAAATTGCATTATTACTGAAATGTACATGATCGAATAACATGCTTCTACTGTATTAAAATGGACTACTGTATAAATACATGCAAAGGTGAAATTGCATGATTACTGAAATGTACATGATCGAATAACATGCTTCTACTGTATTAGAATGGACTACTGTATAAATACATGCAAAGGTGAAATTGCATGATTACTTAAATGTACATGATCAAATAACATGCTTCTACTGTATTGGATTAGACTCTCGCATGACACCGAGAAATGCAATCTGGGCTTTATAGCCATACACCAATTATCGAACACCGAATTCTCGAACATCGCATTGCATGCATAAATGCATGATCGATAATGGATATGTGACCCAAGTTGCTATTATCCTTTGAAAAGAGCCTCGAGCTCAACATCTTTGTCTTGACCGCCTCGAGCCCGGGGAGAAATCACAGCGACGCCAGCCCCAATCTTAATCGATGAGCGCTGGGCACAACATCAATAATCGAAAAGAGTCTCATATGCATTGTATACACTTGATGATTGAATTGCAAACTTATGGAATTATGTGATGACATGAGAGATTGCAAATTGTTACATGCCTCTCAGAAAGCGTTTCATGATTTCTATCAGAATTGTGATATGATATCTTAACTGTTATATACTATTGTAAATTGCTATTTGATATCGCTTACCGTTATAGACTCATCGTAAATTGTTATATAATACCGTTAATTAAATATTCTCAGTCTTGTCTTTATCTTAATTTATGTAATGCATGATTTGAGTGAACCATCGATGATAGTTTCTCATTGAGTTCGCAAACTCACCCAACATTGCAATTATTTTTCAAGATTTGGCGAGTACCCCGTTAGACAAACGGGAGTATGATTATAGCAAGCAAGTCAGAGTTCAGGTCGGGATCAGTCTCATGTCTGCATTTGAGTCTTTCTGATTTATGTGTAAATTTGTATTTCCGCATAATTGTAGTATTATTATAGAGGGCCCCCAACTGATTAATATTGCATTGTGAATTGAATATTGAAAGAGTGTTTTGATTGAAAATGTTTCAATATCGCGGGCCCAAATTGTTTATTGATTTCTACACACTCGAGTGTTTTCAAAAAGAAAAATGTCATAATGAGTTTTTAAACTAAATTGACTGCTCTAGCATGCCACCCTCGCGGGTCACGGGCTCGGATATCACCATCGATATCGGGTTCAGGTCTGGCGGGAGTGGGGTGCTACATTTGTGGTATCAGAGCCCAGAAGTACAATCTTACATGGGCTTTCTGAAAAATGTGTCAAGTTACGTGCATGTAAGTCATGTCATGATGAGACAAAGGACAAGCGATCCCTAGTCTAGCATATGAGTCACATATATGAGCCTGTCTCAATTGTTTAAACAGTTAGAAAGGATGAGGAAAAAGGAAGTTGTGAATATCGTGAAATAAGAAAAAGTGTCTAGTTCAATTTGACAAATGAGGATTTAGTGTATTGGTATTGGTGTATATGTAGTATGAAAGGCAACATCAATGTTATACTGGAGTATATTCTGGAATGGAGAATAGATATGAATGTATAGTTGTGGATTGATAGAAGAAAATAGCAATATGGTAAGAATGGTAAGAGTGAAACTGTATAACCAAAGTGAGTGGAAATAAAATGTTCTACGATCTATAGAGACTATAATTGGGTTTGATTACTGTGATGAGAGTTATGAATAGAGGTTTGTGACTTAAAGTCAGAATGTGTTAAGTGGGATATCGAGAATGATTGTACATTTATGATATTGAGTTGAGAGTGAAAATTTACAGGTATGATACAATAATGAAAAGATTGAAATGTAAGAAAATGACAATGATAAATGAAAAAGTTGTCAAGGTCCAGTTGTTTTGCCTATGTAAATGCACACCTGATTATGGGAGCCCCATGGTAAAGTGAAAATATTGAGCTGCAATGGATGAGTTAATGGATAATTGCTAGCCAGAATTTTTGTAGTTTGAAATCCTATTGAGTTAATATAAGAAATGAAAGTGCTTATAATGATCAATTGGGAATGAATAGAGATTGTATACGATCCTCACGAGCGAGGACGGGTGTAAAAGGAAAGTTGTTGAGTTCAGATTATATTGTCACCGTGGCGTACATTGATAGTGGACTCACCATCATGGGTGAAATGATTAAGCATAAATGAATAATATGCGTGAATATGATATAGGAGGAAATTGATGGTTTATTAAGTAAGTTAGATTATAATTATGGTAGCCCCAAGTTCAAGATGAATTAGAGTAAAGCGCGAGCATGCTTGTAGCGATCAATTAAGAAAGAAGTGTGATTATCAATGATGATAGCATAGGCAATGAGCTTGAGAGAGTTAAAGAGGGACATGAATTCAGCAAAGTCCCCCATGATCGAAAGCTGGTATCAAAAAGAGAAATGATGTTTAAAATTAAATAGGATTAAAGTGTCTTCAGTAGTATGTGCTATTAATGGGTATATTGATGTGAATACATTTCCAGATGAGATGAGATGATTATAGCGATGTATGACAAGAGATTAGAATAAATGAAATTGTTTAAGTGCTCTTTAGAGATTGAGTTTCTTGAAGTATCAAGAGTGACTAATTTTTGTGATGAAAAAAAAATAGTTAATTGATCGAGATTTATAAACAGTATTAATGATTGATAAGGTTTAGTGATCTGACGATTTGATTTGAGAATAATTATTGAAAGAATACATTTGAAATGAAGTACAAGTAAATTGTGGAGTCCAAATTCTAGTAGAGACTCAAGCGTAAGAAATAAACTAAGTATGTATTATTGTGCTGAGACGAATTCGATTCTGTAAGAGAATTACTGAGCATCAAAGAAATACTAATTGCGAACATGAGGAGAATATCGGTTCATGAATATTTTGTGTAAATATGTTCATAAAGTATAAGTTGATATGATGAATGGGTTATTCAACCTAGAGGATAAAGATGGCCGATAAATTGCAATAGGTGGAGAAGCTAGTGTAAAAGAATATGTGTCAGAATATATTATGATGAAACTGAGAAAGTTATAAGAAATTGTTCCTCATTGGAGTCAATCGATAATTAATTATGAGTATGAGGAGTTGTTATGCTACTGAAGAGTAAAATGTCTCAATTGTGTTTAGAGTGGATAATGACTATAAGCATGGGTGAGCAATTGAGTGCTTTAAAAAAAATGAAGTATATAAATTGGCACAGTTGAGGAAATTGTTTATCATGCAAGTTTCGTAAGAATGAATCTCAGTTGACCAAATAAATAGTGATTGAATCAGTATTCGAATATGGCTCAATGGGAGACTTAATGTCGAAAGAGGTGATGATAAAATGCAAAATTTCAAGGGAAATATGTATTTGGGATTTGGAGTTATTTAGAACTAGCGGTATGCTAGATACGTCCAGAAATTATCAAAGATTTTTTGGCTTTAGCTTTGACAAATGTTTGAGGAATAACGAGTGTGATCATATGATCGATGATTGTGACAGAAACATTTGGAGATTTTGCACTATGTATAGAATGTTCCAGTAAAGGTTATGATGCTATTTGTCGAAATTGTGTAAAGTGGTTTTATGTACCTAGAGGTAAATATCGCCTTATGGGCTACATTCTGAGTGATGACTGAATTATTTTGGATTGGATATTGTTCTGAAAGCTGGAGACATTATTCGGATAGAAACTTCCAAATATAGATATGAATATGTAAAGCGAGAATGATTGAGATATTAGTGAATTTAGAAGTATTAAAAAGGGTTATATGTTTGAGTGTTTCAGAATTTAGTTAGTGATGCAATGTAATGTATCGACTCAAAAAATGCGATGGCAAAAAATCACAATTTGGGCGATAAGGTTATTAAACCTATTGCAATACTGAGTGTTATCTGTCGAACTAGTATGGGACAAAAAGAAAGTATTATGGGCAATTGGAATTCCAAATCAGATGTGTAAAAAGGATTGGCAAAACAGAATTGAGTATTTAGGAATTTCAAATGGATTAAACTGTTGAGGAAAATGGTAGTGATAAATGGATTAAGAAATATGGGTAATACCCACTAAAGGAACTGTTAGAGAAATCGTAAGGAACGATTAAAGTTTTATGTTCGAGTAAGAGTTCATGGGAAAAGTAATTGATGGGTTGCAATGTAAAATCGAATGATTGTAGGTGTGAGTAACCAACAGGTTTGACTGTTGGAGATAAATGTGAAAATGATATTTTGAAGTCATAGGGACATGATATTGATGTACAGTTCAAATTGATTGAGTGCATATCCATTGTGCATTGGTGTCACCAATTGGATCGTGCATGAGGGGTCTTTCAAAAAAAAATTTGAGATTATTGAGAGTCCCTTGAGATATGAAATTGATGTTTACTTCTGATTGATGGTGAGCATATCGATTGTTTTATTGATGATACCATTCGAATAATGTATAAGGGGTCTAACAGTAAAAAGGGAGTCGTTCACCCCTATATTAATGTGATCAGGGCCTAAAGTAGTCGAAGGCCAAAATTTATATGAGATAATGTGGATAAGTAAAATGAATCTGTAAGGGGGAATTAAAGTTAATGTCACTGAGTTAAATTGATTATATTGGGGTTAATGGAACCTTTCGAGATTAGTGTTTTAACACTATAGAAATGTAGTCTGCTAAGCGATGAATGAAGTGTTTCGAAGTGTATCGCCTCGGCCAAGATACACTAAGATGAGATAAAGGTGAATTGGGGAAAGTTAAAATTCGTTATAAGTGGCCTCTCTGTGACTGTGGTGTAAATAGAATTAATGATTGGTAAGTCAATTGAAAATCTAAAAGATGATTCGGATTCGTAAAGAGTTACAGGGTCAGAATTAAGAAATATTGTTATGATCCGACATAAGTGTTATTGATACCGAAAGTGAAAATTTTGAGAAAGCTTGAGAATGTTAATGAGTGATTGATCGTATTGATTCAGTATACTGACAGAAATTGGTTATATAGTGAAATAAGTGGGAGATAGTATATAGTGATCGAATCAATTTCCCCTGTTTCTCGGATCAATCGTATATGAAATTTCGAGGACGAAATTTTTGTAAGGAGGGGAGAATTGTAACATCTCATTACTGTTAGCAAGGGTATTTTGGTAATATTGGGTCAGACTGATAGGTTCATTGCATTCACTGATTGAACATGTTACTGCCCTCTGATCATAGAGGAACAGGTTTATTTCATATGCATTTATTCATAGGTACATGCATTCATGATTTTTCGGCATTTTATTGCGAGTATGAATTGATTGGATTGTAAACTGGAAACTGACTGAACTGACTGGATTGTGATTAATTTAGAAATTAGGATAAGTGGACTCGAATGACTGATTTAGAATAGTCTAAGAGAGATTGGCAATTGATAGTGGCTTATAGGAAATTTTCGGAAAATTCGGGAGAAAATGGCCGGACCGGAAATTTTGGAGTGGCGCCGATCGATTTGTATAATAAGATGAAAGAATTGTCCAATGGCAATGGAAAAATTTAGAGTTATACTGTCAGGAAATTTAAAATGTTGAGCCATTGAAATTTAGAGACTGAATTTTGAACTGATTGAGAGACCTATGTCTATAAATATGTTTGAAATTGGGGATTTATCATAAGGCAAAAAGCATTTCTTCTCTTCCTCCTCCCACGGCGATCTTCGATTCATCCCATCGGTGAGGATTCTTTGATCTTTCTTTATGGTTTTCTTCTCATTATGCTAGCCTAACTGGTTTATTGTGATTGATGAAGGTTGAGAAGGATTGAGAGTGGGTTATCGTTGATTTGGAAGGATTTTAGGGTTTACGGTGATTTGTGGTTTTGATCTTCGATTGGTAAGTATTTATGACTTTAATGTTGTTATTAATGGTTTCTAATGCATTTATGGCATTTATTATGGTTGAGTTGGGTAGATGGGAGTGTTTTAATGCTGGTTTTAGAGAGAGAAGAGGAAAAATGCGATCGGAGAAGACGGTGGCGCGGCCGCAAGTCGCGACGTTTGGAGTGGCCTTGCCGCGGCGAAAAAATTTAGTGCTCGCCATGACGGCGCTACCGTTCCACGCAATGAAAAAATTTCGCTGCGTCATGGGCGAAACATTTAAGAGGACGACGCCATGAGCGGCGAGCGATCTTCTCTTCCTCGCGGCGAGGGGTGTAGGTCGCGGCGAAGGACAGTTTTCTGATGTAGTGATTTTTAGCTTATTGGGTATAACTTATGGTATAGACCTCCGATTGAGGTGATTCTTGATTCATTATGAACTAGGGAAAGAGGTCTACTGTTGAGGATAATTATGAGAGTCGGAATTTAATTATTATGGTACTGATTCATAGAGAATAAGGTCAATTATGGTTCATAGTGTGACCTAAATATTGAATTGAGATAATTGGAGTTTTAATTGGGAATTTCAATAAAGGTTTTGACCCAATAGATAGGGAATTGCTATAGGGAGTTTAAATTGAGGAAATTGAACTGAATTATAAGATTGGATTAATTATTGTCGATCAATTGAGCAAAGAGTTAGAATGGGACATAAGAGTTCAACATTGGGTTTTAGCACCGGGAAAATCGTGAACATGCATTGTACATATTTCCACTGAGACATATGCATCACTGAATTGTTTAATTGAGCATTTAGTAATGAGACTGTATTTAAACTGTTACAGAGGCGCCGTTGGATCGTCATTTCACGAACATTCTTTGGGACTTCGAGCGAGAGCTTCGGAAGTTACATGTGAGTAACCTAGTTGGTTTCTCAAATTCCTGACTATCTAAATGCTCAATGTGAATTACTTGCCAATGTGAAATTGCATGATTACTGAAATGTACATGATCGAATAACATGCTTCTACTGTATTAAAATGGACTACTGTATAAATACATGCAAAGGTGAAATTGCATGATTACTGAAATGTACATGATCGAATAACATGCTTCTACTGTATTAGAATGGACTACTGTATAAATACATGCAAAGGTGAAATTGCATGATTACTGAAATGTACATGATCGAATAACATGCTTCTACTGTATTGGATTGGACTACTGCATGACACTGAGAAATGCAATACTGGGCTTTTATAGCCATACACCAATTATCAACATCAATTCTTGAACAACTTGCATTGCATTCATAAATGCATGATCAGATAATGGATATGTGACCCAAGTTGCTATTATCACTGAAAAGAGCCTCGAGCTCGAACCTTTATCTTGGCCGGACCTCGAGCAGGGGAGAAATCACTCGACGCGTCCCCATCTGAATATTGATGGAAAGCGGGCACAACATCAATAAGCGGAAAGAGTCTCATATGCATTGTATAAACTTGGTGATTGAATTGCAAACTTCTTTGAATTATGTGATGACATGAGAGATTGCAAATTGTTACATGCTATCGTAAACTGTTTCATGATTTATCAAATTGTGATATGATACTCTAAATCTGTTATATACTATTGTAAATTGCTATTTGATCACCAACCGTTATAGACTATCAGAAATTGTTATATATATTGTTAATTAAATATTCGTATGTAGTCTTTGTCGCAATTTGCGTAATGCATGCTTTGAGTGAACCATCGATGATGGTTTCTCATTGAGTTCGCAAACTCACCCAACATTGCAATTATTTTTAGGATTTGGCGAGTACCCGTTAGACAAGCGGAGTATGATTCTGACAAGCAAGTCGAGTTCGGTCGGGATCGGTCTCATGTCTGCATTTGAGTCTTTCTGATTTATGTGTAAATTTGTATTTCCGCAGAATTGTACTATTATTATAGAGGGCCCCCAACTGATTAATATTGCATTGTGAATTGAATATTGAAAGAGTGTTTTGATTGAAAATGTTTCAATATCGCGGGCCTAAATTATTTATTGATTTCTACGCACTCGAGTGTTTTCAAAAAGAAAAATGTCATAATGAGTTTTTAAACTGAATTGACTGCTCTAGCATGCCACCCTCGCGGGTCGCGGGTCACGGGCTCGGATATCGCCATCGATATCGGGTTCGGGTCTGGCAGGAGTGGGGTGTTACACTTTTTTTCTTTCTTCTGCCAACATCCCAACTTTCACAAGTCATAATTCTTTACTCCAAACTCCAAATTTGACAAACTTGGTATCAATTTTAGAATAAAAGAGAGCTCTACAAGTTTCATGAAGGACACAAAAATCAATTTTACCTTTAAGGGTATAAAAAATACAATCAAAGCTACTGTCTTCACCATACAATTCAAACAGTACAACCACATTTTTCCAAAACAGTAAAGCATTTTCCAATAATCATATCTTTCCATCCCCTTTGCTAAAAATTCCAAGATTTATACCAAAAGAAATATAAAAAAAATCCTACAACTTTCATGAACAACTTGAAAGCAAATTCAATCTCTAAACAAATCAAATTCTCAATCAAAGCTTCTGCCTATATTTGTCATCCTCAACAGCAACACATTCTTTCAAAATTCATAACTTTCTAACCCATTGTCAAAAAATTACATGCTCTATATCACTGAAAAGATCAGAAAACAAGCTACACTTCTCATGAAGGACTCAAAAACAAATTCCATCACAAACAAGTTCAAATTCACCTATTAAGGTGGCTGCCCTGTTAAGCTTGCTAAAATCAGCACATCACCTAAACCATATCCGAAATTGAAAATTTCATAACTTACAATCCATACATCCAATATTCTCATATTATACCTCATTACAAAGCTAAGACAATCCTCTACAACTTTCCATAAGATCACTTGAGCTAATTTTAACTCTAACAGACCACAATTGGCTTCAGAACACAGAAACTATCAAAATTCATACTTAGAGGCAGTACACACACTAAACACATTAACACATCAATTGCCATCTGACATTACTTAAGCCATAACTTTCAACCTAAAAATCAAAAAATTTCATACTTAGTGGCGATAGAAAACTAACAAGAAAATCTTCAACTTCCATGAAGACCACTTTTACAAACTCTATCTACTTTAGCCCAGAAAATTCTCCAAAGTTTCGGGTAATAATTCATTTAATGCTAGAATCTCAGTTATTCAGCCAGCACACCTATCTAACTTTCCAAGCAAAATTTAAAACTCTTAAGGTCAGAACTGGCCAAAACTTCCTGCATATGAAATCTAGTCATATTTCTTAAGTTTAATTTAAGCTAAACCTCAACTCAATAGCACAACCATAACAAAATTTATGACAAAAAATCTGAAACCTACACAAAATAAATTTTCCAGATTCTCATATCTAACTTTACTCCTTTCATTCCAACATCATTCCTACATCAATAAGCATTCCATTTAGTCACTAATTCAGCCACAAAATCAGCAAGGCATTCACTTGAGTAAGCAGACACAAATTGGTAGCACACACTCACAAGTTTCTTGCATTAATTTACCACTCATCTAACATCATTCAATTCATTCCAAATCAACTCTCATTTACCTACACCCCATTCAACATCAATCAAACAAGAATTTCCCACACACACACCCATATATTCCAACCACAATTTCCATGCAATCAACTTTAAATACATCACAAACAATTTAATTAATTACAAAACCATGATTTAGAACATCTTTCTTACCTCATTTAGCTTCCAAAACTTCAAGTCTTTAAAAACCACCACTAACCCTCTATCCCCCCCATCATACACGATCATCAACCTTCTTTGCTTAGGTTTGAATTTTCAAGAACAAGGAAGAGAAAGCAAGTAACATAAGAGAGTTCCTTGTGTGGTTGAGGTTAAATCAAGAAGAAGAAGAAGAAGCCATCGAAGAAGAAGGAGGAGAGGAGCCATCGGATGAGAGTGGACAAAAGTCACTTTAAAAGCCTCTTTTTCCCTTTCCAAAATGGAAGCATCGTGAAGCCTCCCAAAGGTAGATATTTGACAAGCTTTAATAATAAGACTAAGTAGGCAAGTGACATGTGTCACTTGCCACTTGTCTTATTTTTATGGGTTCATTAATTCCCTTTCCAAAACAACTAAATTCTAGTCCAATTTCTCTCCAAATTCCAATGGCTCAAAGTAAAATTTTCAAAAATCATGTATCCAATTTTCCAGTATCATTGGACAGTCATTTTTGGCATTGAAAATAAATTAGTCTGTCACTTGAAAATTTTCTGGTCCGGAAAGGTATCCCGGAAAATTTCCAGAAAAATTTCTAAAATTTCACAAAAATGAAAAATACACAAAAATCCACTTCAATTTCATGTTCAAGCACCAATTCATATTTTTCCACAATAAACACATATGCCCGGAAATGTCAGGAATGCATATATAAACATATGCATATAAAAAAATTACGATTTATGCATATATGGGGGCCATATTAGGCATGACCATGCCCAGATACGTTTTCACACTCACATCTCATTCCAAATTACCATTTTACCTTTCCCATCGATGATGGGATGTTACATAAGGTCTCTGAATAAGCACATGCCAATCTCTTGTTGTAATTATAAAACCATCTTTAAAATATTGGAAACAAGGTTAAAAAGAGTTTTAAAGCTCCTAATAAATGTTGAAGTTCTTTTTAAGACCAAAGATTGATTGGAGACAATATGTTGTTGGATCAAGATTTGTTCAAGGGCTATAACAGAAGGAATTCTCCTATAAATTATGCAATTAAGGTTGATTTTGATAAAGCATATAACTTGATCAATTAGGAGCTTGTTTTCTAATTATTTGAAAACTTGATGAATTAGATTAAGTTTGTTTCTAAATTGCTTTATTCTTTATTTTATTTAATAGTGAGGCAACACATTATTTTAAAGGTAAAAAGGGGTTGAGAAAAGGTTATCATATCTTTCCATACTTATTTATATTATGTATAAAATCTCGTTCAAGATTGATGATGCATAACATTTAGTTAGCTCCTTGTTTTAAATATCACAGTGTATATAAAAAGCTAGTAATGTTTTGCCTTTCTTTTATAGATGATGTATTTCTATTCTTAAGAGCTTATGATAGACCTACAACTATCCTTATGACTTCTCTTAATATTTTTAAGGATCTTTCAAGTTTGGAGATTAATAGAAACAAAGAGTGTATGATCTTATCCAGTGGCGGATCCACAGTAGGGACAAGTGGGGGCACTTGCCCCCACTGCCTCCAATAGATTTCTTTAAAAAAATGTACTTTTTTAAGTTTTGCCCCCACAACAAAAATAAAATTTTACTCTTATTAAAATTTTGTCCCTATTAAAAATAAAATTTTATCTTTATTAAAATTTTGCCCCTACTTAAAAAAATTTCTGGATCCGCCCCTGATCTTATCTACCACTGCTCTATCATTTTATTTATTGGCTTTTAACAATCTTTATTCTTCAACTCAAGTAGCCCTTATTTATTTATCTTTTCTTACCTTTATCAACCAAGAGGCTTCAATATAAATAATTTCTCCCTTGATTGACAAGATCCAATGGAGGCTCAATAGTTGCTGCTATAAAACCTTATCATTTGTAGGGAGATTACAGTTGATTATGATGGGCCCCAAAAAAAATTTAATTTATTGAGCATGAATTGATTAAATTTTGTGGTCTTGCTAGATAAATTACTTTGTTTGGAGTTTAATTAGCATGTCAATGATTGGAGTATTTATTGCTTAAATTGATGGAATTAGAGGTATTAAAAGGAGAAATTAAAATTAAGATAGAGTATAGTATGATGTAAGTTAAATTGAAGAAGTAAGAATGTATAAGGGCAAAATTGGAAGATCACTTAAGGTTAGAAGGCTAAGGCATTACATAGAAGGGCATAGTGGACTTTGCTCATGCATTTAGGGTAAAAGTGAAAGAAGTAAATGTAGTCTTGCATTGTAGAGAAGCAAAAATCGTGAATGAAGGACGAGAAAGGAGAAAAAGAAAAGAAAAGTTAGGGTTTGGAGATTCTTGAAAAACTTAAAGACTAAGAGGCTAAAACAAGTATGTATAAGCATTAACCCTTCTTGATTTTTGGATGAAGCATATCTAGGGTTAGTTAGAAGTGAAAACAAGGTTGAATGTGGGTAGGAAGTTATTGATGAATGGTTTATGTTAATGTTTTATTTTTTGGTTAATGATCAAGAGTAGATTATGAATTGGTTTGTGAATGATTTTGGGTTGAAAATGAAGTAGAAAAGATGGGCTAGTGTTAAGATGGGTTATATATGAAAGGGGGGAAGTGAAAAGATGAAAAATGTATCAAAATATGTCTTCAAAGTGAGTTTTTGGACCAGTTCGTCGCGGTGAAGTCCATTTTTTCTACACAGATATATTTTGGTATTTTGGGCATAACTTTTTCTATAGATGTCCAAATGAGGTTGATTTTAATTTGCTATAAACTAGAGACATTGGGCTACAAATTTTGTGAAGGAATAAAGTCTAAATTAAGCTTATAAGAATCTCAATGTTTGGGATAGAAGTCGAGCATAGATTTTTGTTTCAACATTAGAAGTAGTCCAAATTATTGAGATATGACTTTTCGATTCTAAACCAAATTAAATAAAATTTTGGTTATTGTTTAAGAAAATCAAGTGAGGTAAGAGAGGCAAGAGAAGCAAGAGGAAAGACATTCCTAAGCAAGTCTATAAGCAAGGAAACGAAGGTGGTACATGTTTATAATAGAGTAAATAAGCCACTCAATATTTTCTTTGAATCAAGGAAGCTAAATGGTTTCAATTGCATCATAGATGTTGCATTTATTTGCTTCTTGGTTGTGTTGTGAAATTGTTATATGTTTGCTACATGAATTGTGTTGATGATTGATGAAAATACTTTAAAAAAGAATTCTTTTTGAAAGGATACATGCTTACAAAATCATGATTTTAGAAATCGTTTCCAAAATATATATGTGTTTATATTTTGAAAACAAGTGTTTAAAAAGAAAAAGTGCCATTTTGGGCAACAAGTTTACAAGTTATAAAATATGTATTATGTGGGTTTGTGGTAGCCCCTCAAGAATGTCACGTGCACGTTGACCAAGTTAAGGTTTCTCATGCCTGCCTGCTAGTGGCACGGAGCTCCTCATAGACTCCCTCAAGTTTACGACTACATAGGACCATTATATAGAAATGTGTAGTGCGTCATATTTATGGATCTAACTAAACCATTCTGATGTGTTTATGTGTTTATAATCTATTGACAAGTTTGATGCATACATGATTTATGATTGCTCATGAATTGTTTGATAAATTGAGAATTTTGAGAAATAAGTGTTTGGTGATTTTCATGCAAAATTATTATGGTTTCGAAAACACACAATAACAATGAGGTTTGAAAAGGGTTTTTGCTTGGTTCTCGATTATAAATCTGTCACCTATGAGCTTCAAGCTCACCCCCATTCTCCTTCCCCTATTCAGGTGATGAGCAAGAGATCGAGTAGGTCAAGGGTTACGGCATCACTCCAAATTGACATGCTTTTATATTTTTAAGTTAGATATTTTGGAATTCAAGGCTAGCCGCATTTCATTTTATTTTGTTATTAATGAAATATGTATTCGGATTTTGGAAATTGCATGTGTTTATGTATAAGTTCATTTTATTTTGGGTTTGAATTAAGGATGGTTGTTGGGAAATTTATGGTTGCATTTAGTAGAGTTAATATTGGGGTTGAGTAGTTGAAAAAGTTTAAGTTGTATTAAATGAGGTATGTTGATTTTGGGTTGTGGGTTCTGCTTCAGGGGTTTTCATCGCGGCAAAACTAAGAGTTCGCCACAGTGTAATTAATGTTGGGCACCGATTTCTGGAGCCCAACTTCAGAACATGAACGTGAGCTTACTCCTATGGAAATTTCTTGATCATCACCGATTCATCTTCTTGCTCTGATACTACAACTGTTGGGACCCGTTTCAAGAACCCAACTAACTTGTGAATAGCTGATAACTTAAACGAATATTTACATCCATCATACTTCTCAATGCATTTCTTACCGCTGAAAATATGATCATTTACATTTCATTACCCTCAAACAAAAAGGGACTTACAAGTTCTAATATATCATAATCTGAATAACCAGTACAAACATTACAACTGTATCAAAACTCCAAAAAATACAAAGTAAGCAAAACTAAAGTATTTCCTTCATGCTTTGCTTTCTTGACTTCTCATCAAAATACCTGAGGAGGAGATAGAGAGGGGGTGAGCTCAAAAGCTCGTGGGTAAAAGTTTATAATAAGAAGAGAAGCAAAACTTTTGAAACCATTTTTCTTATCAAAATAAATTTTTAGTGAGTTTATAAAGTACATGCTTCCTAGGCTTTTAGCCAAAATCCACAAGTCACATAACATGAATACATCAAACTTGATCAAACATCTCATGGGCACATAAACACATCATAATGGTTTGGGTGGATCCAAAACATGACGCACTACACATTCCCATATAATGGTCTTGTGTAATTGTAAACTTTAGGGAGTCCTTGAAGGAGCTTCGGGCCACTAGCGGACAGGCGGGAGAACCCTTAAACTTAAGTCAACGTGCACGTGATGGTTCTTGAGAGATCACCACAAACCTACATAACACATATATTTCAAAACTTGTAAGCTTGTGTTGCCCAAAATGGCACTCTTGAAAACTTGAGTTTCATGAGCAAACAATATTTCATATGTATGATCGACATGTATTTTGAAAACATGATTTCTTATACATGCATCTTTTCCAAAAACATTACTTAAAACATGTAATGAATATGTAGCAGATTTCACAGAATATGCAACAACAAAGGATGCAACACTTAGGATGCAATTGAAATCAAAAAAATTCCTGATTTAAAGAAAGCAATAATGACTTATTTATTTTATTATAAACATGTACCCACCTTGATTTTCTTGCTCAAAGACTTGACTTGCTCAAAATGCTTCTTCTTTTGTTCCTCTTGTCTCTCTTGATTCCTTTATACAATTAAAAAAAATCCTACTCAATAGAGTTTTCAACTGAAAATCCCACAAAGCACAGTCACTAAAATTTGTTCTAAAATACTTAAACCCAAAAAAATTTTAAACTCTATGAACTAAAATCCTGCCAAAAATTCAAAGGATTCAAAATGATCTTAAATTCATTCTGCACCAAATGAAGGGATCTTTAGCTCAAAAAAAGTTCTTCTCTTCCTCTACCTTTTTTTCTTTTTGAACAGCCTTAAAATCTCTCTTAAAGGCTAAGGGAATTAAAACCCTAGCTTGTTTTTTATTTTTTTCTCTTCCATTCTTTTTCATGTTTTCTCTCCCTTACCTCTTTTCTCTTCCACACATTTTGCTTTTCCAGAATCTTCTCATTGTAGTGACCCCTTACCGTAGGGTATACACAGGGACGCCCGTAGGTCATACCGATACATAACCTACGATGAGGGTGCACTACAATACGATCATTTCTAGCAACCTCAAGGCATCAATATAATTAAACTACAATATCGAATTCACTAAATTTTAAAACCAAAAGATACTCCTCATTTCATTTCTTAAAAACCATAAGTCCACAATTCTGTCTGATTACAACTGTATAAAACCGAAAGGGACTAAAATAACTCCTAACTAGGTCATTCCCAAAAGATCCCAGCTGACCGACCTGTGGGCCATGCTTCTCTCGCCGGCACTCACACAGCAGGAAAAGTCTCGCTAACTGGAGCTAGGAGTCAACTATCGCTGTCCTGAAAATAAATGGCAATGTTGGGTGAGTTTGCGAACTCAACGAGAAACCATCATCAATGGTCCACCCAACTCATGCATATTCAAACAATCCACACAATATCATATATATCACAACTAAAAATCTCATACATGCAATTTCACATTTTTAAGACATTTCGCCTTTCATGCAATTCAGACTTAATCATTCATATACAATGCATATGCGACACTTTTCGTTTTGTTACGTTGTTGTGACCTTGCGCCTGAGCTCATTTACGTTGAGCTAGTGGCTCTGAAAATATTAGGCTTGAAGCCCTGATACGTTGAGCATAAAGCTCTGAAAATCATTGGGCGCGAGGCCCTGTGCGTTGAGCTTAAAGCTCTTAATACGGTGGCTACATCGGTCACAACTGTCAATTATCTGATCATGCATAATGGCATGAATGCACATGTTCCAAATTTCACTAGTCGTGTCACAATCTAATATCACCTATCCAATTTGCATTTGAAACCAATTAATGACAATTTATGCACAATTAACACTTCTATAGCACATTCCAAATATTTCGAACACCTGTGGTCCGAAATCAATCAAAACAAACACACATAATCCATCCTTTACTCCCCATGGCATAATTGCATAAAATGTAACACATAAAGGTTGAGAAACCAACTAGGTTACTCACCTCATAACTTCCGAGCTACTGCCGGGAAGTCTCGCCTACGTCGGACGATCGACACTCCACTTGAGCCTCTATACAATCAGAATGAATATAACATTACTAATTGTACCAAATTCAATAATCAATAATGCTTATGTATCAAATGAATTTTGTACTATACATGATATGACATTTCCGACCCTATTCCTGAATTATCTCAATTCCGCGTTTTCACTCTAATCCATAGCAATTCCTAATACCATAATTCAATTTACTAGGTTCCGAACTCTTTAAAACTAAATTCTAAGACATTAGAATTATCCTTAAGTCAAAATCACATTCACTATTCAATCACCAACCGATTTCGAGAACTTACGAAATTGATTTAGAAATTCTACTCTTATAATTTCATAATTCTTTGTCTCTAAATCACAATAAATCAATAGCTAGCTCATCAATTGGATTAAACCTCAAAAATATCAAGAAATATTAACTTTCGGAAAAACTGGCGTGCTCGCCGCGGCGAGTCCCTCCTGCTAACCATCCTCGCCGCGGCGAAGCCCTGTTCATACCTCGCAGCGTACCTCCCTCACGCCGCCACAAGGCATCGATTTTGCTCGTCGTCGCGGCGTCAGTTGAATTTGCTTTCGCCACAAGGCGTGTTCATCACACGTCGCGGCGTGCAACCTCAGTTTCACACCCGAAACCCAGAAATTTTCCAGATTTCCGACTTCTGCAACTTCCAAATCCAGATTTTCCTTTTCAAAACACTCCCCAAACAACTCAATATACATCAAACAACTAATTCCTAACCTCAACATCATCAAATAACCATTTCCCCTAAATTAACAACACCAAACAAGTATAAATCATCATCCGAAACCTAACATTTTCCATTCCTCAATTTTATCAAATCATTTATCAATATATATCAATTAATTAACCGATCATACTATCTAAAGCAAGAGGAAGAAGAACTTACTTGTTTAAACCTCAAATCTTTAGAAATCACTCCAACCCAAGCTTAAACACACCCACGACAAACACCAATAATTAACCCAAATATCATTTTCTCCAACTCCAAACCAAAGGAGATTGATCAAAGACAAGGGAAGGAGCAATTGGCAAGAAGGAAATGGAACCAAGCAAGCAAGAAGAAGATCACGTGGAAGGAGAAGAAGAGAAGAAGAACAAGTAAGTGTCGTAGAAAGCCAAACATTCAAAGGATTTAGGGTTTTATATTAAAGGATTAAGGCTTGTTTGGCAACTTTTAATTGCCACAAGACCAATCCGAACAACCTTGATCCAATTTTTTATTCAAATTTCTCCTGAATTCCAATGGCTCTAAACCCTAATTCCTCAAATCGAAATTCTAATCTCTATTGCCATTGGTTAATCAAATTTCGGAACCAGAAATCTAATTAATCAGTCATTAGGTCAATTTTTCGGTCCGGACCTATTACTCCGAAAATTCCTATAAATCCTCAAAATTAGAAAACACCTAATCATACACTCCAATTAAATTTTCAACGCTCAATTGACCTAATTATCTCCAAATTACCAAATTACCCAATCTTATCGGAAATATGTCATACATGTATGTACATTTATGTGCTAGTGCAATAATCACCAATTATCCAAATATACGTAAGCTAAACAATGCATGCACATGCCAATTATGAATGCAATCTACTGTACCCATCCCATCGGTGACGGGATGTTACAATTCTCCCCTCCTAATAAAATTTCGTCCCGAAATTTCTTACCTGACTGGTCGAACAGATGAGGGTACTGCCTCCTCATGTGCTCCTCAGTCTCCCAAGTAGCCTCCTCAGTCGAATGGTTCTTCCAAAGGACTTTCACCAATGGAATAACTCTGGACCTCAACTGCTTGACCCGCGATCCAATAATCCGCACCGGCTCCTCTACATAATTCAAATCACTGGCTATCTCAATCTCCTGAGCCGGAATCACATGAGTCGGGTCTGACCTATACCGTCTGAGCATACTCACGTGGAACACATCATGCAGCTGCGACATCTCACTCGGCAAGGCCAACCTATAGGCCAAAGGCCCTATCCTTTCAAGGATCTCGTAGGGACCAATATACCGAGGACTCAACTTGCCCTTACGGCCAAATCTGAGAACTCCTCTCCACGGAGACACTCTGAGAAACACTCTATCACCCACACTGTACTCCATCTCTCTCCGACGCTAATCCACATAACTCTTCTTTCTATCCTGAGCCGCCTTGATGCGACTCTGAATCAACTGTACCTTATCCACAGTGTCCTGAATCAGCTCGGGACCCTCTAACATCCTCATACCTTCTTCATCCCAGTAAAGAGGCGATCTGCACTGCCTCCCATACAACGCCTCATACGGTTCCATCCAATACTGCTCTGGTACTGATTATTATACGCAAACTCAACCAGAGGCAAATACTGATCCCATGCACCTCGGAACTCCAATACACAGGCTCTCAACATATCCTCAACAGTCTTAATCGTTCTCTCACTCTGCCCATCTGTCTGAGGATGAAATGTTGTGCTGAAGTTCAATCTCGTACCCATAGCCGACTGCAAACCCCTTCAAAATCTCGAAGTAAATCTCGGATCCCTGTCTGAAACTATAGACACCGGGACCCCATGCAGTCGCTCAATCTCTGCCACATACTTTTGGGCCAACTGATTAAGGGTATTGCTCTCCCTCACTGGCAGGAAGTGAGCCGATTTAGTCAACCGGTCCACTATGACCCAGATCACATCATGCTGCCTCGGCGTCCTAGGCAATCCCATAATAAAATCCATTGTAATTCGCTCCCATTTCTACTCCGGAATGGCAACGAATGCAATCTCCCTACTAGAGCCTGATGGTCAGCCTTAACCTGCTAGCACGTCAGACACCGAGAAACAAACTCTGCCACCTGCCTCTTCATACCTGGCCACCAGAAATGCAACTTGAGCGTGCGATACATCATGGTAGTACCAGGATGCATAGCATAGGCAACCACATGAGTCTCCTCCAAAATCTCACAACTCAACTCTGTAGGAAAATCCCGGGAGGTACATCACATGTACCGGCACCGGAAAACAAAAATTTTTGTTCCCGGGACCTTCCCAACCGGGATCAGTATCCGTATGAAGACATAAACCTAAATAGCCAAAAGAGACTATCTCTAAAGGTGATCCACGCTGAAGATCGAAAAACCAAACCGAGTCAAACCCTTTGACCCGGAATAGCTAGAAACAGTTAAGAGTCGCTAGACCCTACCTACATCTGGAGAGTCAAGGAAGCGTTGGAGACTTGCCTTGGAAGAGAAGAACGATGGTTGCCTTAGGAAGAAGATGAAATGAAACTCTTTCTAAAGCTTTTCCTTAACTCTTAGCTTTCATCTTCTCATCCACCCCAACCATACGGCCACACCTCCAAAAGCCTTCTTAAGTTGATTTTAACACTTTAAAATCAATCCATAAGAAGCTAACACATGGATGATTAATGGCCATTCATCTTTAATGAATAAAGTAATAAGGTTTGACTTTTCAAACCTTCCCATCTCCTTTTCTCCCATTCCAACGAAGATGCTTATATATTTATATATATTAATTAATTATTTACTTAATTAATTAATATATATAATTGCTAAAGCATGATCGATCAAACTGGGAATTGGTCTACCAACCTCTCGGGCCCGGTCTTTGAAACGACTCAAAATCTTTCTTAGCAATATTGATGTCGCGATCTCATCGGGACATATCCCAATCCATTGGGATCCATTTAATCTAATGCTCTCCATAATTGGAACTCTGTCCAATTACTATTTTACTGAGTTCTCGAGACACTCTTAAGCATGTGACCCTTTAGGCTCCGGTTATGTTGGCCACTTAGATTAACAATTAATCTGAGCAAGTCATGAGCGGTATCTAGCAACACATCATGACCCCAATTGGCCGGAAAGTAATCGGTTTGATGTATTCATCACGAACCGGATCACAAACCCTTCCATGTATACAATTACCGTGCAATTCGTCCTTTCACCATCCTATACCCCACTTGGTTATGAGTATGGTCAAAGTGTCAACTCTCACTAGACCGAGTCTAGCCCAGTGATAACAGATCTCGCCCTAGGACTCATTACTCTATATGTCCATGAAGACACTCTCCATGACATATTCACTCGCCGAGATTTCGAGTAATGATCCCGACGAAGAGGCTACGGGTATCTCTTACGCTAATCCAAGTGGTGAATCCTTTATTGGCTACTCAATTATCTTGAATACCTCAAGTCGCACCCAAGCACCACCCTATGAGTTACCTCCGGGCGGCAACAAGGAATGGAGTCAAAGCACGGATCGGTATTCAAGATATCCTCGAGTACCTCAAGTCTGAGGATACTTGCATCATTCTTATGATGAGATTATCATTGACACTAGATAAGATATCCATGTGATGATCTCATGGCGGGTCATCCAATGAACCTACTACTGCTAGTAAGCATCCACATGTCAATTCTAAATATCTCATATTTACGGTTTACGAGATCCACCGCTTGATCCAATCAAGGAATATGACATGTGCTAGTCTATCCGGATTAATGATGTCGGTCTCATTAATCCTATGACTAGGAGAATTTAGAATCTTGACATAATTGCACATGATAGGAATCTCAAGAGTATGATCACATCATAATTTCCTTCATGCTATGTCATATATCATGGACTTCATTAATCGATTAAAGATCCAATCAATTCATAAACAATGTTCATGAACATCAAATTAATGAATTATGCCTTTTCTTTATTTATTCATTCATGCGATCACGACCGTGAATAAAAGCGCTAAAGGGATTGCCTTTAGGCACAAATAAACAATCTTCGTCCTTAAATAAGTCGACTTATCCAATGTACAAGTCGACTTATCGGTACTTTTCAAGAACAAGTCGACTTATCGATAGTACAAGTCGACTTGTACTTCTAAATCTCCCACTTGACCTAAAGCCAATCGCCTTAGTATCTAATACCATAAGCGAGTCCATGAGAATCACAATTCTCCTGTGACAATGGCTTTGTCAACGAACAACAACACTTTGCTCGTGGAATTCTCTCTGTCGGGATATCATCTCGACTAATGATCTCCCGAATCGGTAATCACGAGTTCGGATCGTCGATGAGACCTTGGTTCCTTTGCACGCACTAGCCCCATTGTATCACAATACAATCCTATGGGCCCATCACGCCTAGGGACTAGATCAAGTTCAATAATGAACTTCTTGATCCAAACCGCCTTCTTAAGATCTCATGCGGCGGTACTCTGCCTTGGTTGATGAATCGCCAGATCCTCTCTTGTTTGGAATTCTTTCAATTGAGCGCCTCGCTATTCAAGTGAATGTATATAACCCGAACATGATTCGTAATCATCCTTATCGATTAGATCTTGCAACCTGAATGCCCGCCACATGGAGATTTACATCTCCAAACATCGAAAACATCCTTAGTGCTTCACAAGTACTTGAGGATATTCTTGACACCACCCAAGACCCTCACTAGAACCGATTGGTATCTGCTCAGTAACACTTAGAGCATACGATACATCGGGCCTCGTACATAGCATCGTTTCATGCTAAACCTCTTTAGCATCTCGTCTATGTACGATGCTTGTGAAAGACCAAGCAACCTTTTGATGTATCTCCATAAATCTATATCCCAAGGATATAAGTTGTTTTACCAAGGTCTTTCAAGGCAAATTGTTTGGACAACCAAATTTTAACTGATTGCAGCATAGAGACATCGTTTTCGAGTAACAGTATGTCATCTACATACAACACAAGGAATACGATTGCAGTCCCATTAACCTTCTTATACACACAATGATCATCCGAATTTTGTGAGAAATCAAACTCTTTGATTAACTCAACAAAACGGATATTCGAACTCCTGGATGCTTGCTTCAATCCAAACATGGATTTCTGAAGCTTGCATACGTTTTCGCCATCGATGGAAGTGAAGCCCTCAGGTTGTGTCATACACATCCTCGGGTAGATTTCCTCTCAGGAAAGCTATCTTCACATCCATTTGCCATATCTCATAATCATAATGAGCGGCAATGGCTAGGAGTATCCTAATGGATTTAAGCATTGCTACGAAGTCAAGGTTTCGTCATAGTCAACTCTTTATGCGTGACGATATCCTTTAGCCATTAGCCTCGCTCCATAGGTAATCAGATTACCATCCATGTTGGTTTTCTTCTGAAAACTCCTTTGCACCCTGTGGGTTTTATCCCTTCAGGTGTAACAACCAAAGTCCATACTTGGTTTATGTACATGGAATCCATTTCAGATTTCATGGCACGAAGCCATTTTTCAGACTCTGAACTCTTCAGAACCTCTTCATAGGTGGTAGGCTCATCATCTCGTATGAGTAATACGTCATTCTGTTCCTCGCGAGAAATCCATATCTCTCGAGAACAGTGCGTATCCTACTTAACCTACGAAATTCGTGTGTAGTAGAAGGTTGAATGTTACCTCATCTATATGAGTGGCGATTTGATTCGAGCGATTGATACATGTTTGTTCGAGCATTTTGAACTTCTAAGTTCAACTTTGCTCCCACCGTCCTCTTACAAAAGAAACTCTTTCTCTAAGAAAAAAGATGCTTGAAACAAACAACTTTTGTTCCTCGGCAAGGTAGAATTGATATTCCACGAACAAACACTTGTCGACTTTGCATCGAAGCTAATCGTGTCCGCTTCACGTAAGGTGACAATCCCATACTTTCGGATGAGAAAGATAGGATTTTACATTGATCCATATCTCCATATGGAGTAACATCAACTCTTTGATGGAACTCTGCTTAGCAAGTAAGCAAATGTCTCGACGCATATTCCCAAAATGCAGTAAAACCTATCATCAATCGCACCATGTTTAACAGGTTCGATTTCTCCTTACACCACATCATTGTCTTTGCGGCAAGTAAGGGAGTACACCGAGATAAAATCTCATTATCTACGAGATAATCCAAAACTGTTGGTGTAAGCATGTTCCACCACGATCGATCGTAATGTATTCATACTTTTACCAAGTTAGTTTTCTACTTCATTTCGAATTATTTGAACTATTCAAATACTTGATTTGTATCTTATCAAATCTGAGATACTTATATCGTGAATAATCACCGATAAAAGTAATGAAGTAAAAACAACCACTTCTGGCATGGATGGACATCGGACCACATACATCCGAATGTATTAGGTCTAATAATCCAGTCGTTCATCCTTTCCATTGAAGGATAACTTAGTCATCTTGCCTAATAAACAAGATTCGCATGTGTCATATGATTCATAATCAAATGACCCTAAACTGCCACTCTCATGGAGCTTAGCTATGCGTGTCTCATTTATATGGCCAAGCCGACAATGCCATAAGTAAGTTGATTTTAAATTATCTCAATTATGTCTTCTCGCGTCATTGACATTCAGAACTGGATATGACATATCTAATATGTCAATTCCATTGCATAATGTACCAGTACCATAGAGCATTCCATTGCAACTAATATAGCAACCATTGCTACTAAAAGTCAAATGGAACTCGGCTCTAATTAAACATAAAACATACAATATGTTCTTTGTTTAAAACGGGTACAAAATGATAATCATCCAATTTGAATATAAGCCCAGTAGGGAGTAACAAGACATAAGTGCATACGGCTAATGTAGCAACTCTTGCTGCATTACCTACACAAAGGTCTAGTTCTCTTTTATGAGCTTTCTACTGTCCCTGAGGCCCTGCATAACATTTCATATGTATGAGCCACATCCGGTATTAAATACCGATATGTTTGGATCAGGAATAGTATTAACCTCAATGACATACATATTTGAAGAAGTAGAGGCATCTGATGCCTTCTTCTGCTTCAAGGACTCGAATAGATTTTACAGTTTATTTCTGGCTAGACTTGCCTGATGAAAGCAAAAACCTTTTGGGCGCTTTCTTTGGTTTTCCTTGATGGCACTTCCTTTGGTTTCTTGGCCTTTTCTTCTTTGAACCGAAGAAGAAGCATCCACCATTATCACTTGCTATCTCTCTTGATAGCACCTTTCATTGTCGTGAAGCAGATTGATCACCGAGAATTGTTGTGGATATTTGGTTTATCCGATAGTTTATCACAAACCGTGAATAACCATCGACAATCCAACCGTAATTAAGTCTCTACTTAATTCATAATCCATTACAAATCCTAAGACGCCAATCTCTCAATATAGCCATTCATCTTGAGGTATCTTGCCGTGATTGTCCTGGAGCCATCTTTAATGATGAAGAGAAGCCTCGAGGTCTTGAACCTTTCGCACCAAGCTTACTCATCAAACAGCTCCCTAAGATGAGATCTTATAACGTGAGCATCCATGGACTCGTCTTTGCTTGCTGCGGCTCGGTGACATCGAGGCAAATAGCCATGTCCTCGTCCATTAGATGCTTACGATATGCTTCGATCCTTATCGAAGCATCGGCGGCAGTGCATCTGGAAGTGGAACATCTAGGGCGTACCCAGTTCCTCGGATCGAGAACAATTCTCGATTCCTTAGCCAATCAAGAAAATCGGTCCGAATATAGAGGCGAAAATTCACATCGAAAGAGTTCTTCAATCAACCTAAGCGCGATAGAGAGAAGGAATGATAGAATAGAAATGCTGCATGATCATAAGGACTTGCATGACATGCATATGGCTCCCACTAGTTTCCTAGAATCCATAACCCTCTTTACTGAATCCGGAGAAGCGATGTGACATAATGTCTAGTGGGTCGATATCCGACATTGCTAAGAGTGACCTTGAGTTTGCCCAACAAGCCACAACTTAGGTCAATCGGTAGGTATCGGTCATACCAATTGTATCATCGATAACCGATATTGAGAATGACCTTGGATTTGTCCAACAAGCCACCTTATGTCTCGGAGGTATCGGATATACCAATTACATCTTAGACACAACTATCAATCGGTCTTATCAACTTGTTGATGTGTGTACTTCATTAGGTATCAACTCTTGATCGCGTACATCCGATGTATGCTACCCATTTCGCCTCTGTCCACGTTGACCTTGAGTTTGCTCAACAAACCAACGCTTCCAGTGAAAACCAACCCATTAATCCGAAAATCTTATTTTCATGGTTCAAACATATCCGTATAGAGTGAGCTTGAGTTTGCTCAACAACCCAACCCTATAAGAACTCTGGTTCTTACCATATTAATGGAAGGCGTTAGTTTTCATATACCGAGGAGGGATTTCGGGTCTCTAGACTCCAAGCTTAAGGATTATAGTCGCCAGGACTATATGGAATGATTTAGGTTTCATCAATCACATTGAATCAATCCTTATAATCATCCATCATCCAACCTGAGCATGCCACAAGTCGACTTTCATCAAATGCAAGTCGACTTATGCTTCTGCCCACACACAAGTCGACTTGTATGACACAAGTCGACTTATTTCACTGCCCGTGAACAAGTGGAATTTATAAGGTACTACAAGTGGACTTATATTGAATCTGAACAAGTCGACTTATTCATGACAAGTCGACTTATCCTAAAACCTCAACAAGTGGAATTTATTTCACATACAAGTCGACTTATCCAGGTAGATTTGCTAAAATATCTAATCGGCTAATTCCTCAATTAATGCAATTCCAATTCACAACACCTACATACCTAAGGTAATATCTGATAAATTTGATGTATCAATGAACAATTCATTGAACCATGAAAGCCTTAAATAGTCAAACTATATGAAAAACTTGAAATGAGTCAAAACTCATAAATATCCAAGCAATTTAGGAACACCCAAATTCTCACCCTAAGCGTCTCTAGCTAGCATATACATTATCAAAACTACTCCGGCACTTGTCACAAAAATTGTGATGGCCAAAACAAGCAAGAAAATGAAATATACTAACGAGACACAAAGGTGATCAATTCGGCATTCAAAAATTCTTGGAAAAGCAACTTCAAGCAATTCAGTTTGGCAATCATACTACATCAAGATAACACATTTTTAATCATATTAAAAATGGTGCAAGGCATTGTAACTGAAAAATCACACTCAATCAAGCCAAGCAAAACAGTCCCAACAATTGTCACAAAAACTGTCCAGTTCTGTACATTGCTAGAAATGATCAATGAAACAATTTCAATAAATCATGAGAAAATTATATAGGTTACTACATGTTCAGAACATGCTACATGAATTTTTTCAGGATTTTAGGCCATCACAAACTCAGTCAACCTAAATAATAAATCCGATTCAAAATCTGTGTTCATCAGCACAGCAATTCCCAACAGCATAGAATAAATTCGTGAATAAATATCCAATCACCTTGAAATCCAATTTCCATGCTCACAGACATTCAAAAACATCTCAGAGACATTTAGGTGAAGGAAAATCCAGAAAAATATTTTTCTAGAATTTATTCTCGATTTTATACTACTGCCTGTTCCAGAATCGTTTCACAAAACAGCATCTGTAACCTTAGGGAATTAATTAGCAAAACTATATCAAATCAAATCGATAAATTCTGAAAATTCATAGACATATTCTCTAACATGTTATGAACATTTCTGGGCAGAAAAATTTCGAAAAATGCATCTCTATATAGAAACGAAATTTGGGCAGAACACATGCATCAACATCAACAGCACTTAGGGTTTCTGATCTAGCTTAGGTTTTAGCTTCATACGGGATACCAGACGCTCTGATACCACTGTAGGAAAATCCCGAGAGGTACATCACATGTACCGGCAGCGGAAAACAAAAATTTTTGTTCCCGGGACCTTCCCGAACCCAGGATCCAGGTATCCGTATGAAGACATAAACCTAAATAGCCAAAAGAGACTATCTCTAAAGGTGATCTACGCAGAGATCAGAAAACCAAACCGAGTCAAACTCTTTGACCCGGAAATAGCTAGAACAGATTAAGAGCTGCTAGACCCTACCTCTGTCCTGGAGAGCTGAAGGAAACGTTGGAGACTTGCCTTGGAGAAGAGAAGAACGATGGTTGCCTTAGGAAGAAGATGAAATGAAACTCTTTTTAAAGCTTTTCCTTAACTCTTAAGCTTTCATCTTCTCATCCACCCCAACCATAAGGCCACACCTCCAAAAGCCTTCTTAAGTTGATTTTTAACACTTTAAAAATCAATCCATAAGAAGCTAACACATGGATGATTAATGGCCATTCATCTTTAATGAATAAAGTAATAAGGTTTGACTTTTCAAACCTTCCCATCTCCTTTTCTCCCATTCCAACGAAGATGCTTATATATTTATATATATTAATTAATTATTTACTTAATTAATTAATATATATAATTACTAAAGCATCCAGTCAAATCGGGTCGGTCCTACTGCCTATCGGGCCCCGATCTTTGGCTTGACTCAAAACCTTTCTTAGCAATATTGATGTCGCGATCTCATCGGGACATATCCCAATCCATTGGGATCCATTTAATCCTAATGCTCTCCATAATTGGAACTCGTCCAATTACTATTTTACAGATTCTCGAGACACTCTTAAGCATGTGACCCTTTAGGCTCCGGTTATGTTGGCCACTTAGATTAACAATTAATGCGAGCAAGTCATGAGCGGTATCTAGCAACACATCATGACCCCTAATTGACCGGAAAGTAATCGGTTTGATGTATTCATCACGAGCCGGATCACAAACCCTTCCATAGACAATTACCGTGCAATTAGTCCTTTCACCATCCTATACCCCACTTGGTTATGAGTATGGTCAAAGTGTCAACTCTCACTAGGCGAGTCTAGCCCAGTGATAACAGATCTCGTCCTAGACTCATTACTCTATATGTCCATGAAGACACTCTCCATGACATATTCACTCGCCGAGATTTCGAGTAATGATCCCGACAAGAGGCCATGGGTATCTCTTCGCTAATCCGAAGTGGTGAATCCTTTATTGGCTACTCAATTATTTTGAATACCTCAAGCTGCACCTAAGCACCACCACATGAGTTACCTCGGAAGGCAACAAGGAATGGAGTCAAAGCACAGGATCAGTATCCAAGATATCCTTGAGTACCTCAAGTCTAAGGATACTTGCATCATTGCTATGATGAGATTATCATTGACACTAGATAAGATATCCATGTGATGATCTCATGGCAGGTCATCCAATGAACCTACTACCGCTAGTAAGCATCCACATGTCAATTCTAAATATCTCATATTTACGGCTTCGAGATCCACCGCTGATCCAATCAAGGAATATGACATATGTTAGTCTATCCGGATTAATGATGTCCAGTCTCATTAATCCTATGACTAGGAGAATTTGAATCTTGACATAATTGCACATGATAGGAATCTCAAGAGTATGATCACATCATAATTTCCTTCATGCTATGTCATATATCATGGACTTCATTAATCTGATTAAAGATCCAATCAATTCATAAACAATGTTCATGAACATCAAATTAATGAATTATGCCTTTTCTTTATTTATTCATTCAGTCTGCATACGACTGTGAATAAAACGCGCTAAAGGGGATTGCCTTTAGGGCACAAATAAACAGTACCGTCCTTAAATAAGTCGACTTATCCAATGTACAAGTCGACTTATCGGTACTTTTCAAGAACAAGTCGACTTATCAGTAGTACAAGTCGACTTGTACTTACAAACTCGTCAACATCCGAGACACATAATCTCTGACCCATCCAAAGAGTCCCATCTCTCAACTCAAACTCCGAATCTTGATCAGATCTTGCCCTATCCATCAATCTCACTAACAATGGATCCTGATCTTGAACCCTCCTGATCCTATCCTGCAGCACCAGCCTAAGCCTCAGAGTAGCTAACAGAGCTCCATCCTGACCCAAATCTATCTGCACATTCAGAGCTCTCAACTGAATCAGGCTAGGCAATCTCTCAATCTGAATCTGAGCTGCACTGATATGAGATCTCCTACTCAATGCATCTGCCACTATAATAGCCTTCCCCGGATGATACTCAATAGTGCAGTCGTAATCCTTCAGCAACTCTATCCATCTCCTCTGCCGCAGATTCAACTCTCACTGACTCAACAAATATCTCAAACTCTTATGATCAGTGAAGATCTGGAACGTCTCCCCATACAAATAATGTCTCCAGATCTTCAAAGTAAACAAAACTGTAGCTAACTCCAAGTCATGCACTGGACAATTCATCTCATAAGACCTCATCTGTCTCGAAGCATAAGCTATGACTCTCCCATGCTGCATCAGTACACATCCTAAACCCTGTTGCGAAGCATCACTGAAAACCTCAAAATCTCCTGCTCCAGATGGCAAAGCTAACACCGACACTGTAGTCAACCGATGTGTCAGCTCCTCAAAACTCCTCTGACACTCATCAGTCCATCTGAAGGTCACACTCTTCCTCAGAAGTTTTATCAAAGGGGCAGAAATTACAGAAAACCCCTCGACAAACCTCCGGTAATAACCTGCCAATCCGAGGAAACTCCTCAACTCTGACACATTCCTCGGAATCTCCCAACTCTTCACTGCCTCAATCTTGTGAGGATCCACCCGGATACCCTCAACAGACACAATGTGGCCTAAGAACACAACCTCATCCAGCCAAAATTTACACTTAGTGAATTTGGCATACAGCTACCTATCTCTCATAATCTGCAACACAATCCTCAAATGCTCTGCATGCTCCTGTCTACTCCTCGAGAACACCAGAATATCATCAATAAACACAATCACGAACTGATCCAGGTAGGGCTGAAAGACCTTATTCATCAAGGCCATGAAGGCTGCCGGGGTATTAGTCAACCCAAACGGCATCACTAAGAACTCGAAATGCCTATACCTGCTCCTGAAAGCGCTCTTAGGCACATCGGCCTCTGCGATCCTCAACTGATAATATCCCGATCTCAAATCCAACTTAGTAAACACTTGAGCTCCCTGCAACTGATCAAATAAATCATTGATCCTAGGTAGTGGGTACTTATTCTTGACTGTCACCCGATTCAACTGCCTATAATCGATGCACAACCTAAAAGTCCTGTCCTTCTTCTTCACAAACAACACCGGAGCTCCCCACGACGAAACACTCGGCCTAATAAATCCCTTATCCAGAAGCTCCTGCAACTGAGCCTTAAGCTCCCTCAGTTTCACCGGCGCCATCCTATATGGAGGTATAGATATAGGAACGGTACCTGGAACGAGGTCAATCGAGAACTCTGTCTCCCTATCCAGCAGCAAACCCGGTAACTCCTCGGGAAATACATCGGGGAATTTCCTAATCACGAGAACATCCTGCAACCTCTGCTCCACTCTAGAATCCACCACATGCGCCAAATAGGCCTCACAGCCTCCCCGCATCAATCTCAAGGCTCTCATAAACGAAATCATCCTGGCTGGCACTGCCTGACTAGCACCTCAAAAAACTGCTCTCGGCTGACCAGGAGACTCCAATACGACCTCCTTGGTATAGCAATCCATAACGGCCCTATGGGCATTGAGCCAGTCCATCCCCAGAATCAAATCGATCTCCCTCAGAGGCAACACTATCAGGTCTACACTTAACTCCGACTGATCAATCATAATCGGACACCCCTTGCAGACCTCTCCCAAAACTGTAGTACTACTTAGAGGTGTACTCACCTCTAGCCCATACTGCAACATCTCCCTATCCACATGCAATCTACATACCACATGCGGTGCAATAAAAGAATGCGTGGACCCTGGATCTATCAATGCAAAAACCTCAATACCAGCGATCAGAAGGGAACCTGCAACCACATCTGGAGAAACCTGGGCCTCCTGCCTAGTCATGGCGTAGACCCTGGCCTGGGACTGCGGTCGACTGCCACGACCCTCGGTCCCCACAAGAATCTCCAGCTCTACATCGGGCTCTGCCTCGGCCCCTTAATCCAGGTCCACCACTGCGACTCTGCTGCACTGTCGAACTACTACCAGCTCTCCCACTCGCAGCAGACTGAACTCCTAAAGTTAGAGGACAATTCCTAATCATATGGTCCATAGAACCGCATGCCAAACAGGCTCCTGTCACTCTCCAGCACTCTCCACTGTGCCTCTTATCACAATGCACACAAACTGGCAAAGCCTATCCTGATCCTCTGCCACTACCACTGCCACTACCAATCTGCCCAAATCTCCCTCTCTGAACAAAACCCGACTGTCTGGATCCTCCTGCTGATCTGAACCTAATCTGGCGTCTGCTGAAGCTCCTACCAGAGCTACCCTGACTGTTACTAGATCTCTTGCCTCCGGATCCCTGACCAGTCTCAGTCCGACTCTGCCTCAGCAGCTGCTCAATCCGCACTGCAGTAGCTCTCAACTCCATAAAGGTACTCATATCAGACCGGGCTAACCTGGTACGGATCTCCAGATTAAGCCCTCCCTCAAATCTCTGGCACCTATCAGACTCAGAGGCAATCAGAACAGAAGCATACGTCATCAGCTCATTAAACCGCACCTCATACTCGGCCACTGATATCGACCCCTGTCTCAAATCTAAGAACTTCTGCATCTTCATCTCCAAATAGACCTTGGGCATGTAATTGTCCCGAAAGGCTCTCAAAAAATCTGCCCAAGTCAAAACAGAGTCCGGCAGACGCCGGGACAGCCTTCCACCATAATTTGGACCACGACCTCAAGGAGAGAGATCGATAATCAAATCTCTCTCGCATCACAATCCATCGATCGAGGACTCGCTCGGTCCTCTCCAACCATCCTCGGCCTCGGCAGTGCATCTTCGCCATAAACTCAATGACTCCACCTTGCAGACGATCATACCTCCTCTCCCGTCTCATGGGAACCTTAGGAGGCTGCTCCTCATATAGAGGCACTGAAGACTCCCTACTAGCTCTGACTGATCCTTGGTCAGCTGGTTGATCTACCTAATCACCAAGAACGGATGACCTACAACAAAACCACAATTTCCAATCAATTTCTGCTTTTCTACCAAAAATTCAAGCCTAAAATATACTATGCTCAAAAGATGCCAAACCATGCTCTGATACCACCTAATGTAGCGCCCTTTTACCGTAGGGTATACACTGGGACGCCCGTAGGTCATACCGATACATAACCTACGATGAGGGTGCACTACGATACGATCATTTCTAGCAACCTCAAGGCATCAATATAATTAAACTACAATATCGAATTCACTAAATTTTAAAACCAAAAGATACTCCTCATTTCATTTCTTAAAAACCATAAGTCCACAATTCTGTCTGATTACAACTGTACAAAACCAAAAGGGACTAAAATAACTCCTAACTAGGTCATTCCCAAAAGATCCCAGCTGACCGATCTGTGGGTCATGCTTCTCTCGCCGGCACTCACACAGCAGGAAAAGTCTCGCTAACTGGAGCTAGGAGTCAACTATCGCTATCCTGAAAATAAATGGCAATGTTGAGTGAGTTTGAGAACTCAGCGAAAAACTATCATCGATGGTCCACCCAACTCATGCATATTCAAACAGTCCACACAATATCATATATATCACAACTAAAAATCTCATACATGCAATTTCACATTTGTAAGACATTTCGCCTTTCATGCAATTCAGACTTAATCATTCATATACAATGCATATGCGACACTTTTCGTTTTGTTATGTTGTTGTGACCTTGCGCCTGAGCTCATTTACGTTGAGCCAGTGGCTCTGAAAACATTAGGCTTGAAGCCCTGATACGTTGAGTATAAAGCTCTGAAAATCATTGGGCGCGAGGCCCTGTGCGTTGAGCTTAAAACTCTGAATACGGTGGCTACATCGGTCACAACTGTCAATTATCTGATCATGCATAATGGCATGAATGCACATGTTCCAAATTTCACTAGTCGTGTCACAATATAATATCACCTATCCAATTTGCATTTGAAACCAATTAATGACAATTTATGCACAATTAACACTTCTATAGCACATTCCAAATATTTCGAACACCTGTGGTCTGAAATCAATCAAAACAAACACATATAATCCATCCTTTACTCCCCACGGCATAATTGCATAAAATGTAACACATAAAGGTTGAGAAACTAACTAGGTTACTCACCTCATAACTTCCGAGCTACTGCCGGGAAGTCTCGCCTACGTCGGACGATCGACGCTCCACTTGAGCCTCTATACAATCAGAATGAATATAACATTACTAATTGTACCAAATTCAATAATCAATAATGCTTATGTATCAAATGAATTTTGTACTATACATGATATGACATTTCCGACCCTATTCCCGAATTATCTCAATTCTGCGTTTTCACTCTAATCCATAGCAATTCCTAATACCATAATTCAATTTACTAGGTTCCGAACTCTTTAAAACTAAATTCTAAGACATTAGAATTATCCTTAAGTCAAAATTACATTCATTATTCAATCACCAACCGATTTCGAGAACTTACGAAATTGATTTAGAAATTCTACTCTTATAATTTCATAATTCTTAGTCTCTAAATCACAATAAATCAATAGCTAGCTCATCAATTGGATTAAACCTCAAAAATATCAAGAAACATTAACTTTCGAAAAAATTGGCATGCTCGCCGCAGCGCCTAGTCTCTCGCCGCGGCGAGTCCCTCCTGCTAACCATCCTTGTTGGATCCCGCATTCGGAACCCAACTACTCATACAGATTCCCTCCTACGTACGCATGATTCCTTATAAACTCTTCTTGCTCTGATACCATAAATGTTGGGACCCGATCCGGGAACCGGATCCCAACCGAACGAAGGAAGCGGAATCGAATGGAAACGGAAATTTCGGATCAAAATTTCGAATCGGAAACAAAATGCGGAAGCCGGGAACCGATATCAAAAGCGAATCGGATCGAATACCAATCGAAAGCGGAAACAAACACTTAGCAAAGCGAATCTGACATCCGAGAACAACTAATCAAAGAAAACAATCGCGTTGGAAACCCTAAGACGTTCCAAAATCCGGAATGAAATTTTTTTTTCTTTCTTATTCTTATTCTCATTTTCATCCAATTTTATCGAAATTTCGGCAGCATAACGGCTGCTTTTATCCTAACTCAAACCTACAAGGGTAAAGAAATACACTTCTAAATGCCAAACAGATCTCAGAATCATCGGACTCTCCCGTCCGGAACCCAAACACCAGCAAAACGCAAACCTAAATCTAATACTTCCATAATTCTCAATTGAATACCAAACTCATAATTCAATTAAATTTGCCATCTCAATTTCCAATATATATATATCCCAAAATTATACACAATTTCATATACAATTCCCAAATCATATACAATTTCATACTCTCATTCATAAACTTTATACATTCTAAAAAAACATCATAATCACTTAATGGCAATTCAAGCCATTTACAAAATATTCCTAATCTCAATATTTACATAACAATACTAACGATGCAAAAACGGACCCAAAAGTCTTCACATTCTTTCATCCGATCTCCTGCTCGAAACCTGGAGATGGGGATGAAGGGGGGGTGAGCTCAGAAGCTCGTGGATAATATATTTATAAACTGAACAATAAGCGGAAATCAATTTTCATAAACTTTTTGCCAAAAGGCTAATTTTTCAAACTTTATAATTTTTCAAACAATTTCCTCAAACCCTTTTTTTATATTTTTCAAACTTTTTCCTCAAACCCTTTTTCATATTTTTCAAACTTTTCATAATAATCTCACTTTTTCTCATTTTTTTTCAAACTTCTCGAATTTTTCATAAATATGAATGCAACATTCAGAAACAAAATTGAAAACACATAACATATCGAATGGTGCAGTTCGGTCCAAAATAGAGCGTCTTGCACATTCCGCGTATAGCGTCCTGTGCGATCGTGAATGAACGTACTACATTTTTCCGCATAGCGGTCCAGTGTAGCCGTGAGGGAGTCCAAAATCGGAGCTCCGTGCCACTAGCGGGCAGCCGGGCGAAGGCTATACAAATAGAGACAGCGCTGACTCACAAGGGACCTACCAAACCCACATAACACATAAGCGGAAAGAGAATTCAATTTGCCCGAAGGCATTTTTCCAAAAATCTTGATTTTCTAAATTTTTCATATCATATCGTATCACAATTAACATTTTCGCATATTCACATAAATGCATTTAACAGCAACAATTAAATCACATATCAAGCAAATTCATAACAAAGTATGCACAATTTCTTTAAATCATAAATCAAACTGATTCTATTACAAGGCACATTGTTCAAATAATTCAAAAACATGATTTTCATAGATCTTGTATTCTCTTAAAACCTTCCGAAAGCATTTCATTTACTCAGTCAAAACTATATTTCTCAAACATTTTTCTAAACATTTGTTTCTCAAAATTTTGCTTCTTGAATTTTTCAAATCCATATGCTTAGCTTAAAATTCAATAAATAAATATACTACCCACCTCGAATCGATACCAGGAACTTGCTCCAAGCTCCAATTTGATCCTTGCTTCTTTCTTTCTTTCAATTAAAATTGACCTAAGCCATAATCACCCAAATTCTACATCATAAATTTGTATAATCTCAAAATTAACTATCGGAAATTCATAAACATCATATTTCCAAGCTTTCTAAAACCAGAATTTCTAAAATCCCCAATTTCAAAATTTGACCTAAACCAATACACTCAAATTCAATCTCATAAATAACTTAATTTTCAAAATTAATCTCACAATTCATCAATTCACATTAATTCCAAAATATCTAAATCCTCAATTTCAAAAATCCCCAAATCTTAAAATTGACCTAAACCAATTTATCCCAAAATCACTATCACAATTCACAAATTCTTCAAAATTGAATTCATATATCACTAACTCATATCATTATCTATCTTTCTCAATCAAAAATTCAACAAAAACTCCAAATTGAAAATTTTCTCTTACCTCATTTCTCCTCCAAATTCGAATTTTCTTGGTTCCTTAGGAAGCCCTCATCATTATCCACTCTTTTCCTTCTTGGAAAGATCCCAAAAGCCTTAAGAATTGAGTAGAAAAATCAAAACTAAGTTTTCTCTTTCTTCTTTCTCCATATACGAAACTTTCTTCTTCACTTTCTCTCTCATTTCTTCTTCTTTTCTCTAGAATAATCGATTTCTCTCATCTTTAAAAATTTCCAGACCTTTCCATACGGCTACACATCTTAAAAAGGTTCCATGTCATTAAAATTTAATTAAAAGACCAAAATGCCCTTGACTTTACTTTATGCTATTTTCACTTGCGGGTCTGATTCGCACTATCAATTTGAAGGAATTTATCAAAACTTCCTTCTTGAAAAATGTTCCTCTCAATTATACGAATCCAACGCCACCGACCGCACTCAATTCGGAGCACTACATCAAAAGTTATGCGCAAAACAGTTCGGGTTGTTCATATTCTAACATATTTTCCAGCACGTTATTTCTATCCAGAAATTAACATTCTTAATCCAAAAATTGACATTAGATGTCTTCATAACAATTGTATCCTTATGTCTCTAGTTTTATTCAAAACAAGAATCGCCTAATTTCGATTCCCAGATCAAAAGTTATGCTCAAATTACTCACAGGTGTTCCCAATCTGAAAATTTCACCCTAATCCGAACTTAAATTCAAAAATTAAAAGTCTTAGGGGCAAAATTGACATTTCATGTCTTCATATGATTTGTAGCCCCTTGTCTTATCTTTATTTCGCCTTAATAATTGCTTCAATCGGATCTCTACAGATCCCGAATTTTACAAAATACTGAACTATGCTCGGAAAATTTCCCGACTCACTTTGATTAAATTAATCTCTATTAATTTAATCTCAAAAATTCACAAATTTCTATGAGGATGTAGATAATTGTCTTAGGAATCCAACGCCGCAAGAATCGACTCAATCGGATGTCGGACGGAAAAGATATAAGCAAAATAGTGAACAAAGGTCGGATTGGAGAAGGAAACTAACAAGGAAAATCAAAACGGCGTCGCATGGAGGAGTCCAAAAACGGCGCCGTATGGAGCAAAAAGCAGGCGCCAGCTGGGCGAGCGAAGGCTCGCCCGCCCGGCGACGTCGTCCTGGTGGTGACGCGGGGGACGCCCGTCGTCGAGGCGAGGCGATCGTCGCCTAGTGATGTCGCCCTAGCAACGGGGATACAACATTTTTCCTCTTTTTTTTCACATAAAACTTCCAAAATTTATAACTCTTAATCCCGAACTTCGATTTTAACAAACTTAGTCTCTATAGAAAGCTTGAGGGAAGCTCTAAATCTTCCACGAAGGACATAAAAATCAATTTGACTCCTACGGGAGTCCATTTTCTGGTCAAAGATACTATCCTCTATACAAACTTGTAAAAATCATAACTTATTATTCCGAGATCGAAAAATTCTATACTTTATATCGAAATAAAGATCAAATCAAATCCTTCAACTTTCATGAAGAACATCAAAGCTCAATTAACCTATAACTAGGTTAATTTCTCAGTCAAAGATTCAGTCATCATAATTAAAGTCAAAAGTCAACCTTATCAAACATAAGCTTTGACTGATCATAACTTTCACTCCCGATATCGAAAAATTGCAAACTTTATGTCTACAGAAAGCTCGTAACATAATCTACAAGTTTCATGTAGATCATTTTATCAAATTTTACCTAAATCAAAAGTCAACTCTCAAAGTCAAACATTCTCTCTCCAAAAAGTCAAACTTTCTAAATTCTTCAAAATTTCACAATTTTTCTTTTTAATTCATGCTATTTAACTTCATTTCAATCAACTCATCCACTTTCCTCTCATAATCCATAAAAATTCATTCAACTATCAAATTCCTCTAACCGAAACAATTCTTTTCTTCTACATTTTTCTTAAATTCATCACATTTCCTTAAATTCATTCTCATTCTCACCAATTCTTTATCACTTAAATTCATTGTAATATTTCCATTATCCTCAAAAGTTCGGGGTCCAACAATCCTCGCCGCGGCGAAGCCCTGTTCATACCTCGCGGTGTACGCCTCTCGCGCATCGCGGCGCACCTCCCTCACGCTCGCCGCTGCGTGTGATTTTGCTCGTCGTGCAACCTCAGTTTCACGCCCGAAACTCAGAAATTTTCCAGATTTCTGACTTCTGCAACTTCCAAATCCAGATTTTCCTTTTCAAAACACTCCCAAACAACTCAATATACATCAAACAACTAATTCCTAACCTCAACATCATCAAATAACCATTTCTCCTAAATTAACAACACCAAACAAGTATAAATCATCATCCGAAATCTAACGTTTTCCATTCCTCAATTTTATCAAATCATTTATCAATATATATCAATTAATCAACCGATCATACTATCTAAAGCAAGAGGAAGAATAAATTACTTGTTTAAACCTCAAATCTTTAGAAATCACTCCAACCCAAGCTTAAACACACCCACGGCAAACACCAATAATCAACCCAAATATCATTTTCTCCAACTCCAAACCAAAGGAGATTGATCAAAGACAAGGGAAGGAGTAATTGGCAAGAAGGAAATGGAACCAAGCAAGCAAGAAGAAGATCACGTGGAAGGAGAAGAAGAGAAGAAGAACAAGTAAGTGTCGTAGAAAGCCAAACATTCAAAGGATTTAGGGTTTTATATTAAAGGATTAAGGCTTGTTTGGCAACTTTTAATTGCCACAAGACCAATCCGAACAACCTTGATCCAATTTCTTATTCAAATTTCTCCCGAATTCTAATTGGTCTAAACCCTAATTCATCAAATCGAAATTCTAATCTCTATTGCCATTGGTTAATCAAATTTCGAAACCGAAAATCTAATTAATCAGTCATTAGGTCAATTTTTCAGTCCGGACCTATTACTCCGAAAATTCAAAAAAAAATCCTATAAATCCTCAAAATTAGAAAACACCTAATCATACACTCCAATTAAATTTTCAACGCTCAATTGACCTAATTATCTCCAAATTACCAAATTACCCAATCTTATCGAAAATATGTCATACATGTATGTACATTTATGTGCTAGTGCAATAATCACCAATTATCCAAATATACGTAAGCTAAACAATGCATGCACATGCCCATTATGAATGCAATCTACTGTACCCATCCCATCGATGACGGGATGTTACACTCATTCTCTGTTCCTCCTTTATTTATAAGCAAGAAACTACTTCTTCTTCCAAATATGCCCTTAATGAGTCCAAAAAGCTCATTTGACCCTTCCCCCTAAGCTTATGTTTTTTTAACCTTAAGTGTCTTGCCAAAAAATTTATCAGTTCATATTACTTAAGAGCACATTCACTGTACCCATCCCATTCTTTTCACTCAACCTTTCTCCATTCATTTCATATGGCTATGATTTTTGGCATAGATATAGAAAAACGTCTTAAAAATCCAATGGTTCAAGAATCAAGTCATTCGGGTGTCTATAGAAGAAGTTATGGCCAAAAGAATCAAACATGGCTTGGTTCTCAATCATATTGAACCTATCTTGGGATAATTAGCATAACTTTTTGTAGAAGTTTCTGATTGATGTGTTATTTATATGTTTCAAAACAATACTTCAAGAGCTACAACTCTCATGAAAGTCTTGGAGACAAATTCCTTCATCTGAAGGGTCAAAAATAGAACAGAAAATATGACATCATTTTGAAACGAAGTGATGTCATTAGACGATATAAGGTTGGGAAAATTGTCATAACTTTCCCTACAGATATCATATTAAGGTGTTCTCTAGATAAAGAGAAATTAGAATTCAAGATATACAACTTTTATGAAGACTTTAAAGACTAATTTTATCATCTAAAGGATCAAATTTGTACTAGAAAATGTTCTGTCCAAAATAAGACGATGCTGACGTCATGAGACGATTGCTGACATCATACTGAGATGAATCGAAAAAATGAGTATAACTTTCAGTACAGAACTTGGATTCAGGTTTTCTTTAGATTAATAGAAAGATGACTTCAAGATCTACAACTCTTATGAAGACCTTAAAGACCAAGTCTATCATCTAAAGGATCAAATTTGTACTAGAAGATGTTCTGGCCAAAATGAGATGATGTTGACGTCATGAGACGATTGTCGATGTCATACAAAGATGAATCGGAAAAATGGGTATAACTTTCTGTACAGAACTCGAATTCAGGTGTTATTTAGATGAATAGAAAGAGGACTTCAAGATCTGCAACTCTTATGAAGACTTAAAGACCAATTCTATTATCTAAAGGATCAAATTTGTACTAGAAGATGTTCTGGCCAAAATGAGACGATGCTGACGTCATGAGACAATTGCTGACATCATACTGAGATGAATCAGAAAAATTTGTATAACTTTCTGTACAGAACTCATATTCAAGTATTCTTTAGATGAATAGAAAGAGGACTTCAAGATATACAACTCTTATGAAGATCTTAAAGACCAATTCTATCATCTAAAGGATCAAATTTGTACTAGAACATGTTTTGGACAAAATGAGACGATGTTGAGGTCATGAGACGATTGTTGATGTCATACTGAGATAAATCAAAAAAATGGGTATAACTTTCTGTACAAAAATCAAATTTATGTGTTCTTTAGATGAATAGAAAGAGGAATTCAAGATCTACACTTCTTATGAAGACCTTAAAGACCAATTCTATCATCTAAAGGATCAAATTTGTACTAGAACATATTCTGGACAAAATGAGACGATGCTGACGTCATGAGACGATTGCTGATGTCATACTGAGATGAATCAAAAAATGGGTGTAACTTTCTGTATAGAACTTAGATTTAGGTTTTATTTAGATGAATATAAATATTATTTCAAGATCTACAACTCTTATAAAGACCTTAAAGACCAATTCTATCATCGCAAGGATCAAATTTGTACTAGAATATGTTCTGGCCAAAATGAGACGATGCTGACGTCATGAGACAATTGCTGACGTCATACTGAGACGATGATGATGTCATTTTGAGACGGAAACAAAACTAAAAAAACAAAACTAAGACAATGCTGACATCATACTGAGACAATGATGACATCATTTTGAGACGGAAGCAAAGCTAAGACGATGCTGACGTCATACTAAAACGATGATGACGTCATTTTGAGACGGAAGCAAAACTAAGACACTTGTAAAGATCATAACTTTTGATTCCGATGTCCAAAAATTTCATACTATATACCATTGGAAAGATAAAAGAAATATATACAAATTTCCAGAAGGAAACTTTGCTCTAATCTATTTATATCAATCCCAAATTTGCCCCTAATGTCCGAATGCGAAATTTCCATTCATACACCAACGTACTGCACCCAATCCTTAACTTCACGAAAATTTGAGACTCTTAGAGTTAAATTTTCATGTCTTCATAAGAAATGTAGCCATATCTTTTTAGTTTAATATGAATTAAGAATTATCTCATTTGGATAACTATAGAAAAAGCTATGGCTAATAGACCGAAACACACTCAGTGAACATTTTCCAGATCAACTACCTATTTGTTTCAAAATCTTTCCTTAACACAACTCATACTAAGATCATCTTTACTACACCATTTGCTCTTCATTCTCAATTTCATTTCAAATCAATGGCCTCCATAAAAATAAATTATAATCCATGATTAAACCATGAACGCGAATAACAGAACATACATATATGTACATATCCTTCATCAACTTACTTCACATATTCAATTTCATTTTTTCTTTTATTTCACTTCTAACTTTCACCTTAATTCTTTTTTATTTCCAAAAAAAGCTCTCGTATCCACTAAAAACACCTTAGCCAATCATGAATCTATCCACATTTCTTGTTCCTTACTTTACTCTTGTCTATAAATTCTTGATTCAAGAATTTTATTCATTTGTTCTTTACTCGTGAGTAATCACCAAATTTCTCATTCAATGGTTCAAATCTTTCACAAAAAGTTTGTGGGTCTAACAATTAACCCGAAGCTTTTTATAGTTCATTGCGGTAAGATCAAATGGTCGCCGCGGCAAAAATACAATTGCAGGTTTGCCGTGGTAAAAGTTAAATCGTTCGTTGCGGTGTAAAATTCCCGAGGGGTCCAGGAGATTTTCTTGCATATGTTCACCGCGACGACGTCCATCTTTGCTTCCGAAGGATTTTTCTTATAAGCCTCCCTCCACGCTCAAGTTGCATGATCCGATGTCCGATGTTGGGCTTCGAAAACGGGGTCCAACAAATTAAATCCATATTAAAGTCTTTTTTATCTGTATTGATCATCACATTTCGTCCTATCTAAGGGGTATGACTAAAATAATAGAGAAATTGCTAAGGAGATTCCTATAGGCTAAAGGTCATAATGGTAGGTATAACACTAAGGTTAGGTGGGAAGAAGTTTGCAAACCACTGAAAGAAGGGGGATATAGATCACCCCAATCAACTTAAGCAACAAAGCTTTTATGGAAAAGAGGCTATGAAGTTTATTGGAGAATAAAATTCAATGTAGGTTAAATGGATCCACTTATACTTTTTAAAAACAAAAAGCTTATGGGAAATGAATGATAAACCCTCTTTCTTATAGTTTTTATCTCAACTACTGAAACTTAGGGGGGTTTATCAAGAAAGATCAAGTGTAGAGTGGGAATGGTGATATAGTTTTACTATACTTTAATAATTAAAACAAAATTAAAGATAATGCCTACAGTTCTAAATTTCCTAAGTTGCATTAAAGTGAGAGTTTGGATTAGTTTTAACCATTGCATGAACATTCTTGTAAATCTTAAACATATTTTTCAAAGTTATAATCCTAACGCAAAGATGAAAGATTCATATATTTGGCTTGGTCACTCATTTTGGAAATTTACAAATTATTCTTATAGAGAAGTACTCAGGTTTAGGGAACGTAATTTAGGCTCAGTACAAATCTATTTGGAGTTAAAATTTGCTGCCAAAAGTCTCTTTCTTCATATGGTTAGAAACCAAAAACAAAGTAGCCACTCTTTTTAAGCTAAGTTATCTCAACATCACCAGTAACTTCTACTATTTATGCAAAGGGAGCTCAGATCCCTGGTGCATGATTTCTTTAATTGCAAATTTTCCTTTAATATCTAGAAAGTTGTCCTAGATCTATATCATATAAATAAGTCTAGACTCAACTACTCCAAGTTCCTGGAACGGTCGTATATGGAGAGGAGCTTTTCCAAAGAAAATAAGATGGTGCTTGTGATAACTTTTGGCTTATACCTTTATAAAATTCATAAGTAAAGAAATGTTGGGTGTCTTTAAGGAGTGGAGAACTCCAAGGAACATATTGAAATCGAGATCATTCAATGGACTAAGGAGCAACTTATAAGCCATGATTTGTAATGATATGGCCACTTTCTTGTGGATAATAAATGGCAATATGGAGAAAATGAAAAGCTGGTTTAGTGAGTCCATATCTACTATAAGGAAAAATATAAGAAGGAGGAAGTTAGAAGGAGGCAAAAGAATATGAGGTTCTTGTTGTTTTTAGAAATTAGCCTTAATTTTAGCATTAAGTAGATTCAGTTGTATTTTCCATTGTCAATTGATAAACATGGAAGTCTTCTTAGCTATCTAATTATTATTTAATATTATTTTATCTTTTTAAAAGAAAAACAATGGATCCCATATTTCATATGTAACATCTCACCCTCAATTGGAATGGTAGAATAGTAAATTGGCATAGGATGTGCTAGATTAGGATTTCATAGGACTGCTCATGCATAATAGGATTGATACATAGTCACAATTGTGCACATGAACTTACTGTACATGCATACATGACATTCCTGGTTTTCGTGCCTAAGACAATTTTATTAGGATTAGCGTGATTTTTGGGTTTGGAAAATTATTCTGAGTGCGCCATAAATTGTTTTCTATTTTAAGGAATTTTTAGGAATTTTTCTGAATTTTTCCGGAGAAAATTCCCGAACCGGAAAAATCACCAATTGGCGAACCGGTCGATTTTCGGTAGCAAAAATTGCTACCCAATGGCACTGTCTTATTGGGTATATTATTTTGGGATTGAAATTAGGGTCATTTGAGTTGATTGGGTTAGGTTTTGATCTGGATTAAAGAATTAATAAGTTGACTTTTCTTTGAAACCATGAACAAATCACATTTTGCCAACAAATGCCTTCATTTAATGCTCCTAATTTGTTCCTATCGGTTTGCCTTGTAAATGGCATAAAAAGAACAAGTTGATGGCCTTTGTTCTTACTCATCCGAAACATAAACCCTTTCTTTACATATCCATCGATTTTTGCTTTTTTCTTCACCTTCCTCCACAAATTCAAGAGTTCTCATACTTCCAACTAAATTATTGTCTTACCATCATGATGAGTTACATGTTGGGTGTTAGAAGAAATGGTTAGAAGGTATAGTTAAGCAAAGAATTGAATGGAAGTGAAGATTGGAAGCTTGATAGGTAAGGTTTCTTTTAAGTTTCTTTTTCAATGATGTTTTCATTAGGTATTAATGTCATGGTAGTTAGAAACATTGAATGGAGGATTTGGTGCATTTATTATGATTCTTGATGCATTAAATTGATGACTATAATGGCTTGAATTAATGGGTATAAGGTTAGGGTTAGTTATGAATTGGATGTAGTATGATAGAAGTGGTTTTAGCTTGCGTATAAAGGCATTTTGATGATGAATTGTGCATATGAATTAAGAAATTACGTGCTGCAAATTTTTAAGTATTAGTCCTAGTGAATGTATGAATGTTATAAGAACTGATTTGTGTTCATTTAGATGCTTAATGATGTGTTAATGGCATAGGAAATGATAGAAACTAAGGTTGAACCAAAGCTGGAAATTTAGGGTTTTAACCAATTGTACTGTTGTGAGCATAACTCATTGTGTAGGAATGAAAATGAGGTAAGGTTTGTGGACACTTAAACTTTGGTTTGTTGGCTACATTTTTGTGTGAAATAGGTGTTGTCCAATTTTAGCTTTAAGAGGGTGAAATATGGCTTGGAAAGTTACTGCTGGAAATGATGTGAACAGTATCCGGATTGATGACCTATGAGTTTTGCTAATTTTTCTAAATTAATTGAGAAGGAATTAGGAAAAATGGAATAAATGAAAGTTGAAGCCTATTCAGTTAAATTTCCAATTCCACTGATTTTACAATTTTTCTATATGTATATTAGGAGTTATGGACCAATGACTGTTGGCTGTTTTAATGCATTGAATGAAACCTAGTTGAAATGGTAGATTTGGTGTACATTCTGATTTGGAGGAATTTTACTAATTTGTGTGAATTGAATTGGTGTTAGGGATCTACTGAAGAGTTTTAGAGGACACATTTATCTTGAAAATGGTATATGGCATATAAGTTTTGGAGATCATATGTGGGAGTTATGGATTTTCAAAATCTGAACCTGCATTAGGATGTTAACTGCTGATCATGACAGAAATTTGCATAACAGATTTGAAATTGTTAGAGGTTGAATTGGAATTTGGGTTCATCATGAAACTTGAAATTTGAGATCTTATCTTTTCAGGGATATAAAGTAGTGATGTTTTTGACTTGTGTACATGGAGTTATGCTTGATAGAAATTTACTGCTCAGATTGAGTGATTTCAGGGACAGCAGCATTGAATGAATTATTTGACCTAGTTAGCAAGAGAAATGAAATTTTGGTTGTACATGAAAGTTTTAGATAACATTGTGATCTTGATGAGCATATTTATTGTATAATTTCTGACTGCATATAATGGAAGTTAGTGAATTTCAAATTACTGTTCTGTTTTAAGAGGTGAGTGTGTGGGCAGTAGCTTCCATGGGATTTTTGACACCCTTCGGGATGAAATTGCTTGTTCGGGGCTAAATGAAACTTGTAGAGGGTTTCATTATCTTTCCAACAAGGTATAGTTTGCATTTTTCTAAAATGTGTAGAAAGAGATATGATAGATTGAATTTCGGTTGGAAAACAGGAAAAAGAGAAGGAAATAAGGGCTATATATATATATATTAATTGTTGAGTTTTGGTTTTTTTCGTGAATAACTTTTCCGCACGACGTCCGATTGACATGATTCTTGAGACATCGTATTCATAGAATATTGAATTTCATTTTCTGAGAGATTCGGGATTTTTGGACGGGAAATTGACGTGGGTCCGGGTAAAGGTCTGTTTAATCACTGTTTTGTTTAATTGGGGACCTATAGAGGTCCGAATTGCGCACCGTCAACGCCAATAGGTTTCTAATTTTTAGACGGATTTTTATGATGGAAAAAAATGGGATTAGGGCCGGGAATTCATGAACATGCATATTTCACCTACATGTACACAAATTGCATATTTAGTGACTCGTTCTTTCCCTGATTCTTATAGAGGCCCAAGTGGAGCGTCGTTCGACCGACGGGGCGAAAACTTCCCGGCATTAGCTCGGAAGTAATAGGTGAGTAACCTAGGTGGTTACCTCAATCTACGTGTTTACTGTAACTTATTTGCCCTACGGGGATTTCGTGGATTACGTGATATTGACTGTAAATTACTGTTCATTGGGAATTCTAGACTGTTATGTAACTGTTCAATTAAACATGTGCACTCATGCACAAATGCATAAACTGATAAAGAATAAATGTGAACCGAGTCGTTACTGATACTGCGAGCCTAGAGCTCGAAGGGAGATAATTCTCCTGACGCGCGTCTCATCGACTCTTGAACACTGCTAAAGCACTCGGTCACAATACTGTAATAAACTGGAAAAGAGTCACATGTGCATTACATACTGGACTGAATATTTGACATAGTACTGATGTATGTATATTTGTAATATGACCGTAATCGTTACATTTACCGAATTCTTGTGTTGTATGCCTATTACTGTGATTGTATTAGCATTGTAATTGTATGATTACTGAATGCATACTGTATCATGCTTATGTGATGCATGAATTAGGAGAACCATCGATGATGGTTTCTCATTGAGTTCGCAAACTCATCCAAAATTGCAATCTATTTTTCAAGCTTAAGTGTAGACAGATAGCTCCCTCAGGACTGTAGAGCCGTATACTGTGGATTGGCGAGAGAGGTGATGGCTCAAAGGTCGGTCAGCTGGGCTTTCTTTTGGAGACTTATAGTTAGATCTGTTCTTTGTACATTACTGTATGGTACGTAGTGTACGGTGTTTTGGAACATGTGCAGACTAAAAATACTGACAGTTTGTAAATTTCTGAATTTTGAGTGAATGAAATAAAATCCAGTTTGGTTTTAAAAAGTTGTCAATTTCTTTGTACTGCTTTATGATTGTGATGCCATGAGGAGTTTAGTGGTAGTTATCAGTAGTAGTCTCTTATCGTAGGATATGTACCGGAATGACCTACGGGCGTTCTGGTGGATACTCTATGGTAAGGGAGCGCTACATCATACTTGCTACTCTCTTATACTGTCTCAAAAACAAGATGATTAACAAATAATTGAACTATATTATAATAAGAAAATAAATATTAACATCATGATAATTCATTATTAGTATAGAAATAAGCTAATCCACAATAGCCTTAATTTTTGTTAAAATTTCTTTCACAATTTTCATAAACTTTCCAGTAAGAATGGTGCATTTAACCCTTTCTAAATCATACCCAAATGGCAAAATAGTTTTAGTAGTGCTCGTTAATAAAAGTGTTTACATGCCACTAACTTAAGTAGCCTGATTGATGTGTTAGTTTATATTCTTATAGTCAATCAATTGGTTATAATTAATGTATAATATTATTAATTTATCTAATAAATTCATTTTGTATTAATGATTTGTATTAATTATATTTAACATTTAATACTAAAATAAAAATAATTTAAAAATAATTTTATGCAAATTTAGTTATGAGATTGAATTTATATTTGTGTATTATTTCTAAACTATTCTTAGTTATACTTTCATCAAGATGGAATATTGATGGAATGGTAAAACTAGCACATATTATATTTCCTTCTTTTGAAAAATAATTGATCTTATAATTTAAAGTACCAAGATTCTAAACAAATGTATGAGTACATATTATTAGATAAGTTCACTAAACTAGCTTGATTATGAGGATTCCAAATGAAACATTACTTATGTGCTTATGGATATCCTCGTTACGATAACTATATAATTGATTTTAGATTTGAGATTACAAGATTACTTTATATGAGAACTGGTAATTTTTTTATGCTACTTATGATTTATTTTATTTAGATTTGCTTAGCCAATTATATTAGATATAGTATAAAGCGTGTGGAGATAATCGAGAAAGTAAATAAATGATTTATTACCCAAAAGTAATTTAGGAGAATATCCTACCTTTTGTTATGTTAGTAATGATTGAAGAAATTCTCTATAAGAGAATTAAGATCTTTAAAAATTTCAAATATCAATTATAAATTAGTTATTAATTAGTAAAACAAACATGATTGGATTTAATATAATAGATGCTAATTTTATGTTCAATGTCGATTGGAATATTGGTTAAAAATGATTAAATTATAAGTTAAAACTATACATAGAAACGTTAAGTCAAACTATTTATTTTGACATTTTAATATTTTATGGTTATGATATGTTGGTAGATGTCAATATTAATCTATGAATATAAATTACTTTATTAGAGAATTGAAAGATAACATGACATATTATTAAATGTCAATATTAATCTATGAATATAAATTATTTTACTACATAATTCAAGATGAATTAGAAGTAGTTTTAATTTATCTAATTATAAATGTAAATTATAATTATAATTTATAATCATTACCAACACATTATAAACTTAACGAATGACACATATAGAGAAATTAAGTATAGAAAATATGATTTAATTAATTAAAATTTAATTATGAAGTTTAAGAAACTTCAAGGATTGAATATTAGATATATGATTTTATTAAGTTTAAATTATAATTATAATTATAATTAGAGTTAGACTTGAAATATAATTAGGATTTTAATTACAATTAACCTTGAAATAAACTATAATCTTTCTTTACAAAGAGAAAGACATAAAGGAGTTAGCGCTCCTATCAAAAGCTCTATGATTGACTTACGGTCATCGACTGATAATTTCCAATTATATTATGCTTTTAGCATGTATCTCTTGAGGAGGTATGAAGACTTGATCAGGAGATGCGCTTGCACGGAAGCTTTTGAAGACTTAGACGATAGAGAACTAGCCATATGGATCAAGCTTGTTTCTTTCAGTCTATTGGTTAAGGCGTATTCCCTTACGTATCCATCTGAATAAGGAAATCTTGATTGCGTTAGACTTAGTCTCTTATTCCTTAATCAAATTCTTTTTAATTTTTTTTAAAAGAATGTATTGCTTGTGTTTTGACGGTTTTCATAGGATTTGGTACTTAATTTTGCTTATATATTATTTTTAAGCCTTAGTTTAACTTTTTATTAAATAATTTAAAATTAAAAAATAGAGTTAAATTGGAGTAGTAAGCATGATTTTAGAGAAAGGACTTGCAATAATGTTTAGAAAATGGAACCATGTCCAATTTATGCTACATTTCAGTTATGTGTTAAGTAACACAAATGCAACACAGACCTATATTTAAGATCTGTGTTAGTGATTTTTTTACAAATATCACGGATTTTCTACAAAGTAACTCACTTAAGGAAAACGTGTCCAATATGAATTCATATTTGGGACTTTATTAGTACAATATTTATGAAATTTTAGGGATTTTATAGAATAAGACAACTGAGAGACTGTAATGACATATACGTATATAAACTAAGACAAAACAAATAAATTAGAGCGATTTTACAAGAAAAGAGCAACTTTAGATCAAAATAAAAGGATTTCCATCATAATTCAAGTAAAGAACTCCATCATTTTAATATCCATAAGAATGAGTTCTTTTATTTCATATTTTCTTGATTGTTACTTGTTTCTTTCATTAGTATGAACAAATTTGAGATAAATCTAAATGATATGAATCTTATAACTATTGTTTGGAATGATTCTCTGATTTAATTAACAACACAAGTTTTCATATGAATATGATTACTTTTCATTCTTGAATTGGAGCTTTCTAGAATTTCATTCAATTTTAGATTTCATATATAGTAATTGAGAAATCACTATCATAGATAGATTGTGGAAAATCCTAGAAACAGAACAACATAAATCTTTTGGTTAAAACCAAATATAATAAAAGAATATATTTTCAAAAATTGTGAATATATTAAGCCATTATGGGCATTAAAGAATAGGATTACAAGGAAACAACTTTGTATTTTAATGAACATACATTTTTACATCATAAAATCAAATATAAAAGAAGAAGCATGTGTGGAGTGGCTAAAACCAAAGAAGTCCCCAAATAAAGCTAATTTGTATGCTGAAAAAAAGAAGTCTAATCTTTCCAATCAACTACCAGCTAAAGGTCTCACTACATAAAGCTTGATTGAAAAATATTCTCCTATTTTGTTCGTCCTATGTGCTAGAAACTAGTAGGATAGTGTAGCGCATTAAATACATTTGTCCATTTCCTTTCTATTTTGATATAGGGGCTCTAGTATGTAATGTTAATCTATTCTCCATATGAGTTTCCTAAAGTGAATAGCTTAAGAATTATATTCCATGCCTTATTAATGAAAGCATATTTAATCAAGAAATGATCCAAAAATTCTTGATTTGATTTGTGCATAAATCATCAGTTTGGAGTGATAAGGAAATTGATTAATCTAGAGCGGGAAGTTTGCTTTTCACTACTAACCATGGTAAGGCATTTTCAACTTAGACCAAGTCACTCCATACAACTTTTGGAGTTATACTATATGAGAGCTTCTTATATGAAGCATTAGTGTAATTTCCTAATATTGAGCCTTTCTAGATGATTTCATCTTCCTTATCAAGTATTAATGTGCTGCTGATCATAAATTTTGAAAGGTTTTAAGTTGGCAAAATATTTAAGTGAATGGTTGATCAAAGAGCACTTAGGATACTATGGCATTAGGTTAGAAGAGTGGTTTAAGAGGAAGCAATTTAGCATAGTTTTCCAACAATACAAAAGGAGACCAATTATCAGTCCAAAAGAAAGAACTATTTCTATTTCAAATCCTATAGAATAAAGATTATTAGATCTTGTCCCTAATCTTGATTAAGAAGTGCATAACTACGGAGACATTTGTTCTAATGTTTAGACACCAGAAATAAAAGCCCTTGATATAGTAAACATGAATCCATCTAAACCAAAGGGCTTGCTTATCTTTAAACAATTCCCAAATTTTTTTAACCAGCATAACCATATTTGTAACTTTGAGTGGAAGAATAATAAGTCCCCGTTGATGCTTTAGCTAACATATTTGAATCTAGTTATTTTTTCTTGGCTTAATTTTCCTGACAACCAAACCGGAAAAATCTTCTAAGTAGTTTGTCAATGACCTTGATGATGGCACTAAGAAACACAACATGTAAGGCCTAATATACATTGATTAAGCTTAAAATAATATAGCTCAGTGGGGAACATTTGTAGATAAATATCCCATTTTTATCTTTATTGATAGATAATCCCAGGGGTTTACTGAACATGTTTAAGTCTGTAGGGAGAGATGAAATGGAGCCTATATAAGCTTTTAAGAATAACAACAAATCATTAGCAAAATTCAAGCTTGAGATTCCAAGCTTACTACACCTAGAATGAAATTTAAATTGATTGTTCCTTTCCATAATTCTCTTGAGCAATTTTTTGAAAACTTCTATCTCAATAGAGAACAGCTAATAAAAGAATCAAAACATATTATGGCATAAAACTAGGGTTAATCTAACTTAGACATTAAAAGAGTTTAGTTATATGCGATAGAACAAAATCAAACAGAAACATAATTCTAAATCTCCCTAATTGTCTTTTATCGAATATTCTTACAAGGTAGATGTTTGATCTTGCATTCCAATGGATCCTTCAATGATTTCTTTGTATTTTTCACTTCTTTGACTCAAAGTCACCCCCTTTTAAATGATCTCAGCCTTTGCAATCACCTCCTCATGTATGTTCCCTTTAATTGCCTCTAAATACGTCCTTTTATAGTAAATTTTATGATTTTGGGTGATGCACGGTCTAATCCATGGTCATGTACTGGACCAAGTATAACACAAAATACCTAGAATTCTATAATTTTGTCAGGATTGAGGGATTTGTATGCCCAGATACACGCTCGTGTATTACTTCTATGCTTCAAATCTTCATTTTATATTGCATTTTCATTTAAATTCCTCTCTTTTAAGTCCATAAAGGCAACTATAACCTATAAACACACTTGGAGTAAATTAAGTACAAAATATATGGTAAAAGTATAAAATATTAAGCAAAAATGCATCAAATATGGGATATAAATATGGTCAAATATACATCTATCAATGAGCCTATCCTTAGTCACACTATTGAGCTCCCTATAAATAATGAGGCCACTACATTATGACCACACTGTAGGTCTCCACTTAATGCTTATCTAAAGCCATTGAGTATCAGCTCACTATGTTATTAGCCAAACTTGACTCCATGTTAAACATCATCATGCATCAAGCTAATGACCTATATCATTTGATTAAGTCTTGCTTTTCTCCTTCAACTAATTTATTTTTTATGTTTCCAAAAAAAGGAAAGCAATTTGGTGATATTAGAATTAGGAGGAGTGTGTCTCTTATAAACATGATGACTTTTTTAATTTTCTTTTATGCATGGATACTTCTTTTACTTGTTATTGAATATCTCTTTATTGATATTTCACTTATATGATACTCAATTATGATTTATGTATGAATTAAAGGGAATTTAGTTATTATCTTGATATGGATAGTATGAATTAAAGGGAAGTTAGTTATTATCTTGATATGGATAGTTTTTGTGTGCTTAATTTTATTATCAGACTCTAATATCACAAAGGCTTTGTCATCGTCAAAAAGTGAGAGATTATTAAACTAAGGATACATTCTTTGGCTAGAGATAGGTGGAAGACTAACTATAAAGAACAACATTAAGTTTGCCATCCCATCAAAGGACTATGAGCTATTTTGGAGACACATTGACATTATGGACTGCCTAATAGTTGATTGTTTGTATTCAAACAACATTTCAGAGAAGATACAAAGACTCTTGAACATAAGGAAGTTAGTCTTTATATGGAATTAAGTAATTGCATGGACCATTAGAATCAAAATGACAAGCAAAGTAGATAACAAAGTGTTCAAAATTTTCCCGGCTTCACTAGTTTACTACCAATGGAAAGAAAGGAATGCCAAACTCTTTAAAAACGAAGCTAAATTTTAAGAGTAAACTTTGTAGATAATTATACTTCAATGCAAATTGAACCTACTAGGTAGAGGCTTAATCGACAACATTTCACACAGTATGAAGGAAAGATGGTTACTAAATTAGAGCATCACTTTGTTTATTGAAGTGCTTTCAGCTTCAATAGATATACTTGAGTTTCTTGTTCTTGATTAACAAGATTTATATATACCCCTTACATATTAATGAATTAACTTTGGAAAAAAAATCTTTGTGACACTAAACTTAACAGAAGAGACAACATGCTTTTCAAATGTTGTTTTTAAAGGAATGTCGAATTAAAATTCAAATGTTGAACAATCATTTATCTTATGTTAATGATTAGGAATGGTTGATGAAATGGGCTTCCAATAAGCTGGAGAAAAAGGATTACAAGTTAATTAAGATTACTTTATGCTCTAGCACTTATGCATTATAAAGGGAAAGAAATGTGCGTATTTTTAATAATAAAGCTTCAAAGAAGTTGAGTTTTTATCATAGAATTTTCAAATAGATCAGGGGAGTTATCATGGATAATATGAATATAAGCTCAATCTTAAGAAATATGGCAAGAAGATGGAGGTTATGTTGACTCTTCTATAACTTACGCTGATTTAAGGAATAAAGTTGTTGTGACTCTCTTTAACCTATATTTTTAGTTTAATTCGACGATTCTTCTCGAGGATGAGCAATCTTAGATAGCTTCCCATAGATACTATTATATTGTGATAAACTAGCTATTGAGATGTATGGTTTACTTTTAGTTTCACATAAATATTCCTTAGATAAATTATATTCAATCATTCCCAATTTTTTGATAAAGTTTCCTTACCTACTTGTTTTCAGAAGAAGTCCAACAATTTACAAGAGAGCAACGATAACAAATTTTCGACTTCAAATGTTTCAATAGAACCAGCATAAATCCCTTCAACAAAATATTACTTTTTCAATGGAAAACAATGAAGTCCAATGAATGTTGATTTGAAATTAATATAAGAAGAGGCATGTATTCTTAACAAAATAGAAGGAAAAACAAAAAAAAATTTATCACTCCTTTGTAAAAATAGTTTGTACATTTTCTCTATAATTTCTTCTCTAAGAGCATGTCCTTAAAGAAATTAAAATTTCTTCTCTAGTATGTGATCAATTTGGGATCTTGCACGTCAAAGTTTGGAGTGAGATGAATAGAAAATGCTTTCAAGGAATAGAGAACAAGAACGAGGAGGCTAGGAGTAAGCAGAATAATCTACCAAAAAAACAGTCGAGGACAATCTGTACATATTACAAATGCAACTAATATCTGTCGTCAAAAAATAGGAATCAAATCTTCTGTTCCGATTATGATATTCTTATTATATTCTATTAAATCTCATTTATACATTTACATAAACTCACATAAATATATAAATAAGATTTAATAAAACAAGATACAAACATAATAATTATTGGAGCAGAAGATTTGATATACAAAAAAATAATTTCAATCCGTAGAAAAGTTGAACCCATGTAATATACATTTATGGGACCCACAAAAAGTTGATGAGAATGCATCTGTTACAGAAAACCTCTAAATAAAATATCAAGGCCCTTTTCATGCAAATTAAGCCTAGTAACAATTCTAACGGCAGTTCTTCGGAAGGTTCCCTAGATTGTAACCACATTTGTCCCCAAAATCACCATATTCCCAGATCAAATGAAGGAGAATTTTCAAGGTCTGTACTTTCTGGCTTTTCTTTCAAAATTATATCACTCTTTTGTACAGATGTCTCTGACCTGTGTTTGAGAAGTGAGGTAGCTTGTGCCTCCACAGCATCTAGGTCCAGACTCTCAAAAAATTGATCGTCAGAGAACATCTCAATATCAGCATCAGATTTGTTCACTGCGTCCTCATTCAATATTTTTGTTCCTGTTGCATTTAACAGCAAAGAGAATTCGTGGTCCAAGTTAGTTGCAGGGATGGACCCGGATTGACAATTAGTAAATTTTCGTTTCCTCGTATCTGCCTCGTCATTTTCATTTTGTAAGCCAGCAATCACAGTAATCATTGCTACAGACGACTTTTCTGACTTTAATTGAAAGGATTCTGAAATGAGCGCGGCTGAGTGATTTGGATGTTCAGTTTGCGGTGCCTGGAGAGAATATGATGACTTGGCTGATGAACTTCCGGTTTGTTTTAAATTGCTTGCTGCAGTCCCACAATCAGGGGTAAAGGCAGCAGAACTTAATCTCCCAATTGGTGATTGGCTGAGCAAAGAATGCCTGCAAAAAAGAATTACTAAGAACTATCAATTCAAATGATAACACTTGAAAGAAACTCAATATTCTAGAACTAATTACAATGAGGATATGCAAAGATGGATTCAAGGAGCTAAACTGCACTTTTAAGCACATGAATTTCGGGGTAAAATCATAATTCATTACCAGACTAAGAGATGCTGATTAATAAGGGAGACGAATGTTAAGAGGAGGACAGGTTAATGGCAATAGCAAAGAGTGCGTCGCATGACTATAAAGGAAGACAAGTAAATGGAAATGCCAATACACAAAAACAAGAGTTTCTCTTTTTCTAAGATTAATATTAGTTCGGGATGTAGTTGTCTAGTGCTCATGTTACAAATTTTGACAGCAATGAAGAAGAAAAGCTAATTTCAATATCAGCAATTCATCAGCAATTCAAGCATAGATTTTAACTTTAAATTAGCATCAAAATTGAAATGCCTTTCATGGTTCATGGTTTTTAAAATTACTGGAGGATGTACAATGAAAGTGGATACAATTTACTTGTGGGTGCAACATTTTTGTGCCTGTGAGAGAGAAAAAGAGCGAGGGAGATGGGAGAATCAAGAACCTATAGAATGCAATCATGTCAACTCTACTAGCTTCCGATTGAGTACTTGTAATAGGATCTGTGCGATCATCTATAAAACTATCATCGTATGAACTGCTCTCTTGGACACAGCTCCCATCATCTGATTCTTCAACCTCTAAGGATATCCTGAGCACAACCGAAGACAAACCAAGATGAAAGATACCGAGTAAATGTAACTGCTTAAAATTTGAAAACATAAATTTTGTTTCCATGTCTGCAACACATCTCATAAGTACAAGTTCATTACGCAAAACTTTAAGTCAATTTCTGGAACATCAACTCAGAAATTCCAAGATTTTGGCAGCATATAATTACTTATCCGAACAGAAACTTACTCAGCTTCTTCATCAACGAAGTCCCTGACATTGCCAAATTGCTTTCTCTTACCTGATTAAAGGTCAAATTCGGTATATTAGTGAGGAACATTGTCGTTTGATGCTACAAACACATCACAACTGGTACATCCACTGAGTGAATAGACTCACAGTAAATGGAAATAGAGAAAAGTTTTAGCCAGTAAATGATTTTTAGGGGGAAGACCTCCATGCATGAGACTATTCAAGTTACCTTTTCCTTGCTTAATTTGGCTTGGACATGTATCACAGAAACGTCTTTCAAGGTTAGTAATTGGGACTAAGGAATTGTTTAATCTGTTAGGGTCCACATGATTCACCAGGTCACTTATTTTGCGGAGTCTTTTGAACTTGCGTACTTGTTTGACATTATCTGACTTTTCTCCTGAACTCAATAGCCAATCTTTGATATCGGTATTCTGTGTACCATTTGGAAAAGGAGTACTAGTTTCCTCAGCAATTGGAGAAATTGAAGTACATCCCCTTTTCACAGAGGGATTTTTCACCTCAAGTAAAGGGGTTTGACCTTCATCACTATCAGGATGAACTAAAATATTTCCTTGACAAGGGCTACCATCAACATAAGTTTGATTTATACTTGTCAGCTTTACCAACATTTCATCACCGCAATTAGCAGAAGAAATGAGCTCTGGAGCAAGAGACCCTCTTTCTTTACCATCCAATGGTCCTGAAAAACCAAAGTTCCAGGATGAGCATTAATTGCACTATGTCACAGTTGCAGCAAAAAATAAGTTCAAAATCAACAATAAGATTAATTTTAACCATCACTGATCGGAGACTCTGGAACAACACCAATTTCAATCATATTTGTTAGTCGGGAACTCAGCTCAATGTCTCCAAAATTGTCCTCACATATGTCAGCCTGCAGATTTAGTCCCATGTTCCCAGACAAATTGAATTCTTCAATTATACACTCTCTCTAATTAATTTAATTGATTTTCTTTAAAATTAAAGCAATACTAACTTTCTTAACCAGATCCACCATTTCCTTTTGATGTCCATAAGTGTTGGCTGATCTTGATGCCGTCAAAGAAATGCCGTTTCTGTATTGTGTCTGAACAATTTCTACATTTGTAGCAACATTTTCGTGCATACTTGATTCTTTTTGGTGTTGAGCCCAATTCTCCAAGGGGTAAGAAATCTGTTTCAAGGTATCTGTTGCGCCGGTAGTAGCAATTGTAAACTTAGAATCTGATGCTTCTTTTGAAGAAACTAAGGGTACAGAAAAGGTTACTTGATCAACGGCATCAATAGATTTGAAGTCTGAACCAAAAGTACATAAATGAGCAGAAGAATCTTGATCATTGACATTCAAAAAGTTCTGCTTCTTGGCTATCATGCTCCTCATAGGTAACAATTCAGAATTTCCCACATCCTGTGCTGAATTGGCGCTTAGAGAACCGTCCTGATGTACTGAATCTGTAATAACATGTCAGGAACTTACAAATAACGAGATTGCATTATTGGAATGCGCCAATTTTTTTTGTGTCAAAAGGTTAGAGAGAAAGTATAGTGGGAATGGGGAGAGTAAGAAAAGCATTTCCAAGGTTAACAGCAAATACCCCAAAACAACTTAATATATAAAAGAAACAAGAAATAATAGACAACTCATTTTCGAGCCTTAATTTGGTGGGATGAAAAAGAATTGGATTTAGTACCACTATCACTGTTCATGTAACTGTTCACTTGGAAAAAGATATATGAGAGGAATTTGTTATTTGTCAGGATCTTTTACGCTTAAGTTTTTCTTACTGTAAAGGAACTTGAAAGAATTTATTTCATGTTCTAGTTTGAGTCCTCATTAGAATAGTACTCAACTTCTATATGCTTCAATATTCAATTAATAGTAGAGTAATTTTCTTTGTGAATTCTGAATTTTCATATTAGGTTTGGTACTTTCTCCTAAGATTCTTAAACCCAAGTGAGTAATTCCTAACCATAATCCTTTGGTATAATTTCTTCTTTATAAATTCCACCAACATATTCTGAAATTAGAAAGCAGCTCCAGCAGCAAAGATTTTCAATTTATACAAGCTCTATCAAATACTAGTACTCTTTATCAGTATAATGCCATATGAGAAAATCAAGTATATAATGTAAAAGAAATAAGCTGAATTTAATGAATGATTGTACAACTAGCGGCTAGTCAAATTCACCAGTTAATGTCTTGTTTTCATTTGACAAGAAAGAAAGTTCACAAAATCCATTACATTCCTTACAAGGCATTTTTTGGTCCATACCTTCTGCACCATTGACCTCTTTTCCAATGACACCTGCTGCAAAGCACTTAACTGATTCAACTTCATCCTACATTCATCAGGAACACATACATAAACACAATCAACATATTAAAAGAAGAAAACAAGCAATACAAAAGTTGAAGGCAAACCTCAGAGGACTCTGAATCGCCTTTAAGAAAAGATAACCTTTGCAAATGTTGAATTGCTTCAGTTAGCATATTTGTCCTGTGACAATGCATTACTTTATGCACTCTAGATGGAAATGCTTGGAAATGAGGAAAGGCAATTAGTGATGGTCTCCCAGTATTTCCACTTTTAGGGTGGAAATACCTAGCAATTAAGTCATCCTCTATAACAGTTAGTTTTTGTTTGTATGTAGGAATTTGAATAGCAAAATCATCCTTCACTTTCTTTCCATGAGGAACATATTGTTCAATTGACATCTCCACAAACCGGACTTCTGGCTTGAAAATATGAGGAATCTGGATGAAATACAATAATTGCAAGCCATGAGAAGTAGGTTTCACATGAGAAGAGACATGTATGAAGACTTTATAATAGCTCTCACCATTCTTGGGCTAGAATGGAAATTGAAGCTATTTATCCCTCCATTATGCATGTGTTTCCTGATTGTTCTGCTGTTTGCTTGCTTTCTTGTATAACCCTTTAACTCTGACCCTTCACAAGCTAAAACTAGTACTACGTTATCAAGGAATCCCAAGCAGTTAGAAAGAATAAAACTAGAAAGAGATTCTATAAGCAATTGATAAAAGGATATCAACTCGCCCATCATGTTTCCTTCCAGTTCTCCCCATGCGCTGAATCATTCTCAATGGTGAAATATTAGCATCAAAACATATTACAAGATCCACTTCCATGATATCAAGGCCTTCTTCACCTATTGATGTGGCAACAATGACATTGTAACCACCAGCTCGAAATTTCTGCAGAAAAGCGCTGTAAGAAAATGCGAAGGGAAGCCAAAAAAAAAACAAAGTGGAATGAATACCTGTGTAGGACAAGCGTATAAATAGAAACTAGGGGCTGCTAAAGCTTGAAATTAAGGCTGAAAATTAAGGAAAGTATGAAAACAATGGATTGGGTTGAGGAAAACTAATGAAAACAATGGATTGGGGTCGAGGAAACACCTCTGGGGTTAGGACTCACCATTAATAATCACTCTAGGAAATAGAAAGCTTCACATGTTCACATCTGAAAATCTCAAAATTCATTTAAAAATGATCCACCTCATCTAATACTTATGTACAACATAAAAATATTCTAATCTAACAACAACTATATTTCATAATTGAGACTAAACTCTAATTAGATTGTTACTAAAACTAATCCACTAAAGTAACAAGGTACATGACTAGAGAACAGGAATAATTCATAGTCATTTCATTATTTCTATTTATACACACACCCATCCACAAATATGTGTATCCTCTAAAAGAATCCTCTATAACTATTATATTCCTCATACTACAAATGAAATATTTTACTTTCCAAGATATTGAAATATTGGTCTTTACAGCCTAGAGATTCAAATTATTTTAGACCTTCTAATATTCCACCTCAAGTTGATGAAAATATGTCTATCATTCTCATCTTGCCAATTAATGATTCGAATACCTAAATTAGCATTGCCTTAGTCAACACATTCCTTTTATAAAACTTCAGTCAATCCTCATATCCTTCACATGATCATATTGTATTCAATTGTTAATAATGCTTATAGTTGACCTGCCATCACCATACAACATAGTTGGATAGGTAAGTATCACTTGTAAATCCTCCATCAACATTTCCAGCTCACATATTCCTTAGATGATTAGCCTAAATTTTGCTTTAGCACTACTACTTGTAATTAAGGACTACTTCTCACTTCTCCATATCCAAATCGCCCAATAACTTGGCCCAATATATAATGTTAACTTGCTGCTGCCCATAATAAAACTAACCCAATTTGAATCAACAAGATACACTACTCCTTTATAACCACTTTTTCGAAATATTAGTTCCTTTACAAATGTCCCTTTTAAACATCTCAAGATGTGAAATATTGCATCCAAATATCGCTTAGTAGATGAATACATGAATTGACTCATAACACTAATATCTAGACGAGTAAGAAAAAAGTAGATAAGTCCCTAACCAACCTTTGGTATCTTTCCTCATCAACAAGCATATCATTTTTCAATTTCTCTACATTTTCAATTTCTTTCTAAAAATGTCAATAGAACTACAACCAAGCATCTCGATTTCTTCTAAGAAATCCAAGGCATGCTTTATTTGAAAGACTACAATGCCTTCTTTGCTTTTGGCAATTTCCATACTCAATCAAAGTGCTCAAATCTTTAAGTTGAAATTCAAATCTCAAAAAGTGTTTACGTCTTTCAATTTCTCGAGGTTAGATCAATATGGATTGTTTTCCATTTGGTGCGATAGAAAACATTATTTGCATTGCATTATTTACAAGTGAACAAGTGTTTCAATTATATGCAAATTACCCTAACCAAAAAAAAAAGTGAAAATAATCAAATCTCATAATAATGGAATATCCTTACTCTATAGAAAAACAAAAATAATTAGATCGCATATAAACAAATAGGAAATCCTAAAAAGATACAAAATTTTGAAATAGTTGAGTTAATCATTAATTATGTTTTCCCACACTTCCCTCAAGCTAGTGAATAAGTGTGCCACATTCCTAACTTGGATATAATATTCTCAAAACTTGAACTACTTAACCCTTTAATAAGTACATCACAAGTTGATTCTTTGTAACCATATAAGGTGTGCGAATCAAATAACTCTCTATTTCTTTTTATTAAATGTTTGTCAACTTTGATGTGTTTTTCTCAATCATGTTGTATCGAGTTAAGAGCTATGTTGATTGCAAATTTATTATCACAATAAAGTCCCATTATTATAGGACAAATAAAAAGAAATACTAAATATTAGCTAAAAATCAAAAAATTAAGATATTTATTAGAAGTGCCTAACTCACCCCCAAAAGCTAGCTCAAGAGGGGGAGGCTTGCACACTATTATAAATTGTTTAATACTCTCATACTTGTCCAATGTGAGACTCCTGACACACTCCCCTCAATTCAGAGCAGAACTAGACATCTGATGGATATATTGGGCAAAAAGACATAACCAAGCACTGCCCCAAACCAATGAGACAAACTGGCTCTGATACCATGTTAAAAAGGCCTAACTCACCCCCAAAAGCTAGCTCAAGAGGGGGAGGTTTGCACACCATTATAAATTGTTTAATGCTCTCATCCTTGTCCGATATGGGATTCCTAACACACCCCCTCAGTCCAGAGCATGACTGGACATCTGATGAACATATTGGGCAAAAGGACATAACCGGGCACCGCCCCAAACCATCGAGACAAACTGACTCTGATACCATATTGAATTTTTAATATGGGCAGAATGTAGAGTCCACTAACAAGAATTGGGGTTGGGTCAACCATTGTCCAAATAACTAGAACTAGTTGTTTGGATAGTTGACCCTTACCACTTATAAACCCTTTAATATTTTCATATTTAATCAATATGGTTATGTTTTGATTAGACCTTAGATATATGCACAAAAATAGTACATCCAAAAACTTGAAATGATTTGTGAAACATATCAAGAGGAGAAACATAGTTTAAAACACGGCTTGGCATTCTGTTGATTAAGTAAGAAGCAATTAACACCACCTCACCCAACAAATATTTAGGAACATTCATACAAAACATCAAGGAACGGGATATTTCAAATAAATTTTTATTTTTTCTCTCAGCAATTCTATTTTGTTGAGGTGTGTCAACACAAGTTGTTTGATAAACAATGCCTTTATCTTTCAAAAAAGTGCCAAGACTTGTTTTGAAATATTAAGTACCATTATTAGAACAAAGTAGTCTAATTTTTAAGTGAAATTGTTTTTCAATCATAGTATAAAAAGTTTGAACTATTTGGGAAACTTCAAATTTTTCTCTTAATAGATACACCCAACAAAGTCTAGTGTGATCATCTATAAAGGTCACAAACCATCTTTTACTAGAGAATATTTTAACACGCGAAGGCCCCCAAATGTCAGTACAAATAAAACGTTTTAGAGGTATAAAAATTTTTACGACTTTTTGATAAAATACAATGTTGACATTGAAGTTTGGAGCAATCAACACATTTAAATAAATGGGGCATCATTTTATTGAGATACGGAAAGCTAGGATGGCCTAATCTACTATGCCAAACCAAAATTAGTTCCATTATAGAGGTAGAACGTATACTACTAAGGCATTGAGCTTCTTTATGCTTAGAGTCAACCTCAACAAAATAGTAGAGACCATTTATAAGTTTAGCACTGCCAATCGTCCTCCTCATAGTTTGGACCTGAGACACCTAATGAGAATCGAAGAAAGTGACAATACAACTAGATTCCTAAGTAAGTTTACTAACGGATAGAAAACTGCACCTAAGTTTAGGCACATGAAGTTTTTTCAGGACCGGAACAGGGATTGTAAGTATGACATAGATATGAATGACAAGTCATATGATCAAAAGCTCCTGAATTAATGATCCAACGAGTGGAATAGTATGGAAAAGAACATGATAAAATTTGAGAAGAATTGAGATTACTACCTATTTGTGCAATAGAGGCATTAGGGACACTTGTGGATTCAGATTTAGGTTTCGACAACTTTAGGATTTGATTAATTTGCTCTTGGTTGAATGGTCCGATGTCCACCTCATTAGCAAGCGGGGTTTTATTGAACTTACCCTCATAAGACCCCTTCTAATTGGCAAGCTTCCAATGGAGTTTTCAGCAGGTTTCTTGAGTGTGTTTTGCCTTGTTACAATAGTGACACCAAACTCATGCCTTCTCTTCAAGTTTCTTGCCACAACTGTCAACATTGCCTACAGCTAAGGCTGAAGTTTCAATACTAGGATTGGGGAGCCATTTTCCAAGAATGACTTGACGCCTACTTTCTTCAAGTTTCACCTCAACAAAGACTTCTCCAATAGGAGGGAGTAGTTGTCTCCCAATGATCCTGCCTCTCACCTTATCATACTCAACATTTAAACCAATTAGGAATTTAAAGATCCTATTATCCTCAACAGTTTTCCTGTAATGATTAAAATCATCAAGAGATTTTCACTCATAAACATTAAAAATATCTAGATCCTACCATACACGCTTTAGGGAATTGAAGTACTTGGCAACATTATCCTCACCTTGACTAATTTGACCCAATTTTAGCATCAACTCACATACTTGTGACTGATTTTCTAAATCAGAGTACATTAGATGGACATTGTCTCATAACTCCTTAGCCGTATAGTAGCACATATAATTGGAGCTGACGTCTTCATCCATTGAGTTCACTAGCCATGTCATCACCATAGAGTTTTCTGCATCCCATATTGCATGTGCAGAATCATCTACAGTACATTCCTTCTTGTCTCCAGTCGAGTAGCACATCTTGCCTCTTCCACAAATGTACATTCGTACGGATTGAGACCAACGAAGAAAATTTTCTGCATTCAACCGTATAGAAGTAACCTGAATGCGATGGGATTCAGAGTAGGATTACGAGTAGTAATAGGTTGAGTAGGGTGGCTGGAGGATTCTTTAATGTTAGACATAACTGTCTTAGATGAATGGCAGCTATTCTTGTTCAGGGTGCTCTGATACCATATAGAAAATAGAACCTGAATAGAGGAATAGGTATTACACCCTTTTCACTTTACATTGTCGTATAATATATAGACTTTATAGGTTTCTATTATAGGAATCTACATCTGTACATGATAAGGTCCTGATTTGATTTAGATAATTACAGTTGTACATGATATGATCATAATCTGATTTAGCTAACTTATTGGACTCAAATATTCACCAAGAATATCTCTCAACGGGTATATTTATAAATATAATAGTATCCTCTTACGAATGAAATATCTTACTTCTTAATTTATGAAATATGGATTCCCATGATTTAAAGATTCAAATTGTTTCAAACTTTCCAACAACTAAGACAAGAACATAACTCTAAATTAAATAGAATTGTCAAGTAAATAAAAGTCAACCTAATCTACGCGAATACCTGTAAAATAGCCTGTTGAACCTTTTGCGACTGACCTTTCAATACTTTTCCTGTTTGATGGCATGCATAACATGTAAATAGCTAAAAAATACATCATTCTTAATATTCAAGAATATAAATATACAAACTTGAATAAACATATAAACCTGAGCTTTGACCAATAAACTCAGTTGCTTTAATTATGTCACCGATATTCATCAATGCATCCATTATATCCCTAAATATCATATGTTACCGAGTTAAAAACTGTAACTTGTACAACAATCACGAAAAGTAATGTTATGTAACAAGAAATTTAGCAGGAGAACAAGTTTTTATATTGACCTTACGCTGCCTCTAAAATTGGAGAAAATAATAACTCTCGAGTTTTGAAAGTCCTTGGTTCCTGCAACCATAACTGTTCTATTAGATTTACAAAATACATAACTCATACGAAATTGATGGAGATTCCAAAAACCCAACATTCTGATCAAGAAATTGTTGACAATTGTACTCATGATTTTAGGTTTGATTTTTAGGAGTTAATTATGTACATTTTTGCAATTAAATATTTGATATTATTTACTATTTAGTTAAGAATATTTATGTAATGGTTTTTATCTCAAACTCGTATATATAAATGATTAACACCCTATTTTATTCAAAATCTTCCTTGTTCTAAAAACTTCATGGTTCAAAGCAATATTGCTAACGCCAATCGCAGCCTATATCTTTGCATATGTCAACCAAAGTCAATTCTTTTTTGAAGTCCAATAGTGATATGGACATGTTTGGTGAAAGAAGGAAGAATCTTTAAGTCTATGACTGACTAATCATGCCACTCTTAATGACAGTCTTTCTCTACACATCCGTCCAATTAAACTAGATGGAATAACTTATCTTGCTTGGTCTGTTTAATCAAGCTAAAGGATTGCAAGGCTATATTAATAATAGAAAAATAAAGTTAGATGAAACTAATCCTGGACACCACAAGTAGGACTCAAAAAACTCTCATGTCGTGGTTGATCAATTCAATGCAACCACAAGTTGCACAACGTTATCTTCTCCTAGACACAGCTCAAAAAATTTAGGATGTAGTTACCCAAACTTACTCCCAAACAAGTAATGACTCCCAAATATATGAGCTGCAAAAAAAGTTCATAAAACTAAAAAAGGTGAGATGCCTTGATAAAACTTTAAGATTATCACCTTTTTCTCTTGTAGCATTAAAGTGGGCCACAATTTTGGAGTTGAAAAAATTGTGGGTGCTACCAGAATCAATTAGGACTAGAATAGGATTACCTTGCCATCTACCTTTCAAACGCATAGTTTATGGGCCTGGACACATGTAATTGCATTGAGCGATATTTCTGGAGACTATATCTGTTGTTAGATTTAAATCCTCCCCTTCCATGCAATCATCCTCCCCAATCTCAATCCAGACCAGAAAAGTCACTTACATTGATGTCCTTGAACAAATGGCTCGTCACAATTAAAGCACAGACCTTTGAGCCACTTTTCTTCCATCTCAACTCAACTCAAACGTTTTGCAAATTTTGGAGGCTGCGAAAACTGTGCAAGAGGAGTTTTTTGGAAACCCTTCTGATGATCGACTATTGAAAAAGGTTTATATTCATAAAGGCGAGACATGCTCATTGCAGTGACTAATTCAATGGGATGATGCAATTCTACCTCAATAGCAATAGCCTCTTGTAAGCCACTAATATATAACTAAACCTTTTGCTCTTGTATCAACGATCCAGCTCGAGAAACCAAGAGCTCAAAGCTATTTTGATAATCTTCAACAATTCCAACTTTCTTTAGTTTGGCCAATTCCCCTAATTTGTTACTCCGAATTGGTGGCCAAACCTCAAGTGACATTAGTGCTTGAACTCATCCCAGGAAGGAGTAGGGTTGTCATTTTCCATTTGAAGGAACCATAATTGGGCAGCACCTTCCAAATGGAACGAAGCTAAACTTACCCTCTCTTCTGTTGGAGTTCGTTGGTGTCGGAAAAAATGTTCACAACGACTATCCCAGCCAAGAGGATTTTCTTGTCCTTTGAAGCATGGAAAATCAAGTTTTGTAAATCTTGGAACAGTGTGGCCTCCGGAAGATTCTATTCCGATTCCCCAACAAGTCCCTTGCCTTTCCGAGCTCTATTATGACTGCCCTCATCTGCTCTTGAAGAGTCTAACTTGGTGGCTACAACTTCACAAGTAAGTTCCTCCAATTTGGCATTGATGGCATCTTGTCGTGCCCTGTTTTCTAAACGCTCCTCCCGTAGCATCTGCAATATTCTGTCAAATTGTTGCTGCAATGAGTCACCCATAACGTCAGGCTCTGGCACCAAATTGTTACGGTCCCTAGCAATGGATCTGGTTATGGGTTTATAGGTGGGGGTTTCTGGGTTTTCGATGGGAAAAGTTACACGATTATTTCTTTTACGAGCTATTGTTGCTACTTTCAGGTTCGTCATAGAGAACCTGCGACCTCTTGAGTTCGAAGTACTCAAAGACTTAAGAATTTTTCCTACCCCTTTTCCATTCATCAAAGGTCAAATAAATGGTTCTATGGAGAAACAACTTCCCCTACAACTTAGGGGACCATAAACAAACATGATCACTAACATTGCATAAAACTAGGAACATGAACAACTGACTAACTGTCACATAAAAGATGCTATGGTGGAAGAGATTAAAGCCTTGGTAAAGAATGGAACTTTGGAACTTGTCGATCTTCCATTGGGCAAGAATTCAGTAAGATGTCAATGGGTATTCATGATGAAGCATAGGGTGAATGGCTATATTGAGAGATTAAAGGCTCGATTAGTGGCAAAGGGTTTTACCCAAACCTACAAGATTGATTTATAAGAAATATTTGCATTTGTTTCCAAGATGAATTTCGTAAGAGTCCTCTTATCTTGTGCAGCTAATCTTGGATGGAACCTTCAATAACCTTTGACATAGTTTCAAGGCAGACTAGAAGGGTCAAGTTCAAACCATGCTACCCGTATTATGTTAAAATTATAAACCTTAACACAAGGCATGTTAAAACACTATTTGTAAGCAAATTTTAGGTTAAATGATGAAAATGTCCTATGAATTAAAATTTTAATTCATAATAAAAGGATAACTGAGCAACTTACGAAAATGTTCAACTAGGATTTCCAACATCTTTGATAATTTAGGACTGGGTGCACCATGGGACAAGCTTCGGTGCATTAGAAGCTTTATTTCCCTAATATTTTCATTTTTACCCATTAGTCTGGCAAAGGCCCTGTAGCAATTAAGGTTAGATAGCTTTAGCCAAAGTAAGTGAAAATAACTTATATTCAATCTCAAACAATGTAGACAAGAGAAAATACAAGTTTAGACTCATATCTTGAGCAAAAACTAAATAAATCTACTCTATTAAGTAAAACATTTATTTTCACACTAACTTCCCTTAAAGCTCATAGAGTTGTTCACCAACATAAGCTATGGCTTCTCAACTTAGAGTAAAGACATAAAACAGAAAACTGTAATTCCACAATCTTTGTTAACAAATCATTTATTACATCTCATCTTATCTCTTAGTGTATAAGAAAGCAATAAAACCTCATTTCAAGAAGCAAATTTTGGTTTTCATTCAAAAGCTAATTAATGTACCCTTTTGAAATCAAAAGTGAATATAGAACACACTTCATTGGTATATACACATAGCAATACACTCCACAAGGACCAAGTTGATAAGATTTTCATCAAATTAGAAGATCCATAAGCCAAAACATACACCAGTTCATTACTTGATAGTATTTGAGAGTAGGTATTGAAGAATGTACCCTTGTTTCAACTTTTCCTCTAGCATCTCAAACGTTGGCCTTATTCCGTGACTTGAAAGTAATTTTCGAATATGGTAAAGGGTAAGGAGAGCACCAAAATAAGCTTCAATTTCTCCATACTTGTCCTGAGGAAGGTCAACTGGAGGGGTTGTGCGAAACTTTTCCCTTGATTGAAGCAAATCTGGTGGGCTTAACTGTACAATATCAATATACAAAATGAGAAACCAGAAAAACCAAGAATTGAAGTTTTACAAGCTATGATAGATAGTGATACAACTTTAGAATTTTGAAATTAACTAATAACTAAAAATACAACAACGATAATTGATAAATTCTAGTGATAATTGATAAATTATATTGCTAGAGGAGATTGTAGAGATCATATCTCATGAAGTCCTACAGTTTGATAGTCTCTATTCTGAAGGAGACCAATTGCAGTAAGCCTGGCTACATATGGTCGTATCACGTCTAATAGTCGTTTATTTACATCAACAGCATCTTTCCCAAGTGCAACCTTACAACATAATAAGGAATGCATAAGCTATTGACAAATATAGTTATGTGAATATATTACAAAAGAAGGGCCAATACAAACTTCTATCAATTCGATTTTTCTGTTATGAACATATGGGCTCACATCAGGATGACTTTCATTACGATACTCAAGTGTTGATATCTGCAAGTTATCAATTATTGATTGGACGACAGGCTGCTTTGCTGAAATTATTAAAACCAAATAGAAGAATTTTAGCCCTTATATAGTAACTTTACATAGACTATAGGGAATGGGGTGTAACTTACACCCTGGCGTAGCAGTCAATGCTAATATTCTCGGTCGCACTGAGATGGACATCAACTGCAAATTTAGATATCAATAGCATATGGATCATTGTACATTTATCTGCTATTAGCACAAAAAGAAAAAAGGAAAAAGGAACACAAACCTGGCGAACTACCACGCAATAGGAATAGTTTCCCATTGCTCGGTGAGCTTCATCAATCACCAGACAAACTAGAGATTTTGCCAAACAAGTTCCTGCATCAAGTTGTTACATAATAAGCAAAGTATAGTTAATGGAATTGATGAAACTAAAATCAGTTTAATTTTTTTGTTAAAAAAAGAAAAGTATTTTAGTTTTAATTTTTACGTAGTTTAGGGTAGTAATAATTAGAATCCTTCTAAGTAGGACTTTATTATTGTTTTGAAAATTTAATTGGGAATCTTGTTCCATTAGAATTAATTTTTCAAGACTATTTCTATATGCACTCATATTTTTGTCGATATTATGCATAGGAAATAATTAGTTAGAGGATTTTATGGGATAAGATTATTAGTTAGTTGTAAATTTAAGTATATCCTATAATTAGTTATATGACTTTGTATATCCCTAATTTCTAAGTTATATTTTAGGGATATCTCCTGTATATTCTTGTAAACTATTTAAGTAAATACATAATAGAAGTATTCTACTTTCATGGTACAGAGGGCTCTTTTTAAGAAACTTCTATCCAAAATTCTATTCTTTTACAAAGGAAGGTAGTTGCTAAAACCTAGCCAAAGAGCCATGTCAAAAGTCATAGCTACCACTAGAGTCTCTCCATTGGATAACACTGTTGTAACCCACACAGGGGACTTACCAAGCATTCAAGCAACCTACTGTCAAAATGGGAAGAATTATATGAACTGATCTCAACTTGTTCAAACATTCTTAAGGGGAAAAGGCAACCTGAACCATTTGTTATGAACTGGATCAGCCAAAACTAATCCTACATTTAACGCATGGGATGTGTAAGTTTCAATGGTTATGTCATGGCTGCGAAACTCAATGAATCTTAAGATAAGTGGCACCTATAAGTTTATCAACACAGCTAAGGAGATTTGGGCGGCAATTCAACAAAATTACTCTAAGGTTAATGATGTTGCTTGAGTTTATGAGATTAAAACTCAAAATTCATCAACTAAACAAAGGACTCGCTCAATAACTAAGTATGCAAATCTCTTGCAAAGTCTATGGCAAGAATTAGATCATTATCAATGCATCAAAATGCAATATGCAAAAGATGCTGGAATGTTGAAATGATTTATGGGAAAAGATCAAATATATAAGTTCCTTGCTAGTCTTAATGTAGAATCTGATGCTGTGAGAGTCCAAATTTTGGGAAGAGATGATCTTCCATCCTTGAATTAGGCCATTGCTATGATTAGAATTGAGGAAGGAGAAAAAGTGTGATGCTAGAACTAGATCCAACAGCAACTGAAGGATTTGCCTTAGTAACTAAATCCACAAATTTGAAGGAGATAAATTTTGTACAAACTTCAGAAGACAATAGGTAGTCTCCTCCAACCAAGTCATTCAATGAAGACACCCTCCATTGCACATGTTGTAAAAAGCACCACCATACAAGGCAGCAGTGCTGGAAGCTAAATGGCAAGACCAATACTCAAAGAAAAGGTGGAGGGAAACAAGCACATATGGTGGGCTCACATATGAATAATACAGAAATAACTCTAGATGAAGCCCAAGAGTTTAATAAAGCGGATGTTGAAAAATTAAGATTCCTTTTGAATACATTTGAGAAACCATCAATTCATTGACCTTTTCAGCTATTTCCTCCATCCATTGTATTTCTTGTGTCTTAGAAAATAAATCTTCAACTATATGGATAATTGACACAGCAGCCACTAATTGTTGGAAAGTTGACTAGGATTGCCTAAATTAGTGGGATCCAAAATCAATTTCCAGATTTTTAATGATTTCCATTTATTTACTTGCAAACTTCCAAGCTAATCTTTCTAGATATTCTTTAATGTAATCCCTTAATTATTTCCTACCTATTGTATATATTTGTAGAGAATGATTAACGAAAGGTGTGAAAAAGATTATTCATATAATCCTTTGTTTCATGGTATCAGAGCCCTAGGTTTCCAACCCCCTAAAATCTATCAACCACCACAATTTTCCTAGCCATCTGAAATTTCTTCTTCCTCTACTATCACAACTGTGGCCGAAGGTAGCCTACCACCATCAACTGAAGAATATTCCAATGTTATTTCAAGGAATAACAATGGTGTAACCTTCCCTTCTTTACCAGATGTGAATCACTCATTACAAATAACCCAACATAAATTGAATGGGTCAAATGTTAGTGAATGGTTCCAATCTGTGTTGTCAGTTGTTCGAGGGAAAGGGAAAGAAGGTTATCTTACCGGTGATCTTCTCTAGACAATAATGATGCTAGTTTTAAGATATGGGAAGCTGAAAACTCTATTGTCATAGCCTGATTGATAAATTCAATGGAGCCTCAAATAAGACGCACTTACCAATACTACAAGATAGCACACGAAATCTGGAGGGCAAAACAGGAAATGTATTCAGATTTTGGAAATACTTCTCGATGTTTTGAAATTCAATCAACTCTTTGAAACACAAAGCAAGGAACAAAATATGTAACAGAATATAATTGAACTTTGGCAAGAGATGGATTTATTTTAATCAATTCCATGGAAGTGTGCAGACGATAGAGTACTCTATAATCAAGTACTTGAAAAGGACCGAGTCTTTGATTTTCTTCAAGGTTTAAACAAACATTTAGATGAAGTATGTGGGAGAATTCTGGGAACAAAACCCTTGCCATCACTCCGAGAAGCCTTCTCAAAAGTAAGGCAGGAAGAAAGCAAGAAAAAGGTAATGCTGAGCACAAACATACTCCCAGCCATTGAACAACATGCATAAGGTTTTGCCCTTGCCACAAATCATTCAAGTTCTTCTAATACCCAAGATCAGAAGCCAAATGAGAGCAAACCATGGTGTGAATATTGTAACAAGCCTTTTCACACGAAGGAGACTTGTTGGGATCTCCATGGAAAACTACCAGATTGGAAACCACGGAGTAAAAGAAGCACACCTGTTGCCCATGTAGCTGAATCTGCTGCAGAGACCAATACAACTGGCACTGCAGCAATTACACCAAAACAAATGGAGATCTTAAGGACCCTTCTCAGTCAACAGAAAAACCTAGATCCCTCATCCACAACCCCCAAGGCAGCCATGATTCAACGAGGTATTATCTCATCTTTTTTATCACAGAAGGATGTCTTAAATGGATGGATTATTGACAATGGTGCATGAGATCATATGACGGGTTTACTCACTGTTTTTTTTTTTTAATGTACTAGAAAAAGTTGGTTCATTACTTTCATAGATGACGACACAAGGGTTTGTTGGGTCTACCTTCTAAAAGAAAATTTTGATGTTGTGTCTGTTTTTCAACAATTCCACAAGATGATAAAAAATGTTTTCCAGTATGATGTCCATATTTTTTGCACAGATAATGGAGGAGAGTATTTCTCACATACTTTTGGGAAATTATTTCATCCATAATGAAATTTTTCATTAAAGTTCGTGTACCTATGTACCTCAACAAAATGAGATAGCTAAGAGAAAAAACCATCACTTGTTGGAAGTTGTCCGATCAATTATGTTTGAAAATTTTGTTCCACGCCATTATTGGAGTGATTCCATATTAACTGCTTGCTACTTAATTAATAGGCTTCCTTCTAAAACTCTAAATTCTCGAACTCCTATTCATTATCTCATAAAATACTTTCCTTATGTTAGATTGTTTAATTCTCGAACTCCTAAAGTATTCAATTGTTCTATTTTTTGTTCATAATACTCTTCCTACAGGAGGAAAACTTGATCCAAAAGCTATTAAGTGTATTTTTTTAGGATATTCTCCTACTCAAAAGGGTTACAAATGTTATAATCCATACTTAAAAAAATTCTATGTGTCATATGATGTGACCTTTCTTGAAAATCAACCTTTCTATTCACATGTTTTTCTTCAGGGGGAGAATCTAGGTGAAGAAAACCATTGGGACCCTTCTATATCTAGACCTGTTTCATTGTCGATACCATCAATTTTGTCTCCATCTTTACAACACACATCCATAGGTGACTCAAGTCAAGGGGGAGAACCACCTCAACAAACCCAAAAATAGGGTGAACTACTTGTGTGCTCAAGGAGACCATGAGTTACTTAGCAAAGCCAAGCATCTGAACTAGAAGAGGATCCCATATCACAAGTTTTACCTCAAAGTACTGTTACAATTGATGACCTTGATGTTCCCATTGCTATTAGAAAAGGGGTAAGATCTTGTACTGAACATCCAGTTTCAAACCATTTGTCATATTGCCACTTATCTAACAAGTACAGGGCATTTGTCTCTCAACTCGATAATGTCAAAATTCCTACCAACATACATAAGGCATTGAGATATTCAAGATGGAAAGCTGCAATAATGGAAGAAATGAAGGCCTTGAAAAAAAATGACACATGGGATATAGTTGACATACCCGAAGGGAAGAAACTAGTAGGGTGCAAGGATCTTTACTATAAAAGTTGCTTCAGATGGGAGAATAGAGAAGTACAAGGCTCGTTTGGTTGCTTAAGGATATACACAAAGCTACAGCCTTGATTATGAAGAGACCTTTGCACCCGTTGCAAAATTGAATTCTATTCAGGTTCTCTTATCTATGGCAGCTAATCTAGACTAGGAACTACACCAAATGGATTTATCTAATGCATTCTTAAATGGAACTCTTGGAGAAGAAGTTTACATGAAGTTGCCACCTGGTTTTGAAGAAAAAAATGGTTCCGTGTGTAAATTGAAAAAATCTCTCTACAAGTTAAAGCAGTATCCTAGAGCTTGGTTTACTAGGTTCAGTACTGCTATGAAGTAATTTGATCATACACAAGGGCAAGCTGACCATACTTTGTTCACAAAACAATCTATAGATGGGAAGAAATCCATCTTGATTGTATATGTTAATGATATGGTGATCACATGTGATGATAATGAAGAAATAGCAAATCTGAAAAACTTGCTGAAATCTGAATTCAAAGTTAAAAATCTTGGGAAGCTTCAATATTTCCTTGGAATGGAAATAGCCAGAAGTAAGTCAAGCATGTTCATTTCTCAAAGAAAATACACCTTAGATCTATTGAAGGAAGTAGGACAACCTGCAAGCACACCACTAGAAAAGAATTGGAAGCATAAGGTTTATGAAGATGACCCTCCAACAAACAAAGAAAGCTATCAACGTTTGGTGGGAAAATCGATCTACCTATCACTTACTAGGCCCAACATTGCCTATAGTGTTAGTGTGGTCAGTCAATTTATGCATGCTCCCACCAGGAGACACCGAGATGCAGTCGATCAGATTCATAGGTACTTGAAAGGAGCACCTAGAAAGGGTCTTCTGTTCAAAAAGAGTGAAATATGAGAAATAGAAGGATTTGCAGATGTAGATTGGGTAGGGTTAGTTGAAGATGCTAAGTCCACTATAGGCTATTGTACAAAGTTTTGGGGAAATCTTGTTACATGGTGTAGTAACAAACAAACTGTTGTATCTAAAAGTAGTGCTGAAGTAGAATATAGGGCAATTGCACAAGGTATTTGTGAGTTAATTTGGCTAGAGAGATTTCCATCAAATTTAAATTTCCCACTGGAGCATCCTATGAAGTTATATAGCGATAGTAAATCAGCTATTACAATTGTTCATAACCCTACACAACATGATCATATGAAGCATGTTCGGATTGATAGAAATTTCATGAAGACAGAGATTGAAAGTGGGAAGATCAGTTTGTCTTAAGTGCTAAATGAATCACAAGAAGTTGATATTCTCACTAAAGCATTATTTAAGTCTAGTTTTGAATCAAATGTATGCAAGTTGGGAATGTTTGATATACATTCACCAGCTTGAGGGGGAGTGTTGGGAAGTTGACTAGGATTGCCCAAATTAGTGGGATCCAAAATCAATTTCCAGATTTTTAATGATTTCCATTTATTTACTTTCAAATTTCTAGGCTGATCTTTCTAGATATTCTTTAATGTAATCCCTTAAGTATTTCCTGCTCCTATTGTTTATATTTGTAAAGAATGATTAATGAAAGGTGTGAAAAAGATTATTCACATAATCCTTTGTTTCACTAATCACATGACACGTTCCTTAATAAAGGATTGAACCCATAAGGATTTGTTATGTTGTTATGTACCTATTAGGATAAGGATTTGTTATTTTGTCGTACATCCATTAGGATTTGTTCTGTTTTATTTTACTTTAAGTTGCCTAGTTTTTCTTGTCCAACAAGAAAAGAAATAAGTTAGCTTTAGAAAAGGATTTCAATCAATCCTTTTCACAGTAGAATTAGGACTCTTTTCACACTAGAATTAGGACTCTTATGTACCACGTTAGGGATATAAAAGGGAGGGTTAACAGATGTTTTGGAAACCCCGAAAAACATTATTTTAACAAAGTTTCTGCAAGAAATTTTCCTAAGAGAGAGTGTCTTCTCTTGTTGATTAAATCCAAAGTTTGATGCTTGGATTTGGTTTCGAGATTAACCTAAAATCTCTACCTAACTACATCCGCTATGTCAATTGGTATCAAAGAAATAAAATCTAGTTTTCCCTGGATTTTTTTCCTAGTCCATTTCCTCAGTTTTGTTTCTGTTCCACACCCTCCAAGCCCCACCAACCCAAAAACGATAGCCTGAAACAATAGGACAAGAAGTTGAAGAGATTAAACAACAATCCTGAAGGTTCCAAATCTTGTTGGCTCAAAACTTGGTGATATTCTTGGTGTTGACAAAACAACTAATCAAATTGATGCAAACTCTATTATAGTGTGTGATGAAGGTGAAGTAGGCTAAAGAAAGATGAAAAATTTACACAAGATATGAATAAATGAGATGATGGGTATCTTTGCTAAGTCAAAATTCATAGCCAATATATTCCTAACTTTTAGATTGAAAAGAATCATTATAGGCAATTCATGAAAAGCAAGTAGTTGTTGTAGTTGAAGAAAGTGGATTGGGAAGATAGTCCAACTACTGGAATACCCTCATAAAGATGGGTACAAAAAGGTGAGTATAGTGTGTTGCACCCAACAATGTTGCAAAAAGAGCCAATAAGAAGTTATATTTGGAGTCATATGGCGAGTCTTATACAAAAGGTGTTGCATCCATTAATTGTAAACCTTGATTGAACTCAAGACAATGTGAAAGTAAAGAGAAAATAAAGGAAAAGTGTTATGTAATGGAAGAGGTCATTATTCCTTGTAACTACATTAGTAAAAATCTCCATGTGGCCAAGGAAGAAGAGCCACGGGACTTCAAAAAATGTGAATGTGAACTTGAAGTTGGGACTCATTAAGAGGAACCACTAATGAAGGGTTAGTTGATGCTAGTTAACAACCTTTAGTTGTTTGAAGTTGATTCTCACCAAGCCATAGAGAATGATGCAGATAAAAGCTAGTTTAGCCTTACAAGAAAAAGAAAGTATTTACATTTTAAATTTTGGCCTCATTAGTTTAAGTTTTAAGTCTATTAATAATAACAAGAATCCTTATGCAACAAAATACTATTCAAGTTTTTAATTTGGACCACAAATGTAAATGTGGTTATGAAATTTAGCTTATGATCTACTCCATTGCCACAATAACCTGCAACCATAGCATAACATACAATCCGCAATTTAAAACCTCAATACTAGTCTTGCTTTAAAATTTTAGTTGGAATTCCTATTGCATTATAGTAAGAGTTTTCAGGACTTCTTTTACGTATATGTTTATGTTTTTAACGTTTAAAGAACAAGAAGATAAACTAATTTTTCAAGTTTGATGCTTTTTTTCTCCAGGAGTTTATTCTTAGACAATTCAGAGTGAATTATAAAAGTGATTTCTACAAATCTATTATTTAGATTTAAATACTTTTGTTTGTCTAAATTCCTAAGCGTGATTCTAAATTTTCAATACAAACCCTATAAGCAACTTTTAAAGCTACCATGTTTTTTGATCCCTTATTTTATAATTTTCAGCCTTAAAATCCATCACAACCTAAAACTTCTAGTAGTCTTGTTAGAATATTAACAATTTATACGCGTTTATCAAATTATTAAAATGTTTTCTACCTGTACTAGTAAGGAATGTGCAGCATAAAACAATACATGACAACTAAAGTTGTTAGACATGGATTACCAAACTAACTAAAACTTTTACCAGCTTGAATATCCTTCTCCAACACTTGAGGAGTTACAAAAAACACTCGTTTAGTTTTCCAAAAACATGCCCTTCTTAAAGGACTCAAGTGCCCTGTCATATCGATTGTCCACTTCTGCAATCAATTTTCCAACAAATTAAAAGTTCAGTTGCCCAATTCAACAAAATGTAATGATATCATTCTACTAATGATGGACGCAGTATCTTACTTGTGGTATTCCCACAACGTTATGGCATGCTTCAATTTGTTGCATGACGAGTGGCCGAGAAGGAGCAGCAAAGACAATTTTTCCTACCACAGTTATAGACCAAATTCAATATGCAATAAAGCAATAGACAAGAATACAAAAAGTTCTTGTATAATGACATGAAATTAGGTCCACAATTTTACAGGCCTAAACCTTTGAAAATTTGTTCATTTATGAAAGGTAGAGAATTTAACTACAATACTACTTCACTAGGGATTCTTTGCATAAACTCCCAACCTTAAGCAAAAATCATTAAACATTGAGCTTCAAACTCCATATAAATGTCAAATTAAAATAAATCAAGCATTAAAAATATATCAATTTCATTGACAACTTGTATCATATTATCAAGCATGATTTGACAAGACTTTTCTTAGCAACTTCTAAGACTACTTACAATCGTTTATTAGTTAGAGAAACCAAAGATTGGTTTACAGTTAACCCCTTAGGCCAAGACAAACAAAGCATAGAAGCCAATACTTCTTACAACCATCTAATGGTATCCTCATAAACATCAAACCTACTATGCTCTATCCTAAAAAAGGAAGAGTTAAAGGAGATCATGATTGAATCATTATCTAACTACACTTAGTAGGGCAAAGAGGTGTTAGGAACACAGCATCCATAGTTTTACCATCTGGAAACCATCTGAAGTAGTTATACATAACAACTGCAGCAATTAGAGTCTTTCCAAGTCCCGTCGGCAACACAACCAATGTGTTTGAAAATAGTGCCGTCTTGGTTATTGCAAATTGATAGTCACGAAGAGGAACATTAACTGGAAAGCAAGAACTCATTGTAAAGGGCGATGTTAGAGAACCTTGGATCTACAAAAGCTAAAGACAATAAATATTGAACCACTTAAGAAGAGTCAAAAATCAGAAATAAATCATCTTCACCGCCAATAACTTGTTCATCATATCCAAATTCCTAAATATGGGCAGAAGAGAAAACCCGAACCAGGGTATATCCAAGTTTGAGCAGACTGAGCATCAATCCGAACGCAACTGGATATACCATCATCTATATCATCAATCCCAAGCTTCCCAACAAAACTATCTAGCGTGGATTGCTTAACACAATTTCCAAACACTTTCGGGGTGAAATGGGAAGACGTAAAGGTAGAAGGGTTTGCATTCTTTTGACATGACACATCTATTTCTCTCACAGCTGCTTCCCAATCAATTTCCTCCTCCTCCTGCTGTGCATACGATAAAATCAAATATATTGGAGTAAATTCCGAATAAAAATAAGAAAGGGATGTTGAAATAGATATGTTACCAAGTCGCCGCCGTCGTTGCCGTCGATGATGTGAAGGTGTGTTACAGAAGATGACATGTAGAATGGATCTAGCTTTGCTTTCTTCGAATTGAAACTCTGATTAGATTGGATTGAGAAAGAAAAAGGACGCCGAAGAGATTGGCGGCAAATACTTTCAAATTTACCATTTTACGAGGGCTCTAACTATTGAAAATTATGGGACATAAATGGGAATAGCATGCCGGCTAATTATCTAGTACAGTATCATTTATCAACTTGTATGGTTTAATAAACCGGTTAGAACCCGTCAATCTATATACCTAAGCTTCAGAAATCAAAACTTAAAAACTCTCCTCATCCAAACTCTTTACTCTATCATCTTCTCTTCGTAGAGCTCATCGCTTCCAATTTATGTCAAGTAAAGGTAATAGTTTTGAGTTTAAAATGCGATCTTTCATCCTTTTTTAAAAGTACTACTTCTCTTAGAGCGTGTTTGGAACCGTCTGAATTGAATTCAATCGTGGGATTGAATTCAATTCTTTTTTTTGGAACTTAAAAATGGGTGTGAATTGAATTCGTGCGTGGGTTGAAATCAGCCTTTTTTAACAAATTGAATTCACGTTCCATTTCACGTGAATTCAACCCATTTTGGCAACGCTACTCTTCAACCCATCTGTTTCTCTCCCAACAGTCCCCTTCGAAGAACCCAACACTTGCATCTCCCAACAGCAGCCGAAACCAACCCAGTCTCCCAACAACAGCCACGCATCACCGTTACGCTTCTCTTCTCCCACATCTGTCTTCCAACAGCAGCCACGCATCACCGTTACGCTTCTCTTCTCCCACATCTGTCTTCCAACAGCAGCCACGCATCACCAACGCGTCTCTTCTCCCACGTCCACGCAACAGCACCGAGCCATCACCAGCAACGTCTACACATCACGCACATCTGCATCACCAGCAACGCACGCATCACGTTTTTCTGGTAAGTTGTTGGATTTTCTGAACAAGCTCTGTTTGATGTTTATTGTTGGACCTTGAAATGGTTTGATGGGTTAGAACTTATTATGGGTTGAAGTCATCAAATGTTTACCGATTCTTGTTGTTGTTTGTGGGTTGAAGCTCTGTTTGATGTTTGTTGTTTATGGGTTAGAACTGATTATGGGTTGAAGCTCTGTTTGATGTTTATTGTTGGACCTTGAAATGGTTTGATGTTTACCGATTCTTGTTGTTGAAGTCATCAAATGTTGTTCTGCTTGTTGTTGAAGTCGTCAAATGTTGTTCTGCTTATGGGTTGAAGTCATCAAATGTTTACCGATTCTTGTTGTTGAAGGTCTGTATGCATATGATTGCTTAATTTGATTGGATTGCCACTAAGGCCACCATCTTTCTGCTTAATCTAATTGATAGCGAACATAGCTTCTAGATGCATTTCAAGCAATCGAAGAACAATCATGTAAAGAGTCCCGTTTGTTGTTTCCTTTATAGTTGTAAATGTACAGATGACAAACCAAACTCACAGAGACTCATCATTACTCCATGAAATGCTTTGGTAGAAACTTGATATGTTCTTATCAGTGATGCAAGTATAATGATCCTGTAGTTCCTATAAATCAAATTCTAAAATAAATCTTAGGCTACACAATAAATTCCAGTTTGTGCTTTGTTCCAAGTTTTGTTTGTTTTCTAAATTTTTTTGGAGAATATAGCAACAAGCACTGCAAACAATTCACAGCTTATGCTACTCATTTCTACAAATCTGCCAAGTAGAAACTAGTCTAAAATGAAGCTCAAAAGACATGAAGAGTATACTGTGTAATTGGAAAATAACATTTATTGTTGTTCCAAGAACAAAATGAGCATTCTTTTTAAAATTTCACCTAATTGTTTTGTTTCCTTTCTTTCTTCTCGCAGATGTGAACATGTCATAGGAGTAGGAATTGATATGTCAATATATTTTGTACTTGTGTTGTGACAATAAATAAAATGTAAATGCAGGCGATATGAGAGGATTCGAAAGAAATGCTCTATTTCAAAGAAATGCTCTACTTGCTATGATAGCTTATGCGGGTTATTTGGTTTGCTTGAGATGTATATATCAATATATGTGTCGAGCTAATAGACAACTAGTGCATCCAAACAGAGGTCATAGAGAAATTGTACGTCATGAATTACTAATCGCAATAGAGACACATTATAATGCACGTAGCATTTTACGCATGAGTTATGATGCATTTATTCGCTTATGTTCAATTTTTCGTGGGAGGGGACTGTTAAGAGATAACCAATATAGTTTGGTTGAGGAACAAGTTGGAACATTTTTACATATTTTAAGTGGTAGAGCTAGCACTCGTTCACAAAGTTTCTTTTTTCGACGATCTACTGAAACTATTAGTCGTCACTTCCACCAAGTACTCAGAGCAATAGTTACCCTCGAGGATCAATTTTTGGTTCAACCAAATGGTTTGGTTGTCCCTCCTGAGATAATCAACAGCGGAGGAAGATTTTATCCATATTTTCAGGTATTTTATAAAAACAATTTATAGACAAAAACATTCTTTTTATTAATAAAAATTCTAATACATTTTATGGAATTTTTAGAATTGTATTGGTGCTCTTGATGGAACACATATCAAAGTAAAAGTTTCAAAGGAAAATATATCAAGATACAGAGGAAGGAAGAGTTATCCTACAATGAATGTCTTGGTTGCATGCACTTTTGACTTGAAATTTACATATGTCTTACCTGGATGGGAAGGTTCAGCCTCAGATTCAATAATTTTAGATAATGCATTAGCTAGAGAAGATAAGCTCATTGTTCCTCAAGGTATCTTTTAGTTGAAGATTATTAAATTCCATATTATATACAAAAAGTTTTATTGTCAATAAGCATCTAGTAAATGTTTTAACTTTTATGTATAGGTAAATTCTATTTAGTTGATGCTGGATATATGCTGAGGTCCGGATTTATTACTCCTTATAGAAGTACTCGATATCATTTAAAAGAGTATTCTCGGCAAGCTCCAACTAATGCAAAAGAGTTATTCAACTTGAGACATGCTTCATTACGTAATGCAATTGAAAGGTCATTCGGTGTTTTGAAGTGCATTTCCATTTTATTTGAGATGTCAAGATATGATGTGAACACATTATCCGAAATTATGTTAGCTTGTTGTATTTTACATAATTTTTGATGCAATATGATCCGGATGAAGAACTTATTGCAAGAGTTGATAGAGAGCTTTTGAATAGTGATCATGAGGATGATAATGTCTTTGGAGGAATTGCTAGGAGTGAAGATGGTAGAATAGGAGAAATAATAAGAAATACTATCATTGCGCAAGATATGTGGAATGATTACGTTTGTCAACATTGAAAAGCAAAAAGTTTTGTCATTACCACATTATGTAACTTTGTTTATGTTTTTTGTCTCTCTTTGTGACTGCCACTTGTGAAGATAACTTTGTCTATGTTGTTGACAAAAATAAGAGTTAATAACAATATAAGATGGCTTGTGTTTGGATAAAATAGGTGAAGATGGACATAGAGGTGAATTATGATGATAAAAAAGCTGATGGATATTTTAGGTGGAATTATGACATGGATAGGTGCATGCTTCAAGTTCTTAGGGAGCAAAAAAATAAAGGCCAAAAGGAGGATAGAAATTTCAGTGCTGGTGCATATAGAGAGGTGATAAAGGAAGTTAATGAAAAGTTTGGGGTTAAGATTAATCGGAGCAAAATTGTAAATCGGTTGAGAACTTTGAGGGAAGAAATGCATTTGGCAATATTTCTTGATGGCAAAAGTGGAATTGGATGGAATGATGTTACCAAGACATTTGAAGCGGTTCCAGAGGTGTGGCAAAGCCTGATACAGGTATTTTATTTAATACTTATATAGTTAAATTGTTTTATTTGTATTATTTTTTATGCATGAAGTTTGTTAACATAGTTTCTTGTATTTTGATTGATAGGTTAACGAAAAGGTGAAGCAACTTCGAGGGAAGCCTTTACCTAATTTGGACCTTGTTCGTGAGATCTATGAGAAAGATAGAGCCACTGGATCTGATGCTGAAAGTGCAAAGGAGAAGGTTCAAAGATGGGAAAAGGAAAGGTGTGACATGAATATTGAGGACATTGATAATATGCAAGCCAATGATGAGATTCATATAGAGAGTTTTTATCCATTTGGGAGCGAGAGTACTCCAACAACACCAACAACTCAAGCTCCCTCATCATCAACACCTTCAGTGCCAAAACCATCCAACACGGGTAGAAAAAGAAAAGCACGAGTGGAAGAGCACATGTTGTCGGAATTACAAGTTATGTCCAATGCAATGAAAGAAATTGCACAAGCTATGGTAGCCACAAACGAAGCTATTGTAGCCACAAACCCTCGTGTTAGAAGAGAGGAGGAAATATTTGACGCAATGAAAGAGTTAGGATTGGAAGGGCGTGCTCTCTTGAATGCAGTTACTTGGCTTGTACAACATTCTAACTTTATTGGTGTGTTTTTTGCATGTCCAATTGCACTACGTTTAGATTGGTTGTCTATGCAGATGGGTTGATGTTAGGTTTTTATAGCTTGCTCTATTTAAGTGTGGAACTTTATGGATGATGTAACTTGTTGTATGCAAGTATGAATGTTTTTTATTACGTTTTCTGATGTAACGATCTTATGTATCCTTATCACAGGAAGACATATTAAAACTTGTTATGATATTATATGTAATTTGGAGTGAAATATCAAAATTTGATAGTGCCTTGTAGTTATCAACGCAAAAGAACTAGTGCTTGTTCATGCATTTTTAGCTTCTAAATTATAATAGTTTTCTATTATCTTTATAACTCGGTCTAGCTGATATCATTTGCAATCATTTTTTTCTTTTTATTTTAATAATAAACTTTTACGATGATATTACTTATAATAATGAAATTGATGTTTATAAGTTGTTTTATGTAAGTGTGAATATTTATTAGTTGATAACATTATTTTGTAGTCGGGATAAATGTGTCATATCAAATAATTGAATTCAATTATAATATTCTTGGATTTGTTCCAAAGCGATGTAATTGAATTCAATTCTATTATTCTTGGATTTGTTCCAAACAGTGTAATTGAATTCAATTCTATTATTACTAGATTTGTTCCAAACATTGTAATTGAATTCAATTTTATTATTACTAGATTTGTTCCAAACAGTATAAATTGAATTCAATTCCACTTTCATTAATGTAATTGAATTCAATTCGTCAATGAATTCAATTCACTGTGTTCCAAACGCCCCGTACGTTTTCTGATGTAACGATCTTATGTATCCTTATCACAGGAAGACATATTAAAACTTGTTATGATATTATATGTAATTTGGAGTGAAATATCAAAATTTGATAGTGCCTTGTAGTTATCAACGCAAAAGAACTAGTGCTCGTTCATGCATTTTTAGCTTCTAAATTATAATAGTTTTCTATTATCTTTATAACTCGGTCTAGCTGATATCATTTGCAATCATTTTTTCCTTTTTATTTTAATAATAAACTTTTCGATGATATTACTTATAATAATGAAATTGATGTTTATAAGTTGTTTTATGTAAGTGTGAATATTTATTAGTTGATAACATTATTTTGTAGTCAGGGATAAATGTGTCATATCAAATAATTGAATTCAATTATAATATTACTAGATTTGTTCCAAACAGTGTAATTGAATTCAATTCTATTATTACTGGATTTGTTCCAAACAGTGTAATTGAATTCAATTCTATTATTACTAGATTTGTTCCAAACATTGTAATTAAATTCAATTCTATTATTACTAGATTTGTTCCAAACAGTATAAATTGAATTCAATTTCACTTTCATTAATATAATTGAATTCAATTCGTCCATGAATTCAATTCACTGTGTTCCAAACGCCCCGTTAGTGATTGTGAGGATGGGGTTTCTTTAAAAGCAGTGACCGTTAGGACTGGAGCTGTCTCTTATGTTGTTTTTGGTTCCTATCTCCCGTCAGTGGAGACAGCAGACAAGACCAAAAAATTTCCATCTCTACGACACGTTTGGTTGCTATTTTTAAATTTCTGTCCATCATCTTCGATGAATAAGGACAAGCTTTTTTTGTCAAACAGGGATGCTTGTTTCTGTCTCCACAATGACCAGCCACGTCTATGTTATTATTAGTTATAACATATTTATGTTTTGTTATAACTATTATAATTATCAATATTATTATAATTAATTTGTTATTATCATTATTATTATTATTCTTATTATTATTATTATAACATTTTATTTTTTATTATTATAAATATTATTATTATTAATTTTGTATTAATTATTGTTCTTATTATTATTATTATTATTGTCATACATTTTGTATTTTTATTATCAATTTCTTCTTCTTATTATTATTATTATTGTTATTATCATTGTATATTTTGTCTTTATAATAATTCATATTTATTATTATGAAACATTTTGTGTCTATTTTGTTATTGTTATTAATTTTGTTGTTATTATTATTGTTGTTGTTATTATTATTATTATTATTATTACTCTTATATTATTTGATATTTCATAATAATTTGTAATTATTATTATTTATTAACTTTTCAACTAACGCAAATAGTTCGTAATAAAATTATCAATTAATTATATATTTCTAATCATATTAAGGATCAGGGGCATTTTTGTCTTTGTCACTATTTTTTATTCTGTCCACTGCAGCCAAACACATCATGTCTTCGAGACGGAGATAAAAATTTATGTTCTGTCCACTACAATCAAATATCTCACTGTCTTTAATTTTCGTTTCGTTTCGTCTCTAACTACTGAAAACAGTAACCATAATAGAGCTTTAATCTTAGATTCGTGAGCAATTAGGCGAAGAGATTGAAAGGGGAAAAGGATGGCTTTTTGTGCTATTTCCAAAAATGACTAAACTTTTCAGTACAACAGAGACAGATGCGAAAAGCCTCCACGGATGGGTAGAGATTCTAAAGGAGAAGTCCAATCTCCTAAAGCCACTTATTAGAGAATATCGGCCAAAAAAATGAGTCTGTCTATCACTTTCTTTCACAGGGAATGGGAATAACAGCTGACATAAAAGTGTCTCAAACATAAGGTACTGCTCATTTGTCATTTTGGTGCTGCTACTATTGACTAATAGAGAGGACGAGGGAAGAATACATTGTAGGTTCGTATGAAATATAGGAATTAGATGGATGGAGGAGCAAGAAATCCAAGAGTTGATGAATGAGTTTTGGAGTCAAATGCTGATTCTAGTTGTCAACTCATATTTCTATAGAGATTAAGTTTGTTTAACCTTTGTTTGGATCCTTAGTTGTACAGAGGAAAGGAAAAAAAAATTTGAGAGAAAATGAGGAGAAAAGAATGAAAGAGAAATGTGACTTTCTTTCTCTTGTTTGTTTCCCTAATTTACCAAAGAGGGAATTGAATGGAAGAAAAAAATTTAAGACATTTATGCCCTTGATTATTATTTTGTTATGGAAGTAAATTGTGGTTGAGAATGTCATTTCTCCTCCTTATCTTCCATTTCCCCTCCTTTCCCACCAATTTAGTGAGAAATGTATTTGGACCAAATTTCTCCTCCATTCTTCTCCATTCTCTCCCTTTCCTTTGTCTTATTTTTGTCCAAACAATGAAAATCATGAGAAATGCAATTATCTTCCTTTCTTTTTTCTTGCTTTCCTTCGCTCTAAACAAAGGCTTAATCTTATGTGTTATTCAAGGTTTTGATATGTTAAGAGATAACAGATAAAGATAAGGCAGTCTATACCTTCATCTACAAGAGTCCCAACTATTTGAGATTTCTTCTTTATTCATGTTTATTGATTAATTAGTTTTTTTATAATGATTGAACTCTATTTCATTTTAATCTCTTATTTTGGTAGTTGTTTTATATATACTATGTTAAAGTGTAAGGAAAGAGAAGAATATTGAGACGAATTTACTTGTAGATAATCTATAATAATAACATACTGATATATATAGTAAGGTGCAAGGAAAGAGGAGAATACTGTAATATTGGTCGATGATATTATACGGACAGGCGAGGAAAGAAATTGAAGTCATTGATCTTTCCAGTGTCGACCAAAAGCTGCGCACAGAAAACGCTTCAAACGTGGAAATTAATGGAGACGAGAGAAGATTTGGGGTCGATTGTTTCACTCTTGCCATTGCTAATTCGATCTTCAAACGTGTTTTGGCCGTCTCAAGCTGTGGAATTGCTTAAAACACTCTCGAAAGGACCCGCTTTTTCCAATGTCAACACTGGAGAAACCTTGTTCGTTGCCATTTCCGATCTCAGGGGCTTAATCCCAACCCTCCCTGCCAATCGTCTCGCCCCTTTTTCTCATGAAGGTTATGCCCTCTTCTTCGACGAGGTATGTAAACATGCGGTTCTTTTTTTAGGATTGAATAAGAGTAATTAATTGGAGGATTTTCCGGTACTTTTCCATGCAAATTGTTTGAAGAATTCTTTGTTTGAGCTGAAGAAGCATATGCGTGTGATTGTTTCTTCAGTTGATGTCCAGAGCCGAATCAGCAAAATGGTTTGGAGAGGTTGTACCTGCATTAGCTAATTTGCTCTTGCGCTTTCCTTCACTATTAGAGGCTCATTATCAACATGCAGATGACCTTTTTCACGATGCTAAAATTGGTCGGAGACTAGGTCTTCGATTATTGCCTTCACAAAAAGCTGGCATGGTGTTACTTAGTCAGGTTTGTAATATATAGTTGCATTTGAGTTGGACAAGTAGACCATGCAATGCTTTAATGGAAAGTCGTGAACTTGTGATTGCCCTATTTTCTTTTTTCTCGTAACAACCACTATTTCTGTGAAGGTTCTTGAATACTTTTTTTTTATCTTTTGTTTATAATTTTGGTAATGGCATTTTTTTCAGGAATTAATCGGTGCGCTTCTTGCATGTGCTTTCTTTTGTTTGTTTCCAGTTGCTGACCGAGCTGCAAATTGTCTTCCGATGATCAATTTTGATAATATGTTCGAGTATGTGGTCTCATCTTGCTTTATATGCTAATTTATCTTCATGTTATGACCTATAGACTACCTGCATTATACTAAACAGGAGCCAAGTGACATAACCCGACCATTGGTCCATTACTGAGGAGTTTGGAATGTACATTTGTTTATACCTTACGGTTTCCATTTGGAAGTTCCTGTATATTCCATAAGATGAGATGTATTCACTGCTGCGGAACAAAACATAATTAACTTAGCTTGTGCCTAGTATACAAATTTAAGTGTATACTATATCTCAGATAATCTGTCATGCACGTTATACTTGTTTATCATCATATTTGAATTTAACAATCTTGGAAATAATCATAATGGAAATTGGAAGGTCCTAAAGATGTTGCTCGTTTCAATGATTTTTGTGTATGCTTATCTGCTAGCAAAGGTAAAGGTTGCTTAATTTTTTTCCTTGTGGTTTTACTTTTTTTTTCAATCTCTTATTACATTTAATGTTTTGGGTTTCTTAGAATATGTATGCTTCTGACACTGTATTATTACTCAGGAGTTTGTATGAAAGTTACAGTGAAGCGCAGGAAAACAAAATAAAATGCATCATGCACTATTTTGAGAGAATATGTTGTTGTTTGCCTAAAGGCTTTGTCTCATTTGAGAGAAAGGTTCTTCCTTTTGAGGAACTTCCCTTACATAATACTTATCCCAAGCCTGAGTTTTGGAGCAAATCTGATACTTCACTCTGCCCTTTTGAGGTAAGGTATTGAATAACATATACTGTTCATTATCTAACTTCATTTGATGCTGTATATAAAAACGAGCAGTGTTCTTATTGAATTCATAAGTTTTGTATACTGACCTTGTAGATAGCTCTTTGATCTGTAGGTCCATAGTTCAGGCTTCATTGAAGATCATGCTAATGGAGCTGTTGAAGTGGATTTTGCTAATAAGTATCTTGGAGGTGGAGCACTTAATAGAGGTTGTGTGCAGGTACAATAAATTTTATGACCAGTTACTTCGATGTTTTCTGATATTCTCGAAAGAGAATGCCTCTTTGATGCCTGAAAACCTTCATTCAGTTTTCTTGCAGTATTTGTTTTGATATATGTGACAAGGGCCATTATCTAATTTTAATCTAGGTCTAAGCATGTCCTGTTATAATGTTGTTTTGACATTTCTGCGTTCTACTTTTGTAGGAAGAAATCCGATTTATGATCAGTCCTGAATTGATTGCAGGCATGCTCTTCTTGCCTTGCATGGAAGACAATGAAGCTATAGAAGTTGTTGGTGCCGAAAGATTCTCAAACTATATAGGGTATGCCTTTTTCAGTGGCTTTCATGTTGTATTTAGATGTATGCCTGTCATTCTGCTATGATTTTTACGGACTCAATAATTACAATATTCTAGACATTGTTTTCTACATTTAGGTTATTCATACTTCAAAAGTTGTAAACTTGCATCTTCTGAGTAAACTCTTGAAATAAGTAGGGTTTGGCAGCTTATAGCTAGGTTTTACTCATCGTGTCATTTTTCCCTATCGGTTCAAAATAGCTGTCCTTGATAAATTTAGTTCACATTATAATCTGTCTTGTTTCGTTGGTTAATGTTGGAAGTGCTTCTGCATAATGTTAATTTATCATTTCTTATCATCATTGTCTATCTTAATGGGTGTAGGTATGCCTCATCCTTCCGTTTTTCTGGTGATTATGTGGACAACAAGGACGTAGATAATTTCAAACGACGTAAAACCAGAATCATTGCCATAGATGCATTATCCAGCCCAGGCATGAGACAATATAAACTAAAATACCTGCTTCGGTAGACCAATGTTCTTTTCTTATATGTGCACAACTCTTTTTCTCTTTGATTCATATTTTCTTAATTGAACCTCTTTCTCTTTTTTGGCAGAGAGACGAATAAGGCATTCTGTGGATTTTTCATTCTAGCTAAAAGCAATTCTTACGGAAAGCCATCTCAGATGGATGGAATACAAGGAAATCAACATTCAAAAGGTGGCAGAAAAGTGAATTGTATCCCGAGGATAAACTTTCTGGTGCGAGTTCTTTCTTACCTCTTGTGTTCTCCCCCCCAATTCTGTTTGATTTCTACAACTGGATGCATCTTTAATTATTCATCCTGATTCAGTTTTTCTATCAGTATTATTCTTCATTTGGTTGCTGCTCATGTTTGTAATAGTTGAATGAAGCTCCGTCGACTTTTGCTAACATGGAGATGAATGAAGTATCTACAAATGGCGGAAGCAGCTACACTAATGAGAAGGGCCAGACGTGCCTGGACCAAGAAGATGATATTGGGGTTGCAACCGGTAATTGGGGCTGTGGTGCTTTTAGAGGAGATCCTCAACTGAAGACCATAATTCAGTGGCTTGCCGCCTCACAGGTAACTTGGTTGAGAAATCTATTCGCTGAAACCAATAAATGAGCATGGATACATTTATCGAAACCCTTTTACCTTATTGCTTCATGTTTGATGCCAGCCCGCCTTTAAAATTGTATTATGTTCTTCCAGGCATTAAGACCTTTTATTTCATACTACAAGTTTGGCATTGAAGCATTGGAAGACCTAGATCAGGTAGTTATTCCATTCTTAGTATCACGAAATTCTGGTTGCGGACGATCTTTACTATTTTTCCAAGCTCACCTTTCTCTGTCTGGTAGAAGTTTCGCTTTCGTAGGGAGTTGAACTACAAAAGTTATTTAATCATATTCATGATAATAATCACGATTTCTGAAGGATTGTCTGCTTCCATTATGCCATTCTTAAATACATACAAATTGTGATTGTCTAGAACATAGGTTCTGAATTCAGGGAGCTGCTAGGCTTGAATTTGATTTTTGCAATAGTGGAGGAAGTGTTTGCCTATGGTGGGCACATAAATTATTGTAGGTAGTTTTACACTGCCTCTGAAAACCTTAGTAGGTAATGTTTCAACTTGCTGTGTTGACAATATTATTGATGTGCCACAATAAACCTGTAACGTACGTGGTTAAGGTGGAAAACAACTAGCTAGCTAATAATTTCTTATCTGTAATATTTTACACGTCTGTTGAGTTGGCAGACTGACATATCTAATTCGTTAATCATCCTTTTCTCTCGTAAAGCATGTTCTGGTTTTAACTCCATATTTGTCTCTTATAGCAACACCATTGATGTCTATGTTCTGAGGCAGGTGAGTAAGTGGATTCTGGCACATGAATGGACCGTTGGAGAACTTTGGAATATGCTAGTGGAGTACTCCTCCCAGAGATCTAGTGAAGAAACAAAAATAAGCTTCTTTAGGTGGCTAATTCCATCTCTAATTGACCATCACGAGGGTTTGTCAGTTTAGTACTTTGTAATTCTCCGATAAGCAGGCAGATGGTTTCCGATGTTTTGTAGAGTCTTCAAGCTTCAATATTCACTAACAACGCCAGAAGGTTCATATGCCCCCAAATGGCCAGAAAACAGAAAGTAAGCAGGTGCTAAAATGCTGGATTACGATAAAGAGATAAATTTAGGGTCAGTGGTTTGTTAGGACGCTTGGAAAATTAGATTTTTGGTTAAAACCAATAGAAGTGAGTCCTGAATTACGTGGCTTGATGGTTGATTGCTGTTGTCTCCTTATTAGCAACATTTTGATTCCCTTGTGCTTCCTAAGAAAAGGAGACCTAAGATTGATGTTTGTAGGACATACAACGAATTTCTCTTTGAACTAGCGAGCCAATAGAGCAAGACAATCGGATGCTATTGTTGAATGAAGTACAGCCCAAGAACATGTTAATGAAGCTCAAATCATCACTTGGTACTTTGCCCTTGTGTTTTTAACACAATACAGTGCACTAGCAAAAACTCACTCTCCTTTTCTTTATATTTGATCAAGTAATTCATATTAAATGTGAATTTTAGTGTGTTACTGACAGTTTGGATCTTTCTGTTATTTATGCTTGCTAACTATGCTTTCCAAAGGGTCAAAACTATGGGAGGATGTCAAGGCCCTTCAATTTGCAGTGGTCCATGGGCTGTGGCTACAAATAACTGGTTGACAATAGGACGTAAACTAATAGTAACTACATGCTAAAGTCGAATATGGTAGCACTTAACAACCATTGTTTATTAAGAATCACACCTTCCTTGGTAGTGACTTTAGAGTTTCACGAGAGACTACAGTTCCAAACTTGATTTCTATCAAGCAAAAATGGCTTTTAGTGCGCACCACGAATAGATTGTACATCATTTATAGCAATCACATTTCTTGCGGTGAAGCCTGATATCTCATCATAAGATTAACTCAGTTGGAAATTAATGTTTTTCCAATGAAACATCATCGTTTTGGGCCACTTGCAGACACATAAAACTTGTTTTGGCCTCCGATGATGAGGTCTTATTTCACTTGGCCGTTTATGGGATGATGCGTAGGTTAGGCCTCGAGAGAGGTGTCTACCACTGGCCCGCCTGACGGTTTCCTCGAATCCAAAAAAAAAAAAAACTACTACTTGATTTTGCAATATGTAAAATATTAATTTGGAACTAATGGAAATTAGATTTTATAAAAGCTCTTGAAATCTTACAGCCAACTATATAAAGTCAGTTCATAAAATAATTTTAGTATAAAGACATTTGACTCTCCAGATTTAGTTTCCTTTTTGTTTTTGAAGTTCTGGACTATCTAAGGACCAAGGTAAGATCGTTTGATTACAGGTGGGGATTTATTAATAACAATTAAATTAATTTTATAAATTAAATTAAAATTGTGATTATTATTTATTATTATAATTTTTGAAGACATGGTTAAAAGTATACAATACAACTATACAATATGACATACAATATAACAATGGATTATTTTGTAATTTTAAAAATTCAAAAGACTATTTCATAAATTTAAAAAATTACCCAAAACGATATCCGATATTAACCGGTACCGGTATAGTATCATACCAGAATTCAATTCAGTACCAAATTTGGTACGGTATTCGTAACATTGTCTGCCCCAAATCATAACATTGTTTGCCCCAAAAAGAACTTACATAATAAAAGATTGTTTTAGTGATATAACTAACAATATGATTATTTCTTAATTTACCAATACTTGGATCTTGATAAGCAAATGAAACAAAGAGTTACTAAACATTCATATTTTCAATGTAAAAAGATATTACCAACTTTTTATTCATTATTTGAACTCTCAACTCAAAACTTATAGAAATATGTATATATATATATAAAGAAAACGATCTCACTTGAATTAAAATAGTTAAATTTGATGTTATGTTACTTGTTAATTATTTAAGAGTAAGAAAAAAGGATACATATTAAATAATTTTAAAAATATTAAAAGAAAATTTTAACTATTGGTTTAGTTCACGTAATCTTTTTAGTTGGTTTTTCTATAATTGCTTTTTCACAGGTCTTCACTTGATTTTAGTTGAAGAGCTGATAAGCTCTTTTTTAGTTGATTGACCCATTTTTATTTATTAACTTTATAAAAAAAGCTATTAGGGTTATTTGATTATTAACTGGTTAGGTTGGTCGATTCAACCCAACCAGTTTATTTTGGATAAGCTCTTCCTATGAAGTGTTTCAAGTAATCAACTGAAATTCTTTTGTTTCATGTTGATTTTGTCCTCTTTCTCATTTCTCTCATTTCTCTGGATTCTTCTTCGCTCTTTCCTTGCATCTTTCACATCTATCAAAGAACGACTGCACAAAGCTGAGGGGGATTAATTGGCTTCGGTTTGCAAATGAGCACAAGGTAGGCTACTTTGTCGCGTGCACTTGTTTATATGAGTATGTGAATGTAATATGTTTCTTTCTACTGTTCCTTGTAAAGTTTTTGTTTCTTTCCATCATTTCTGTTGTGAGAGGGTTTTAGTTCAGTTTTGTATTTGATATGCTATAGTATATGAAATGGTCATCCTTCATTATCAAGTTTACGTATCATCTGTTTTCATAATGCAATTCCTCTGCTGTCTATACAAATATACAAAAATTGAGTTCATGTTCAACCTTCAAAATTGAAATTGCTTCCTTTCTTTTTCCGTCCTTTTGTTTTCTCTGATTGTTTAATTCTAATTAGGTTGGGTTTACCTTTTCTTAAAGAGTAAATAGTTCCAACTTTTATAAAGTTGGGCTTTAAAAATTAATGTTTATTTTCTTCTAACAAGAAGTTTGGACGCCTTCTTCACTATTGTGGTCCTATTTTTTGTCTATTACTATATATGTGTAGGCACTTTTATATTATTTGTGCTTTCGTCGCTAAACCAATTGCTCCCATTTAATTAATTTTGGATGGATGTCTACTCGTATCTTTCCATAATTTGTCCCTTATATAAAGCTAAAATTTGTGCTTCTGATGGGAATTTGGTAACTTTGATGGCAAACCTTGCAACTAAATCTGGTGCATTGATGACTTGCATCCATCGTCTCCTTTTCTCCACCAAGGAGGCCCACTTGGAGTCTCTGGAAAGTAAGGCTTTTGACTTTTGCCCTTTAAAGCTAGTTTTCTTTTTTGATGCTTATGTATGTATGTGGCTGCTTTGTCTTTTATTTCCAAATATATGAATAACAATGATCTGGTTTCTCATTAAGACATTTGCATTTATGTCAAATAATCTAGCAAAGCTGTATGATAACATTCAAATCCCATAAAAGTATAATTATCTCCTAGTCGATAGCTCAATGTTTGTTAGAGAAATTTTAGCTTTGGCATTGCGTTGAGCCGGAGAAAAATGTTACATTGAAGTTGAAACTGAAGGCAACAATAGTTGTAGTCTTGTTATCTTTGTAGCAAAGATTGTTTTAGAGTCTATGGGTGTGCCATAAGGAACCCAATTTGTTGAGTGACAATACTGCAAATTAGTGAAAGAGAAGTTGTGAGGAAAATAAAAGAAAACTTGGAAGATTGTTGTTAGAGACGAGAAGGGATTTGAGAAGTATTAAGAAGAATGGAAGAATGGTGTTAAAAATGAGAAGGGATTTGGGCAGGATTGAGAATAAGAAATTCAATTACTTCAAAATTGTCCTTTAATTTAAAAGATGCTTCTCCCTTGATTTTGATTCCATTGTTTGCTTTTGTTTCAATTATGCATTTGATTCTCTTTATGATGGCATGTTTACTATTATGATGTTAGTTATCAGTTATGGTCATTGTAGTTTGAAGTTTTTAATTTAATAGCTATAAAATGGATTGTGTTTTTTTGTAAAATGAATACAATTAAAACTTTTATTTTTATTTCTTAAATAAATTTTCATGTATGTTTTGGTCAATTATCTGTTTTTCACACGTCATTTGCATCTAGATACATGACTTTTACCTAATTTTCTGCCCATACACTTGTTGCCTAAGGTTTGTGAGACAAGATTGGCTTACATGTTCTTTATTTTATTTTATTACTAATGTGCTCTTCATGAAATTGAGAAGAAGAAATTCAATTACTTCAAAATTTTCCTTTAATTTAAAAGATGCTTTTCCTTTGATTTTGATTCCATTGTTTGCTTTTGTTTCAGTTATGCATTTGATTCTCTTTATGATGGCATGTTTACTATTATGTTGTTAGTTATCAATTATGGTCATTGTAGTTTGAAGTTTTTAATTTAATAGCTATAAAATCTTATGGATTGTGTTTTTTTGTAAAATGAATACAATTAAAACTTTCATTTTTATTTCTTAAATAATTTTTCATGTATGTTTTGGTCAATTATCTGTTTGTCACACGTCATTTGCATCTAGATACATGACTTTTACCTAATTTTCTGCCCATACACTTGTTGCCTAAGGTTCGTGAGACAAGATTGGCTTACATGTTCTTTATTTTATTTTATTACTAATGTGCTCTTCATGAAATTGAGAAGAAGAAATTCAATTACTTCAAAATTTTCCTTTAATTTAAAAGATGCTTCTCCTTTGATTTTGATTCCATTGTTTGCTTTTGTTTCAGTTATGCATTTGATTCTCTTTATGATGGCATGTTTACTATTATGTTGTTAGTTATCAATTATGGTCATTGTAGTTTGAAGTTTTTAATTTAATAGCTATAAAATCTTATGGATTGTGTTTTTTGTAAAATGAATACAATTAAAACTTTCATTTTTATTTCTTAAATAAATTTCCATGTATGTTTTGGTCAATTATCTGTTTTTCACACGTCATTTGCATCTAGATACATGACTTTTACCTAATTTTCTGTCCATACACTTGTTGCCTAAGGTTTGTGAGACAAGATTGGCTTACATGTTCTTTATTTTATTTTATTACTAATGTGCTCTTCATGAAATTGAGAAGAAGAAATTCAATTACTTCAAAATTTTCCTTTAATTTAAAAGATGCTTTTCCCTTGATTTTGATTCCATTGTTTGCTTTTGTTTCAGTTTTGCATTTGATTCTCTTTATGATGGCATGTTTACTATTATGTTGATAGTTATCAATTATGGTCGTTGTAGTTTGAAGTTTTTAATTGAGTAGCTATAAAATCTTATGGATTCTTTTTTTTTTTTGTAAAATGAATACAATTAAAACTTTCATTCTTATTGTTTAAATAAATTTTCATGTATGTTTTGGTTAATTATCTATTTTTCACACGTCATTTGCATCTAGATAAATAACTTTTACCTAATTTTTGGCCCATACACTTGTTGCCTAAGGTTTGTGAGACGAGATTGGCTTACGTGCTCTTTATTTTATTTTATTACTAATGTGCTCTTCATGAAATATGCGTACAAATTGGCTTATTGGCATGAAGTCATATTGAAAGTCTCATTTAGTTGATTTACTAGGAGGAGATGTTGGACCCCGAACTTTCTTAGATTTGTGAATTTGTAAATTGACATTAAATGAGAAACTGAGGTGACTTAGTCATGTGTAAAGGAAGAGAAAAGTTATGAATTTGAATGATTATGTTTAAGGTTTGATGTGAACAATGTCGGTTTGAATGATTAAGATGATATTTTGAGGATAGTATTTGAAATGAGTGTTTTGAGTTTAATGAATTTGATATGAGGTTGAGTAAATTTGGTGTAGTATTATGCAATTTATTAGAAAGTGAAAGTGGATGAGTTGATTGAAATGGAGTTGAGGAATCTGAAATAAATAGTGAAAGAGTGAGAAATTGAAGAATTGTGAAAATTTTGACTTTTGGCCTTTGATGGTTGACTTTTGATTTAGGCAAAATTTGATAAAATGATCTACATGAAACTTGTAGATTATGTTAAGAGTTTTCAGTAGCCATAGAGTATGACATTTTTCGATATCGGGAGTGAAAGTTATGATCATCAAAGTTAAGGTTATTTGACTCAGTAATTGTAAATGTGCTTAAGACCGCTTAAGTATTGGTGAAATTGTTCATAAGTGTACATTTAGATGTGTAATGTGATTTTGAGGCAATTTATAGATAGATATGTTTTGAATTAAGTTCAATGATCTATATGAAAGATATGAAGATGATCCTAGCTTGTCGATGATGTATAAGATGATATCTTTGGTTATGAAATTTGGGAGATATGAAATGTTATAAGTTTGGATGAGGTATAGGATGAGACATCCTAGGCGAAGCTTTGATCGACAATTGACCTAATTAGAGGTTTCTATTGCCTTTGAGTTCTTCGTGAACGTTTTGATTGTATTCGATCCTTTCATTGCTATAAAGTATGCCATTTTGGACCTTGGCATATAAAGATAGAAATTTCAGAAATTTCGTTCTTCGTTAGGCGACCGACCCTCTTTCATTCTTATGCTTCTAAATTTTCCGACCGACATCCGATTAATATGATTTTTGAGCGTTGGATTCCTAAGGCAACGACCTACATTATGACGGGAATTATGATTGTTAAGAGATTTTTGAGTCGTAGTGAGTTAGATATTTTCCAGTATGGTTCAAGATGGTTGATGATATCTTGATCGGTAGAGATCCAATTAAGTTGATTATTGTTTCTAAATAAGTTAGAGGCATGGGACCTGTAATTATTTGAAGGAATCAAAATTTACTTCAGTTCCGAAGATTTTTGAATTTATGATATTGAGGTATTAAGGTTATAAGAATATATAAGGGTAATTTGGGCATGGTACTTAAGTTTAAGAGTTTTAAAGCTTATGATGGAGGGCAAAATGGACATTGCTTACTCTTTAAGAATATAAATTAGAAGAAGAAGAAATAAAAGAAAAGAAAGAAATGGAAAATGAGAAAGAAGGAGGAAGCGCCACGAGAGGGGAAGAAGAGAAGAAGAAAGAGTTTGTGATTTCAGTGGTTTCGACGATTTTAAGGCTTCAATCGGTAAGTTTAAGTCCTTTCTATCTTGTTTATGATTGGATTAAACCTTAGGATCGTGTGGATTAAGTAGAATCGATGGTTTAGGGTTTTTGGGGAAAATGTTTAGAAATCCTTGGGTTGATGTGTTTGTGATGGATTTGAAGCTTAGAATGGGTTAGAAATGCATTATAGGTCTTGATCTATTGTTGAGATGTGTTGGATTTGGTTAAGGGAAAGAATCGAAGTTGGGTTCTGCGGTTTGGTCGAACTCAGACGCACGTCGCGACGTGCGTATGAATGGCGCCGCGACGTGTGAGGAAGGGAGCCACGTCGCGACGTGTAAATAATTTTACGATTATTCGTCGCGACGTGTGGAACGCAGGAGTCGTCGCGACGTGTGATATTTATTCGCCGCGACGTGTGGCAGCTTGCTCGTCGCAACGAACAGCAGCTTGTTCGCCGCGACGTGTGGCAGATTGTTCGTCGCGACGTGCGAAGGCCTTCGCCGCGACGAACGTCCGCTTAATGAAGTGAGAGTTGTAGTATTTTGGGCATATCTTTTGGTATAGATATCCGATTGAGGTGATTTCAGATTCGTTATTAACTAGAGATCAAAGATTGCAAGTGCTATGAAGTTGGGAAGTTTGGAATTAGCCTTGAAGGTTTCGGAATTTTAGAAGAAGGTCGAAGATAGATTTATAATGCTTTATTTTGGATTCCAAGCTTTGAATATTTACTATAAATATTGAATAAATGGAACTTGGTTGTTTTAGGAAACCAAGTGAGGAAAGAGGAGCAAGGGGAACAAGAGGAGAGGCATTCCTAAACAAGTTTATAAGCAAGGAAATTTCAGGTGGGTTTCATGTTTATAATTTAGTAATGAGCCACTAAAGTGTTCTCCCAAATCAAGAATGATTTCAACTATTTCGTAAATATTGTTTTGTTACCTGTGAATGATTTGCAAAAAAATAAAGATGAGAATGCATTGAAATATTTATGTCATATAATTGAGACATTTATGTCATGCCTTGTGAAATTCATGGCATTTTGCATATTCGAAAATGAAAGAAAAGAGCACGAAAGAGTATGATTATGTGCTTTTGTTTGGGCGAGAGTGGAACCATTTCGTTCGTCACGTGCACGTCGACAAGAGCCTTCTCCCGGCTGCCCGCTTGTGGCCTATGAGATCCGAATGGACTCATTTTGTTCAGGATGTAAACTTCGGTTTCTTCCTTTTGTTTCCATGGGACCCTCGAGCCATTTGTTTGTGCATTGCATCTATGACTTGTCAAGTATGTGCATAATTTGAGCATTTGATATTGATGATTGATTGGACATGTTGTGTTGATGTGATAATACTTTTCACTATGCAATGACACTTTTCAACTATGGATTTGAACTCAGAATTTCAGATTTGACTGAGAATTTGGGAGCAAAACGTTTTATGAACTGATTGTGATTTTTGTAAAACAAATGAACCTTTTCAACGGTTTTGCTTATGCTTCGTTATAAACCTGTTACCCACGAGCTATAAGCTCACCCCCCATTTCATCCCCATCTCCAGGTAATTGAGCGGGAGATTGGATGAAAGATGGTCAAGACCGTTTGTTCGATTATGTATGGCTTGTATGCTATGATGAAATTGATTTATGGATTTGTATATAGAATGGAAAGTGAATTACGGTTGTGTAATGAATTACGTACATGTATATTGAATTGAGAAATGGGAATGATTTGGGAATATATATGTATGATTGATTTGAGAATTTGATTGAATTATGAGTTTGGTATTGAATTGAGAATTTTGGAAGTATTAGATTTAGGTTTGTGTTTCATTGGTGTTTGGATGCGGACGGGAGGTCCGATGTTGCTTGGTATTGTTGAGTTGTAATATTAGAAGTGTGTTTCTTGTGTTTTAAATTTTGACTGTCCAAATACAATAGTTATCTTGCCCGATTTTGGTAAAACCGCTAAGATAAGAAGAGATTTAGTTGTATTAAGATGTTTTAGATGTATAAGAAATGATTAAAATGAATGAAGTGAAAACGAATAGAAATGTATGGATTGGTTATGTTTTGAATGAGTGATTATGAGTATGAGTTTGAATAAAGAAAAGAAGAAAAAAATTATTACGGTTTCGGTTGGTTTAGTCTTAAGGTATTCAACGTCGTCTATCTAATTTATAAGTTACGGATGTCGGAAAATTGATTTGGTCCGTTCGGATCGTTTATGCTTCCGTCCCTTGATTCGGATTGATGCCTTATGATTCGATTCTATTAATTATTTCGATTTGTTATTCGATTCCGATTTGCATTAACTTATGCGTTTCACTATGTTTATTCGATTTGCTTTTGATTCAATCACTCCGATTTGCTTCTTCTGATTTCGTATTCGTTTCGTCTTCGCTTTTGTTTCGGTTGGGATCCGGTTCCTGGATCGGGTCCCAACATTTGTGGTATCAGAGCCCAGTAATATGATCTTACTTGGGCATATGAGTATGAGTAAGAAATGGATAAGAGTTTGTGAGGATAAGATTAATCTCGTGAGAATGTGTGCATGATGTGTTTGTCTCTGTCAGGAATTATTTGACGAATCTAAATGATTGTTTGAGGAAGGTGATGAGTTATATGATTGAATTAGTGAGGATGTGATATTGATGTGAATGAGTTTTCATGAATTATTCGAGGAATTAAAATGACTGTTTGATTTAAGTGTTAAGAGGATGGTTGATTTCAAGATTGTATGTATGGAAAATTAAGATTAGAAGGTCATGATGAATTAGGTGATTGACTTCGAATACATATATATGAGATGTAATAGCGGAATATTTGAACAATGAGATGAGTGATAGAGAGATATATGTATAGAAGTTAAAAAGGTTGATTTTGAATGATGATTGGTCCATATTAAGGTTTCTTAAGAATTGGACCATTGATTTGAGTCAAATATGTTAAGAAACATTGATTTGTGGATATAGTGATGTTGACATGGTATTGGTGGTATTATATTCAGGAAGTGAAAGATTGTGAATAAATTGAGAAATATGTATTTGAGAAAATAAGTTACTTGATGATTATTCTTGTAGGAATTTCGAGGACGAAATTCTTTTAAGAGGGGGAGGAATGTTGGACCCCGAACTTTCTTAGATTTGTGAATTTGTAAATTGACATTAAATGAGAAACTGAGGTGACTTAGTCATGTGTAAAGGAAGAGAAAAGTTATGAATTTGAATGATTATGTTTAAGGTTTGATGTGAACAATGTCAGTTTGAACAGATTAAGATGATATTTTGAGGATAGTATTTGAAATGAGTGTTTTGAGTTTAATGAATTTGATATGAGGTTGAGTAAATTTGGTGTAGTATTATGCAATTTATTAGAGAAAGTGAAAGTGGATGAGTTGATTGAAATGGAGTTGAGGAATCTGAAATAAATAGTGAAAGAGTGAGAAATTGAAGAATTGTGAAAATTTTGACTTTTGGCCTTTGATGGTTGACTTTTGATTTAGGCAAAAATTTGATAAAATGATCTACATGAAACTTGTAGATTATGTTAAGAGTTTTCTGTAGCCATAGAGTATGACATTTTTCGATATCGGGAGTGAAAGTTATGATCAGTCAAAGTTAAGGTTATTTGACTCTGTAATTGTAAATGTGCTTAAGACCGATTAAGTATTGGTGAAATTGTTCATAAGTGTACATTTAGATGTGTAATGTGATTTTGAGGCAATTTATAGATAGATATGTTTTGAATTAAGTTCAATGATCTATATGAAAGATATAGAAGATGATCCTAGCTTGTCAATGATGTATAAGATGATATCTTTGGTTATGAAATTTGGGAGATATGAAATGTTATAAGTTTGGATGAGGTATAGGATGAGACATCCCTAGGCAGAAGCTTTGATCGACAATTGACCTAATTAGAGGTTTCTATTGCCTTTGAGTTCTTCGTGAGCGTTTGATTGTATTCGATCCTTTCATTGCTATAAAGTATGCCATTTTGGACCTTGGCATATAAAGATAGAAATTTCAGAAATTTCACATCGTTTGTTAGGCGACCAACCCTCTTTCATTCTTGTGCTTCTAAATTTTCCGACCGACATCCGATTAATATGATTTTTGAAGCGTTGGATTCCTAAGGCAACGACCTACATTATGACGGGAAATTATGATTGTTAAGAGATTTTTTGAGTCGTAGTGAGTTAGATATTTTCTGAGTATGGTTCAGTATGGTTGATGATATCTTGATCAGTAGAGATCCAATTAAGTTGATTATTGTTTCTAAATAAGTTAGAGGCATGGGACTGTAATTATTTGAAGGAATCAAAATTTACTTCAGTTCCGAAGATTTTTGAATTTATGATATTGAGGTATTAAGGTTATAAGAATATATAAGGGTAATTTGGGCATGGTACTTAAGTTTAAGAGTTTTAAAGCTTATGATGGAGGGCAAAATGGACATTGCTTACTCTTTAAGAATATAAATTAGAAGAAGAAGAAATAAAAGAAAAGAAAGAAATGAAAAATGAGAAAGAAGGAGGAAGCGCCGTCGAGAGGGGAAGAAGAAGAAGAAAGAGTTTGTGATTTCAGTGGTTTCGACGATTTTAAGGCTTCAATCGGTAAGTTTAAGTCCTTTCTATCTTGTTTATGATTGGATTAAACCTTAGGATCGTGTGGATTAAGTAGAATCGATGGTTTAGGGTTTTTGGGGAAAATGTTTAGAAATCCTTGGGTTGATGTGTTTGTGATGGATTTGAAGCTTAGAATGGGTTAGAAATGCATTATAGGTCTTGATCTATTGTTGAGATGTGTTGGATTTGGTTAAGGGAAAGAATCGAAGTTGGGTTCTGCGGTTTCGGAGTCGAACTCCAGACCAGACGTCGCGACGTGCGTATGAATGGCACCGCGACGTGTGAGGAAGGGAGCCACGTCGCGACGTGTAAATAATTTTACGATTATTCGTCGCGACGTGTGGAACGCAGGAGTCGTCGCGACGTGTGATATTTATTCGCCACGACGTGTGGCAGCTTGCTCGTCGCAACGAACAGCAGCTTGTTCGCCGCGACGTGTGGCAGATTGTTCGTCGCGACGTGCGAAGGCCTTCGCCGCGACGAACGTCCGTTTGGCTGAAGTGAGAGTTGTAGTATTTTGGGCATATCTTTTAGTATAGATATCCGATTGAGGTGATTTCAGATTCGTTATGAACTAGAGATCAAAGATTGCAAGTGCTATGAAGTTGGGAAGTTTGGAATTAGCCTTGAAGGTTTCGGAATTTTAGGAGAAGGTCGAAGATAGATTTATAATGCTTTATTTTGGATTCCAAGCTTTGAATATTTACTATAAATATTGAATAAATGGAACTTGGTTGTTTTAGGAAACCAAGTGAGGAAAGAGGAGCAAGGGAACAAGAGGAGAGGCATTCCTAAACAAGTTTATAAGCAAGGAAATTTCAGTGGGTTTCATGTTTATAATTTAGTAATGAGCCACTAAAGTGTTCTCCCAAATCAAGAATGATTTCAACTATTTCGTAAATATTGTTTTGTTACCGTGAATGATTTGTAAAAAATAAAGATGAGAATGCATTGAAATATTTATGTCATATAATTGAGACATTTATGTCATGCCTTGTGAAATTCATGGCATTTTGCATATTCGAAAATGAAAGAAAAGAGCACGAAAGAGTATGATTATGTGCTTTTGTTTGGGCGAGAGTGGAACCATTTCGTTCGTCACGTGCACGTCGACAAGAGCCTTCTCCCGGCTGCCCGCTTGTGGCCTATGAGATCCGAATGGACTCATTTTGTTCAGGATGTAAACTTCGGTTTCTTCCTTTTGTTTCCATGGGACCCTCGAGCCATTTGTTTGTGCATTGCATCTATGATTTGTCAAGTATGTGCATAATTTGAGCATTTGATATTGATGATTGATTGGACATGCTGTGTTGATGTGATAATACTTTTCACTATGCAATGACACTTTTCAACTATGGATTTGAACTCAGAATTTCAGATTTGACTGAGAATTTGGGAGCAAAACGTTTTATGAACTGATTGTGATTTTTGTAAAACAAATGAACCTTTTCAACGGTTTTGCTTATGCTTCGTTATAAACTGTTACCCACGAGCTATAAGCTCACCCCCATTTCATCCCCATCTCCGTAATTGAGCGGAGATTGGATGAAAGATGGTCAAGACCGTTTGTTCGATTGTGTATGGCTTGTATGCTATGATGAAATTGATTTATGGATTTGTATATAGAATGGAAAGTGAATTACGGTTGTGTAATGAATTACGTACATGTATATTGAATTGAGAAATGGGAATGATTTGGGAATATATATGTATGATTGATTTGAGAATTTGATTGAATTATGAGTTTGGTATTGAATTGAGAATTTTGGAAGTATTAGATTTAGGTTTGTGTTTCATTTTGGTGTTTGGATGCTTGGACGGGAGGTCCGATGTTGCTTGGTATTGTTGAGTTGTAATATTAGAAGTGTGTTTCTTGTGTTTTAAATTTTTGGACTGTCCAAATACAGCCGTTATGCTGCCCGATTTTTGGTAAAACCGGGCTAAGATAAGAAGAGATTTAGTTGTATTAAGATGTTTTAGATGTATAAGAAATGATTAAAATGAATGAAGTGAAAACGAATAGAAATGTATGGATTGGTTATGTTTTGAATGAGTGATTATGAGTATGAGTTTGAATAAAGAAAAAGAAGAAAAAAAAAATTATTACCGGTTTCTGGTTGGTTTAGTCTTAAGGTATTCAACGTGCGTCTATCTAATTTATAAGTTACGGATGTCGGGAAAATTGATTTGGTCCGTTCGGATCGTTTATGCTTCCGTCCCTTCGATTCGGATTGATGCCTTATGATTCGATTCTATTAATTATTTCGATTTGTTATTCGATTCCGATTTGCATTCGCTTTGCGTTTCACTATGTTTATTCGATTTGCTTTTGATTCAATCACTCCGATTTGCTTCTTCTGATTTCGTATTCGTTTCGTCTTCGCTTTTGTTTCGGTTGGGATCCGGTTCCCGGATCGGGTCCCAACAGGAGAGCTGGTGGAAGAAGAGGAAGGGGTGGGAATGCTGTAGCAAAAGAAACTTCACCAGCAATTTCTACAGGGCCAACTGCTGCAGGTAAAAGCCGGGGCATTAGGTTGATAGATTTAGATCTAAAACCTTTTGAGGTTGAACCTGCGGCTTTAGGAGTAGCATTGGTTTTAATAAAGTAGAGGTGACGACAAATAAAGATATTGCAATGGAGGGTGGGAGTGCAGGTAAGGCTGTGGGAGTTGAAGAAGAAGGGAACACGACTCCAGTTCCCGAGAGTGTATTGATGATCTTTGTTAACTTTGACTTTTCTTGTACGAGTTCAAGTAACTATTTTATTCATTTTTTATATTGAGGTGGACAGAACTCAGAAGCAATACTAACTTTATTTTTTTTTATTTGGATGTTATTTCACATATTAAGCTTTCGATTAAAAAGTAACCAAATCTTCTGATCTTTATTATGGGACATTGACATTTTGAGAAGTACTTGACTAATTTTATTTATTATGTCCAAATTAGTCTTTGATATTGAAATGCCTATTACTAATAAAAGAGTATTATACCGCATAAAATAACAATATTTAGAATTTTTTCCTTGTATATTTAATAATATGGTACAATTTTAAATTATAATGGTTTCAATTTATTATAGATGTATTCTATCACTAGAATAGTGTAGACACTTATTAATAATTGTTTTATTTGATAATCTATTTAATAAAAGTAGATAGTATATATTAAATTAAATTAATATTTGTTTAGAGATTGTTTTAATAAAAGTAGAACCATTAATAAAATGATTGTAATTAATTACAAATAAAAATATTAATAGTTTTACTTTTCCATTTTATAAGTTTTAATATGTGTTTATATACACACTCGGTGTAAACTTTATATTTAGCCTTCATTTAGGCATATAAATTAACTATTTTTACTTCTAGAGAGAAGTAAGTTTTTTATTAAATATTTTATTTTTATTAAAGTTATAAACTTAATTTTATAGAATTAAATATCTAAAATTTAAATTTCTATAAAATATGAAAATAAAATATATATATAATATTCATTTTTGAAAGGTAAATATATAATATTCATAGTTTTATTTTCTAAAGTCATATTCTTGTAAATCATTTTACATCTATACGATTAATATTAAATAACTAATTTTATTAAATATCTCTAATAAATAACTAATATAATCCACTAATTTAAGTAACTAATAAAATTAGCTATTAATAAATAGTTTATACAATCGGTTTGATTTTTAAGCCTATAATTGCTTTTTCACAAGTGTTCTATAGATTCTTTGATAGAACTTAACGGTAACAGGCGCATATGTGTACAGGTGACGTAAGAACTTAAAGAATCTTGAAATTTTTAGGTTTATCATCTTTAGGGTTCTTGAGGTGGGGTCTTAAAAGATTATGATTAGTCCGACTAAACTGAGATACCTAATATAATAATAATAAAAAAGGCCACACTTTTGAATTTTCCCATAAGGCCTAGGTCACTTCCACTTCTCTAAGGTACAATCATCCACGTTTGATGTTAAAATGTAACACACCGTGGCCCACCACTGCGTTTTCTTTATTGACTAGGCCTTCAGCCTTCTTAAGTTGACTAGGCTTGCGTGCTATTAATTATTGACAATAACACTTCTGCTCTGAATTCATGCCAATTCATAAAAGCTGGACCGATGATTCAACCACCAGTTTGACATTAGTGGTTCGATCTTAATAATTATTTATTAAGCATTCTTAATACTCACATCAAAATCTTCATGTTAGTAAGCATTCTAATAAGGATACCGAAGATTTGTCCTCATATTTGGAGGACTTGAACCTGTACTCGGGTTCCTCCTTCCTAGCTATCGACAAAGACAAACATCTACAGCTAGCTGTCAACTGCCCAAAATGTGTGTGAAGAAAATACATTTTGCTAAAGGAAAATCACACAACTACAGATGCATATGTGCCCTTACGACAATCACACAATAAAGATGCGCTGCTAAACACTTCAAAATCAAGTATTCACAAAATGAATTTTTAAGTCCATAAAAGCTACATTGCATACTGAACATTCGGCTCATCCCCTGAAATTAAAAGGCTCTTGTCTTGGGTCTCCTAACAATTCATCAGTTTGTGTTAGGCAAGCCCACACCCTGACAATGCATCTTCTTGGATCACCTCCTAATGCACGTTTTCTCTCATTGCATTCCTGTAGACAGATCACTAAAATTTGAATATGTGTCGAAGTTATTTGAGACCTTTGAATGATAAATAAGGGGATCGGAGATTGATCATAGAAAAGCAAATCTGTAATCAGATTGCAGTCAAGTAGGAATACTGTAAATGAGAAATTGATCATAGAAAAGCAAATCTGTAATCAAATTGCAGTCAAGTAGGAATACTGCATATCTACACATATATCAATTCGGATCATTCAAATTTAATGTAGAGCGTTCAACAGGGAATCAATCATCTCCTAAATCAAGTAAATATTTTTACGGAAGCAACCTGATGAGAAATGATATCTACATGCAAAGGTGCAACCTTTGCTACTTCTCTATGAGGACGACATCAAATGAAGGTATATGCATAAGCAAGAACAATTAATTAAGCTCCAGCTACCGGACGATCTTATTCTATTCAAACTGTAGAATCCTAATTCTCCCCCAATACTAATTACCGTATATAATTTGATTGGAAAATCATGATCGCAGACACACAGAGTTTACAGATCACAAAAAGTATGAAGACTAAGAGAGTGTAACACTAACAACGCACAATTTAAAAATCTAGGCTCCGGACGTAGAAGAAAACATTCTTTGACTTCTGAACCTGACAAGTTGGTTTTGTGGAGAAGAAGAAGCACCCATTACTGTACTCCTGCTCCTCTTGTAATCTCCGTAAGTGAACTCCTCAACAGAGAGGTGCCGGTGTTGAAACTTTCTGTCTGCTACCGTATAGTTTTCAGCTGACTGCGAAGGGTTGGTATAAAGCTGGTCACTGTTGACATGAAAATCAGAGTTCTTGTATGACTGTGCAGACCCAGATGAAAGAAACTGGTAATCCCGGCGAACTTTGTTCTTCTTCATTGCCTTGAAGACCATGGGAATGAGACCGTCCATTGTCGAAAGCGCGTTGGTTTTAGTAAGGGATTTTTGTTATTAAGGGGTTTGGGTAGGCTTGTGTGTGATTATATACTATCCGCGCACTTTGCCATAGTACGTGCCAATTGGCAGCCACCACATTTTCCTCGAACCTTCACATGGTAAGACTGCAAATGAAGATAAAACATTGAAACTTTCTAAATAAGCCCGGCATTAATAAATAATTTTAACTAAGTTGTAATACTTCTATGCAAACTTTTCCTTTTAAGTTAACTTTTAGAGGCGAGTTAGTCACTTTCTAATATAGTATTAGAGTCAGTTTGTCTCCATAATTTGGAGTAATATCCGGTTATGTCCCTTTGTTTAATATATCCATCAAATGTCCAGTCCTATTCTGGACTAAGAGGTGTGTATCAGGAATCTCACATCGGACAATTATGAGAGTATTAAACAATTTATAATAATGTGTAAATCTTCCCCTCTCAAGTTAGCTTTTGGGAGTGAGTTAGACACTTTCTAATAAGAGAGGTGGTAATAAAATTCTTTATGAGAAGTAATCCAATATATATGACTTATAGGAACCGGTGTCTCCAACATAATATCGAAGAGTATCTTAAAGAACATATGTTTATCAAAGCTTCAAATATTAAGACAACTGTTTATATAAGTTAATTGGATAAAGAAATTAATTGCCCATCTAGTTTGTTGTTGGCTATGCTAACAACATTTAATTTTGTTTTGATATACTTTTGTTTGTGGGTTTAGATCAAACTTTCATATTCCTTTTCTATTAGCCAACATATTTTCTTGGCTACTTATAAAATTACTCTAAATATAACATGGTTCTACCTGATTCTGGTGAGGTAGGACACTGCTGTTTGAATTTATGAGATTGACTGTCTTTATCAAGAGAATACCTGCAAAACAGCACAAGGCACGCCGGGGGTTGATAGCCGGCAGGCCCCTCCGACTCTCAAGTCAGTATTTTGGTGGCTATAAACAAAGAATGTCAGGGTTCTAATATCGTACCTGTATCATAGCAAAGTAGTACCTTATATATGGAATAGATGCTAGGTTTAGGTCTTTACGTATGCATGGGAGGTTTCCACCTGCGAATGGGCCGTGGACCTGGGCCTGGGCCTAGCACAGTCGTCCTAACCATAAGCCCCTCTACTCCTCAAGTTTGACCTAAGAGAAGGGTCGAATGAGTACATAAGGATCATATAGCGTGTCTCCAAGGCAGCTCGTGCTAGGCCCGATCGATCGATTATCGTGATGTGATCGACCGGTCAGATGTAATAACACGGCGGACCGATCGAGGGTAATAACAGAACCGATCGATCGGCTATAGCGATATGGCAGGTCAACCGGGTGCAATGATGAGGTCAATCGGGCGAGTGTAGTGTTAGGGCCGATCGATTGAATGTCAAGGCTTAAATGAAACACTAGGTGTAATCATTGCTGACGGTTCGCGCCCTTTGACAGACTGTTACGTACGTCCTTTTGACTAATGTGCAGTTGTCAGGTGCGTCCTTTTAACTGCTACGTCGTTACGGATTTCTAATGACCCTAATTCATCTCAGCTCATATTCTGCCATGTGTCTGAGTTCGGCTCAGATTTTCTCCATGCGTCAAGCGTTGGTTGGAACGTCCATTCGATCGATCTTCTATAAATACTCAGGATCGATAGACTACAGATTTTCTTCACGCTTGTTTTGTTCTCCGACTTTCATTCTGCTTTCATTTGCACCTTCTTGCCTACAGTCTTCGGAGTTTTCTTTCAACCGCTGTTCAAATTCCTAACTTCAATCACCAACTAGGTACGTCCTTTTTCCTCGCTTATTCCTCAAAGTTTCCTCTTTATAAGCATGTCGTCAACCAGTCCTAGAAGTGGGGTTAGCCCTAGGGATGAAACCGCCGAGAGGGCCTCCCAACTAGTCAGGCCGTTTGGAGTAGTGGTGGAAGTAGTGGCAGTGCCAAGGGTGAGAGGTATTGAGGGAGTCACGGCGAGTGACCGGAAGGATGGGCTGGTCGTTGAGGAGCCACCAAAAGACGAATCTGGCTCCTCAACGATGATCGTGATGGAGTTGAATCGGTCGATTATTAGGAACAATATCCCTTCATCTTAGGGACCTAGGCTGGCCTTCGAGGATTAACGAATCCACAACAATTTGGGAGGGTATTTTGCTGTTTCTGACAGCTTCTTCTTGGTCAGTGGCATGAAGTTTCCGTATGCCCCGATCATTGACGAGGTGTGCGTCGCCTACCGATTGAGGCCGAACCAAATTCCTCCGAATGGATGGAGATTCATTAACGATTTGGCCTTGCTGTACTATCAATTCGGCTGTTCGCCTTCGGTTGGCATCCTACGTCATTTTTTAAGAATGAACTAGAGTTCAAGCGCTGGAGCCGGGGTCTCTCATCTGCAGTATAGAGATGCTCAATATCACCCAGCCGGAACGACTTTAAAAATCCAAGCTTAGCGAATGAAGTACTTTTTCATGAGGCCTCCGGGATCTTCCTTTGAGTCCCAACCGTGGAGATATCTTCTAGCCGAGCGATGAAATGATGCGTCGAGCTTGTCTTTTACTAGAGAGGAGTGAGAGGTAGTTGATCACATTAAGGGGCTTGGTCAGTATGACTTCGATCGTCTCATTATGGGATATTGCGGGGGGGCCTCGACCGATTCATTCCTAAACTACCCCCGCCCCGAATTAGCAGGCTAGGAGAAGAAACTGCCCCCTTTGGTTGACTCCTTGTGGTTGAACTATTTACTGTATTTGTAAGTATTGGTTTCGATTTCTAACATGTTTTTATTGCCGTGCAGCCATGGCAAGGTTCAACGATTTCGCCAAGAAATCGTTATATGAAGTGATATATAAAGTCATTATAAAAATCATTTCGAAAAGGCTTAAAGCTACCTTGCCCTTGATAGTGGAGGAAACCCAAAGTGTATTCATTAAAAGAAAATCTATGTTGCATAATATTTTACTTAGCCAAGAAATTATGAAGAATTATGGCCCAAGAACATATGCCCAAGTTGTACCTTCAAAATTGATTTACACAAAGAATACGACTCTATAAATTAGAGGTTCATCAAATTAGTGCTCCAGGAAATCTGTGAACAATTTATCAACTAGATAATGGTCCGTATGGAAACAACCAAGTTCTTGATAATGAATAATGGAGGTCCTAAATGATACTTTTGTGGAGCAAAAGTTTGAGACAGGTCACACCTTTTTGTCCTTCTTGTTGTTAAAGGAACCCGTCAAACGAGTGAATGTTTCACCTAAAGCGTAAGAAACTCCACCTCATTCATCTAAGGTTTGTTGATGATCTACTTATATTTCATAAAAAGGATGAGGGCTCATTAAAAGCCATCCAGAGAGTATTTAAAAAATTCTCATATGCCTCAGGTTTGATAGTGAGCATAAACAAAACTACAATTTTTATAGGGCGTGTTTCAGATCCTATCAAGGAAAAAAATCTTGGAGATACTGGGCTATGAAGATTACCAATTAGGTACCTTGGTGTCCTAATGAACTCCAAAAGATTGTTGAATTCATATTATAAGCCCTATTAGGGACAAAGCCTGCAAACCTATCTACTGCAATAGCCCAAGTCCACAACCCAAATGAAGATAATCAAACAATGGAAGAATCAAATTCAAATAGATTTATTGTAATCTTCTCAAAATAATTCGAATACATAATCATAGGGATAGATAGCCTTAGTTTTGAATATTCAAATTATTCAATTGTAAGTGTATATAAATAGTCAATTGATATATGAATATATCATTCATTCACCTGTGCAATTCTATATCTTATATGGTATCAGAGCCTCAGACTAACGTCTTTTGTTTTCGATCCCAACCCCAATGACCTCAATCATCAATCCTATCACTGATGAAGCCCACTAGATTATCACCATTAACCCAGCTGCTCAAGCTCCTTTGAAACTCACTTCAGTCAATTATCTCGCCTGGAGTATGCAATTCAACAGTCTATTTATAGGCTATGATTTGCAAGGTTATATCTATGGTACAAAGAGCTGTCCTTCAGCCACCATCACCACCAATGACATCCCAATACCAAACCCAAACTATCAACTTTGGATCTAACAAGACCAACTGATTTTGAATGCTATAATTAGTGCCTTATCACCAACCATAATACCATTTATTGCAACTGCAAACACCTCGAAAGAGGCTTGGAAAATTCTAGCCAAAACTTATGCATAAGCATCAAGAGGCAAATAAAAACAATTAAAAGCTCAGCTCAATAAACTTACCAAAGGACAGATGTCCATTACCAAATATATGCAGGTGATCAAGACCAAAACTAATGAACTTGCTTTTTTGAAAGCTTCGATAGACCCAGATATCACTGATAAAGTCATTGAAGGACTAGGTGAAGAGTACGGTGAAGTGATTCACAATATCAATGCTAGAGATATGCCTATCTCATTTGATGAGTTGCATGAGAAACTCATCACTGCTGAAGCTGAACTCCCTACACCTGTCACTAATCATTTCCCAGCAATAGTAAACTACGCAACCAAATCAGGAGGTAAAAAGAATCATTCTACTCAGCACAAGTAGGAAATGAATAGATGGCACCATCAACACTATCATAATACTTATCATCAGAATTTTCAACACAATAATCAGGCTAATATTCAACCATCCTATGGACAGATATAGTCTTTGCCACATAGCTCTTATGCTAACAACAATAATTGGATTCAGTCCAATTCTCAGTATCAACCAAGGCCATACCTAGGAAAGTGTTAGATTTGTGGAGTACAGGGTCATAGTGCAAAGCGTTGTCCTTCATTCCAAATTGTTTTTGTTGATTTCCACTCTGCACCACCAAGAGCTAACTATGCTGCTACTTCAAACCAAGATCAATGGATTCTCAACTCTGGAGCCTGTCACCATGTGACTACTAACTTGCAGAACCTTGCTATGCACACTTCCTACAGAGGCAATGAAGATATCATGATTGGAGATGGATTAGGACTTAATATCAGTCATAAAGGTAGTGGTACAATACATACATAAAATAGAACTTAATTTCAGTTTATCAATTCTATGTTTCAAATAATGTTTTTGTAAATGTCTCTCTTTTCTTGTGAAGGAACTGACAACAGGGAAACCACTTCTTAGGGGTGTACCTAAAAATGGACTATATGCATGGCCAGTTACATCATCTCCAAAGTTAGCTCTCACCACTACTACCACAACTCTCACAGATTGGCACTTTAGGCTAGGACATCTTGCCAAACCGATAGTCAACGACATCTTATCTCAACACAGTCCTCATTTCAATTATCGTCTCAATCAATCTCGTACTCATTCTAATGTATGCTTGACAAATAAAAGTCACAAATTTCCTTTTTCCAAGTCTACTCTTATGTCTACTAAGCCATTAGATGTCATTTTTGGGATGTATGGACTTCTCCTGTCCACTCTCATGACAATCGCAAATATTATGTCATTTTCATTGATCATTTCACTAAATACACATGGATCTATCATTTACAAAGAAAATCCAATGTGTATTCTGTATTTACTTTGAAAAGTTTTTTGACACATCTATTAAGACCTTATACACTGACAATGGGGGAGAGTATATTGCCCTTGCAGATTTCCTATCTAAAAATGGGATTTCCTTCCGAACCACACCACCTCACACTCCTGAGCATAATGACATAGCGGAAAGGAAACACCTACACATTGTTAAGATTGGTCTCACTCTCCTAAGCCAGACATCAATGCCTTTATCCTACTGGCCACAAGCTTTTTCAACGACAATTTATCTAATTAATTGTATGCCTACAGTCACATTAAACATATCCACTCCCTATTACTATTTATTCCGCATAAGTCCAAACTATTATAAACTTTGAATTTTTGGTTGCTTGTCTTATCCTTGGTTAAAGCCATACACATCTAACAAAGTAGAACCAAAATCAAATCCATGGGTGTTTGTAGGATACTTACCTTCTCAGAGTGGATATCATTATCTTGACCCTAAAATGTCTCGTCTTTACACCTCTCGCCATGTCAAATTTGTGGAAACTGTGTTTCCCTTTGCCACTTTACCACAGAAAACAAGACCACCAACAATTGACTATTCTACTACTTGGATTCCACCCACACTGAACCTTCCAAACACATCTCATCCCCCTCATACAGAGCCCTTCCGTCTGATAGGTGTTGTACCTGAGAATATGGCACCTCGTACTTCTTAAAGAGAAGATATTGAGACAGCACCAGTGAACCACCCCGCACCAGTACCAACTCACTCAATGACCACTCGAGGAAAGAACAATATACGCAAGCCTATTCAAAAGCTAAGCCTCATAGCTCAGTTACAAGGTAACACAGAATCTGAACCAATATGTATCTCGCAGGCTCTAAAAGATTATAATTGACGCAACACTTGTTTAGAGGAATTCAATGCCCTAGCAAAAAATGGTACCTGGAAGCTGATTCCACCTAATGTCTCGCAAAACCTTGTTGGCTGTAAATGGATCTTTAGGATAAAGCGGCACTCCGATGGCTCCATTAAAAAGTACAAGGCACAACTAGTTACCAAAGGATTCCATCAGCACCCTGGCATCGACTATGCTAAAACATTCAGTCTTATTATCAAACCAACTACTATTAGAATCGTTCTCAAAATTGCTATCACAAACGGATGGGACTTATGACAACTAGATGTGAATAATGCATTTTCACAAGGCTTTTAACAGAAAAAGTATTCATGGCACAACCCAAAGGATTCATTGATACGGACAAACCACATTATATATGTCAACTGAAGAAAGCTATCTATGGCCTTAAACATGCACCAAGAGCATGGTATCAAGCACTTAAGCAGCTTTTGATTCAGTCCGAATTCACAAGTTCGCATTCGGATACTTCACTATTCTTTAATCAGACAGCATATGGTATCATTATACTCATTGGATATGTAGATGATATTATAGTGACAGGTAACAATGCAACTCTCCTAAATCATTATGTTAGACATCAAGAAGTCCTATTTATAGTTTTACACTAGAAAAGCACAACTTATAGCTTTTGTCTTTATGGGTATTCAAAGATTTTAGAGCTCAAATTTCCCCTTCCTCAGGAGGCCCCTATAAAAAAATATAGAGCATTTGTATATCTTTCTTATGGTGAGGTGGAGATGTTTATAGCAAAAAGAGGCCTTTTGTAAAGTGTTTGCTAGCCTAAAGAACATAGAGACCGGGATAGGAGAATTATTAGCATAGAACAAAGAAGACTTGGCGAATTTCTCGTTGAAATCAGTTCTGGTATAAATCATTCATAGATAAGATGAATTATAGCGTATGAATTGAAAGCATGCGCAATCTTCCAAACTTGAGTTTAAAATAATGAGTTATGGTAATAGAAGCAGCTAGTAAACATCAAAGATGAGATTAAAGGTAAGTCATCACTGAGTGAGATTGAACTACTAAGGTTACCTGCAAAGCTCAAAGTACAAATATAAACAATCTATGATATTTTTCATATTGGTAAAAGAAGTTAGTTGGCCTATGATGATTTGGCGTTATTATTTTTTGGATGGTTTTTCACAAAGATTGAAAAAATGCAACTTCTTCAAGAGGATCTTTACTATTTTTGCAACAGCACACTTGAAACTAGAAATCACTAGTTTTTTTTTCTTAAGATGAGATTTTGATGTAGAGTGAAATAAACACAGAGGATTATTTTTAAATTCCGAACTACTAACTTTTTGTGCTACTATTTACGCTATATGAAAATGAAAACAAAAAAATCATGTCGTCTAATTAATGAACTTAAAAGTGAGCTAGAAGGGAAGGATACATTAAAAGGATAGGAGAGATGTAAATAATAAGAATTTTTAAAAGATAAGGGGCCCCATATGATTGTAATTCTTTTGTTATATGGTCATTTAATTGTTCTTAATAAGATTTTTAAGCCGTTTGTGCCACCCTCTCTCTCCCTCTCTAATCGCGTTTCCATTTATCTCTCTCAGACTTTAAAAACTTAAACCTTGAAATCAATCTCAGCTCTACCGCCCGAATTCCAGCTCAATCCCTTCTATTCGACGGAGATTGAAGAATTGTAGCGCCATTATCGCGCTTCCAGGTAACAATCTACAATCCATTTTGTTTTTGTTTTTAATCTGGTTCTGTTCTTAAATTTTCTTGCAACAGTTTCTTCAGTCCTTCAATCATTCATCCATCCTCTTCTGCTTTCGTTATTCGTTTGCACTTCTTTTTTGGGTTTCTTTTTGTTTTTTGACTTGTATTACTTAATGGAGTTATGTGTGCACATAATCGTCACTTTTAGGGTTTGTTGGCCTTAGTTATAGATTATTGATGGAGTAGGAAGGAATCTTTTCGCTATATGTATGCGAGTAATGTATCAATCAATTGCCAGAAACTGCAAAATTTGTGAACTTGAGAAGTGGTATTTTTTCTTAATTGAAATAATACCCCTTATGCAATTTAACTAATTTTGTATTACAAGTTCCTCTCGATTTTACCGTGGAAGCTAACGTTTTCCTGTCTCCATTAAGACAGCTAAGGGTTTGTCTGAGCACAGGCGGAAGAGGAAATGGCGCATAGATTGTTGAGGGATGTGGAGGCTGATGGTTGGGAACGCTCTGACTTCCCTATCATCTGCGAGTCTTGCCTTGGGGATAATCCATATGTCCGCATGGTATGATTCTTGTTATGGGGGATGCCATCATTGTCGTTTCTGTTTCAGAGATGAATATTTCAGTTTATGTATGCACGGATCTTATGGTTGGATGGGTGGATATGCAGACAAGAGCTGAGTTTGATAAGGAATGCAAGATATGTACACGTCCATTTACAGTTTTCCGGTGGAGGCCTGGCCGTGATGCAAGGTTTAAGAAGACTGAGATTTGCCAAACATGCAGTAAATTGAAAAATGTCTGTCAGGTCTGTCTTTTGGATCTTGAGTATGGTTTGCCTGTGCAAGTTCGGGATACTGCTCTTAGTATCGATTCTAATGACACCATTCCGAAGAGTGACGTGAACAGGGAGTACTTTGCTGAGGAGCATGACCGCCGGGTATGTTTACGATTATTTTGCAGTGTTAAATTTTTTTCAGTAGCTTTTCGTTTTTGTTTAAGTCTGTATTTGAAGATACTTGACATATTGCATGTGCTACTCTCGCAAAACCTGTACTAGTTAGTGGACAGAATTTTGGTTGTATGTTTACTCTTCTAGATTATATCACTGTAACTTAGATGGGAGATGGTCAGATGATGCTTGTATATGGTTAATATGCCGAGTTTTCAAATTCGTTTTTCATGGTTCCCTAGACAGCCTTTTTTGTGTTATGATATTGGTATTAATTTTGTTGTGTCCTTAGTCTTCATATTTCTTATACCCCCTGGTTGTTTACTTGACTGGGGTTGTTTGAAGTTGGGCATTATATACTGCTATTTGTGGTTGAAAATTGTTCATATTTGCATCTCCATGCATATATCCCCAAAGCCTTGTTATGCATATATCCCCAAAACCTTGTTATCTTTTTCAGTGCAGGTCTAATGAATTCGGTGACTAAATATAGTATCTAACTAGAATTAAACTTGGTGCTTTGCACCGTTTTTTCCTCCAAATTTCATTTAAATATTTTATATTTTATTAAAAATAGATATGGTTAATTATACGATATGTAATTATTACTTTATTAATACAAGTATATAATATTTTTATTGTAGTTCAATATCAATTATTATAATGTATATCAAATTAGTATCATGTTTTGTGTAGATAAATTTTACTTTTATATATTCCACGACATATTTAAAGGTTGAAAATTTTAATTAATTAAATTATTTATTTTAATAAAAGTAATAACTTTGCTAATAATTTATAAATAAATATTATATAAAATTAAAATAAATCTATTTAATTAATTAAATTTATAAAAATTTATCTTTGAATTTTATCCAATTTGTAATTATTATCGAGATTAAAAATATAACTATATTGACATTAACAACCAAGCATGTTTTTATTTTATTTAGAAAACAAAATTTTTACAAAAGAAACGACACAAAAAAAAACAAATGTGAAACCAAATAGCCTCTTAGTAGATTAGTTATTCACATTTAAATAAAATTTAAATTTAAATAACTTATCAAATTTCAAACTAAAAGCTTTAACTTTTGTGCTTATATTTGATAATATGTATGCTTGATAAGTTGTATTATTTTAATTTAATTCTTATCAACTCTTGCTGAAAAACTATAAGAAACTAAATTGATATCAATTACTTTTTAATAATATTTAACTAATAAAATATAAGAGTATCAATATTATCTAATAAGAAATATGATACAAAATAGGGTTAATTATAAAAATTTCAAACTTTACTCAATTTTGTAATTATAACTTGAACTTAAAAAAGTGAATTAAGTATTCAAACTTTTAATTTTTTTCAATTCTACCCCTGCGTTGGTATTTCTGGTAACGTTGCTAACGTAGCTTGCCCCGGAAGACAGAGATCCTAAACTCTTATACACGTTAGACTTAATTAATCTAAGTAATTAAGTTTTGTTAAGTTGTTTAACTAAACTAAGTCATGTTTAGACAAAGAAAGGTCTGGGGAGGCATTTTAGTGTCCTCCAAATCCATTGACTCATAGAACTTGTCATCATTGTCAGGTAGCGACTTCCTTTTAATGCACTTCACATATTCTCCCACCACATACACTTTAAATATAAACCCACCAAGACTCTGCCATACAATTAGCAGCTTTAGCTTGTTAAACCCCTCATTGTTGAAGGTCAGCGTCATTTTGTGCGACTTCATGTTGCCATCGTAAATCATCGGATACTTGAGAAACTCCTAAGCCTGGGAATCAAACAACGTTTCCTTGTCGTAAATCACAATATGTTTTGGAATTCCAAAGGAATTGTCCCCATACTCGATCTTTAGCTCCGAGTCCACCTGAAGCATTGATATTCAGTTTTGAAGGTGCTCAATGGCAGACAATGAGTCAATGAAGACGACTCTAGGGTTCTGACACTGGAACTCATCCAATTGTCGCTTCCAATTCTCGTCATACAGCTTATGAATAACACAATCGAACGTTCCCTGCTAATTAATTTAGTTTCATTAAGTTTCCAACAATCTAAATCAAAACCCCAGTTTTCCACCCTAGATATCTCTTTACACGAACTGAGTTTGGTGCGAGCACTGAGTTTGATTTAGGGTTTTCTTCATCTAAAAATGTTAAACAGTTTAATGAAACTTAACTAGTTAGTTTAATTAAGTTTGACGTGTATAAGAGTTTAAAGTTTCTTTCTTACGTGGCAAGCCACGTTAGCAACATTAATGGAGATACTAATGTCAGGTTAGAATTAAAAGAAATTGAGAGATTAAGTATTTAATTGCCACTTTTTTAAGTTCAGGCCATTGTAAAATTGAGTAAAGTTTATTATTTTTTTGTAGTTAACCTTAAAAATATTATAACAATAATTTAAACTTACATAGAAGTATAATTTTTCATGTGTTTTTCAATTGTGGAGATGTAAATGGTATCGATAGATGTATGGAAAAAATCTAAGAATCCCTAAAAAATGCATGTATAATTATTAGCTACAATGTATAACTTTGACAATTGTGTGAAAAATTTAAAATTCATGTATTGTAAACTTAAAAGTGTTACTTAAAAAGTATAATACACTTTTCATAGGGAGAATAATTATGGTAATCCTGGAAATACATGATAGTATTTGAAGTCAATTGCACTTTTTATAAATAGATGTGAATTTTTACTTTTATGTTATATCTTAATTATGATGATAAAAGTACTTGAATAACTTTTTATAGAACATATGTGAAAAATAGTTATGAGAACCTTATCATAAGTACCTGTCTTTAATACATATGATAACCTTTTATAATACATATTAAAATATTTTTACATCATACTTTAGTTTTTGATAACATATATTAAGTTGTAATCTATAATGGTTTTTTCATCAAAATGTATTATACATTTAGAGAATGATTAAATGTATAATTTTAATATGATATATATTTAATGTGCATATATTTCAAAGTAATTAAAATATGCTTGTAATTATGTTTGATATTTATGTATTAATTTTGATAATTGATGTACTCAAATTTTAAAATGACTAAAATACCTTAAGAATGAGAAATATTTGATGAATGTGAGCTAAATGTATTACTTTAACATCATAGGTACTTAATTTGCACGTCTTTTAAAATAATCAAAGTTTATCAATAATTAAGCATCTTTGATATTTTGATTGATTTTGATTTTATAAATAGATATTTATTTTCTTAAAATTAATGTTAATTAATTTATTGTATTTCTTGTGGAATTAATTTCATCAAAATTTGTCACATGATATATATAGATAGATAGATAGAGAGAGAGAGATAGAGAGATTAGCAATTAGGATTATTTTCCTATGTTCTTCAGTTTGCTTCATTTAGATATGCAGATGTGAGCATGTTATTGTTCTATATTAATGTGACTAAAACTTATGTGGTTATTGCAACGATGCAGGCTAGAGCAGGCATAGACTATGAATCTTCATATGGAAAGGTAAGGCCAAATGACACTATTCTGAAGCTACAAAGGACGACACCATACTATAAAAGAAATAGAGCACATGTTTGCAGTTTCTACATACGTGGTGAATGTACAAGAGGCGCTGAGTGTCCTTACAGACATGAGATGCCTGTAACTGGGGAATTGTCACAGCAAAATATAAAAGATCGTTACTATGGGTAAGTGCAAAATTTTAGGTTTCTTTCTGGCTATATATATTGAAGAAAGAAGAAGAAGTAATTCTTCCTTAATTTTCTGAACAAGAAATATATAGGATAGTACATCCCTAATTGCCTCCTTCAATTAAGAAGAATTTATTTATTCTCTGAGTAATAAAATCTCAACTAATTAATAGAATATCAACTAATTATCTATAGAGAATAAGATAATTAGCTAATTATTTCTATAATATCAACATTCCCCCTCAAGTTGGTGCATAGATATTGATCATGCCCAACTTGCTTACTAAGAACTCAAAATTCTGTCTTAGTAGCCCTTTAGTGAAGACATTAGTAGTTGCTTTTGTTGTCGGTACAAATGGTATGCAAATGAGTCCACTTTCAAGTTTTTCATTTATAAAAGGTCTTTCAATCTCCACATGCTTAGTCTGATCATGTTGAATTGGATTGTTGGCAATACTAATAGCTACTTTGTTATCATAAAACAACTTCATTGGGTGCTCCATTGGTTTCTTAGTTCTTCCATTACTTTTTTAAGACAAATTATTTCACAAATTCCTTGAGCCATTGCCCTATATTTTACCATCGCACTACTTCTGGCTACCACAATTTGTTTTTTTTACTCTTCCAGGTTACTAGATTTCCTCACAAATGTGTGCAATACCCAAAAGTTGATCTTCTGACAGTAAGAGATCCTGCACAATTTGCATCAGCGTAGGCTTCAACTCTCCTTTAATCACTTTTCTTGAAAAATAATCCTTTCCGTGGAGTTTTCTTTAAGTAACTTGAGATTTTGTACACTGCTTCTAAGTGTTCTTCATAAGGAGTATACATAAACTGACTTACTACATTGACAACAAAGAAAATATTTGGTCTTATGTGAGATAAATAGATTAGCTTTCTTATTGGTCGTTGATATTGACCTATATCTACTGGAATTGCTTCCTTAACTTAACTCGACTTTGAGTTGAATTCCATAGGAGTATTTGATGGTTTACTTCCACTCATCCCATTTTCTTCCAAAAGGTCTAGGATATATTTTCGTTGGGTGACTACTGTGCCCATCTTAGATCTAGCAATTTTCAACCTTAAGAAGTATCTAAATAACCCCATGTCTTTGATTTCAAACTCCTTTGAGAGATTCTCTTTAAGAATTTAAATTTCCTCAAAATCATTGCTAATGAGGATGATGTTATCTACATACACAATTAGAATCACAGTCCTTCCTTCTGTAGAAGTTTTTATGAATAGAGTATGATCAGATTGACCCCTGTAAGAAATCTTGAGACTTCACAAATTTTGAGAATCTTTTAAATGCCTTTGGTGATTGTTTTAGCCCATATAAAGATTTTTTTGAATTTACATATCCTTTTTTCGAAGCTTTCACTAAATCTTAAGGGAGGCTCCATATACACCTCTTCTAAATCTTTATCCAGGAAGGCATATTTCACATCCAGCTGATGTAAAGTACAATCTAGATTAATTGTTATAGAAAGCAACGCTCTCAAAGTATTTAACTTAGCAACAGGTGAAAAAGTTTCTAAATAATCTATGTCATGGGTTTAAGTAAACCCCTTAGTAAGAAAGCGAGCCTTATATCTTTTAAGTGGTCCATCATAATTTTATTTTATAGTGAACACCAATTTACATCCAACCAGTGTTTTCCCACTTAGAAGATCAACTTCCTCCCACGTTCTATTTTTCTCCAAAGCTCTCATTGCCTCTAGGACTGCATCCCTTTAATCGAGAATATTTAGAGCCTCTTGTATATTCTGAGGAATGGAAACATTGGATAACTTAGAAGTTAATACTTGAAATGATGGAGATAGACTTTGATATGATAAAAAGTTATAGAAAGGATATTTGGTTCAAGTTTTAGAACCTTTACTAAGAGTAATGGGTAAATCTAAGGTTTCATCCGAGTTTGGAATAGATATTAGTTCAGTGATACTGACTCAATAGAAATAGATTAAAACTGAGATTTACTTGGTTGGTCTCCAATTTTGGATTTGTTTCCAGGTTAGACTCTTGACCATGCTACAAGTTTTCTGTGATTTTTTGTCGTTTTGGATATTTTCTCAACTTTCCCTTTAAAATGATTTCCATCTTATTTTGCACACATTTCATTATTTTCTTGAGATTGAATTTGTAAAGGCATTGAAGATGAATCCTTATTTTCATTGTTTGAGACACCATTAGTGTTTGAATCAGAATTATAGAAAATATCTATCTCATTGTCATAAATATCAAAAAACAAATTTTCATTACGTGTCTCCTGCTAAAGATGAGGTGAGAAAAAAAAGGTTTATCTTAAAAAAAGGTGACATTCGTGGAAATAAAAAACCTTTTGATTATTGGATCAAAGCATTTGTACCCTTTTTGAGTGGAAGGATAACCAACAAAAACACATTTTCGTGCTTTGGGATCAAAATTTTCCCAATTGTTGTCATGAATATGAACAAACGTAGTACACCCAAACATTTTAAGAGGGAGATCATGTGATGATTGAGATGAAGGAAAACATTTATTAAAACAATTAAGAAGTGTTTGAAATTTTAAATCTTTTGAAGGCATCCTATTGATCAAATATGTAGCTGTTAGGATAGTCTCACCCCATAAGTACAGTATTAGTTGAAAATATTAGAGATCTTGCAATTTCTAATAGATGTTTAATATATCTTTCTACTATTCCATTTTGTTGTGGGGTGTCTGTACATGAGCTTTGATGAATAATACCTTTTTCAACAAAAAAATTCCTTAAAACCTTGTTGAAATATTCTTTTCCATTATCGCTTTTGAAAACTTGAATTCTAGTTTGAAACTGTGTTTGGATCATGTTATATAAATTTTGACACCCTCTCAACATTTGACTTCTCATTGAGTAAAAATAACCAAATGATTCTAGTGTGGTCATCAATAAAAGTTATAAATCATCTCTTTCCAGTTATTGTTTTTATTCTCGAAGATTCTCAAATATCAATATGGATTATAGCAAAGTGTTTTGTGGCCTTGTAAGGTTATGCTTGGAAAGATGTTCTCTTTATTTGTAAAAAACTTCGGAAACAAATATCTCATATGATGGAAACTTGGATGTCCAAATCTAAAATGCCATAACATAATTTTATTCTCACGAAATATTGAAATAGTATTAAGACAAGTTCTTTGGGAGTCCCTATTTGATTCATATCCATTTTCGAAGAAATAGGTACCTCCAACTTGTTTAACATTGTCAATCATCTTCACCGTGTTTAAATCTTGGAATTGACAATCACATGAAAAATTAGCTTGTCAATTTTGGTCAATAGTTATTTTACAGATTGACAACAAGTTGCAGGACAATTTAGGAACATGAAGAACATTGTGGAGTGTTAGACCAAGGGAAAGAACAATTGATCCTTTCCCATTTATTGCTTAGTAGGAACCATCTGATATTTTTTCTCTTTTATTTCCTGCACAAGGACTATAAGAAGAAAACAATTTAGAGGACCCAATCATATGATCTGTTGTCCCAAAATCAGTTATCCAAGAATGATCTGAATTGACACTGAAACAAGAGGCAATTAGATAATTTCCTTTTAAAACTAAATAACAGGGAGGATTTGGATTGGAGAAATTTTGAGAATGAAAAAATTTTCAAAATTGTTCTATCTGTTCTTTTGTGAAAGATTGTGTGCCATAAGACATTTTAGGCCTAGATTCAATAGTGTTGGCATGGAAGGTACGGTTGTCTCCGAATTGTTTTTTCTTCCAATTTTTTGACTTCACATGAATTTTCCAGCATGTTTCTTGGGTGTGAATCCCGTTTATAGTGATCACACCACATCTTTTTTTTGTTTTTTCTCTCTCCCTCAGTCTCTATTCCTTTCGACATGAATGCAGAACCTTCAACCTTTGATTTGGTGTTTTCAATCATCATTTTCCGCCTCATCTCCTCTCTCTTTACTTTCGAGAAAACCTCTTTGATAGAGGGTAAAGGCTTTCTTCCCAAAATTCGGCCTCTGACCTCATCCAATTCTGGATTCAATCTTGCAAGAAAATCATAAACTCTACCATTTTCTTCCCATTTTTATGTCGAATACTGTCCTTTGGATAGTCCTAGTCATCTTCATAACATAAGTCCAATTCTTGCTACAAAGTTACAAGTCTATTATAAAACAATGTAACGTCACGGTCTCCTTGCTTGGCCTTTCATAGCTTTGTTTTAAGTTCGAAAATTTGAGAAGAATTTTCATTATCAAAGTACATCTCTCAAACCGCATCCCATACATCATTAGCTGTTGGTAGAAACCTATGAGGTTTTCTGATTATAGGTTCCATGGAATTAATCAACCAAGATGTGATCAAAGAGTTTTGAGACCTCCATATTGTCATATTTGGAGTCAAATACTCGAGTTTTCCTTTACTGTCAATGGCCAACTTTATTGTTTGCGACCATTGCAGGTAATTCTAACTATTCAACCTGTGATTCGTCAATTGAAAAGGCAAATTTGAGCCAAGAAGATCATAATTACATTGTAAGTTTCTTGTCATAACACCGAGATTAGTTAGATTGGAACTGCTGAAATCATTGTTGGAGGATGAGAAGTTTCTCTTTTAGCCAGTCATTGCTAAGCGATAGTCCATTTAGGACTGATTTGAATAAAGAAAGGAAAAAATATTATAAAAGAGTCGTGACTTTGACACCATACAGAAAGAAGACAGTAATTCTTAATTTTTTTGGTGATAGTACAAGGAATATATAGGACAATACAACTCTAATTATTTCTTTAAATTAAAAAGAATTTATTTATTCTCTAAGTGATAAAATCTCAACTAATTAATAGAATATCAACTAATTAATAGAGAATAAAAAATAATTAGCTAATTATTTATATAATATAACATATATATACTTTGATGTTGGATAATTTTCAATGGAGATGCTTAAGTATGCTTCTGATTAATGGTTGATATAGTTTTCCAGCTGCCGGAATGGGCAGATAAGCATAAGATATGCAAATAATAGGGCTTCATCTGATACTTATTGTGCTCATTTCATTTGATAACTTCTGCAGAGTGAATGATCCAGTTGCTTTGAAGCTACTCAATAAGGCTGGTGAGATGCCTTCACTTGAGCCTCCTGATGATGAAAGCATTAGAACACTCTATGTGGGTGGGCTTGATGAACGAATTACGGAACAGGATCTTAGAGACAATTTTTATGCCCATGGTGAAATTGAGTCCATAAAAATGGTGCCTCAACGCGCAATTGCGTTTGTAACATACACCAACAGAGAAGGTGCAGAGAAGGCAGCTGAAGAGCTCGTCAACAAACTAGTTATCAAAGGTCTTAGACTGAAATTGATGTGGGGTAGACCCCAAGCACCTAAACCTGAGTCCGAAGCTTCAGATGAAGCTAGGCAGCATGCAGCAATGGCTCATGGTGGAATGTTGCCTCGGCAAGTTATATCTCAACAACAAAACCATTTACATCCACCTGGCACTCAGGACCAACCTCCACCGATGCACTATTTCAACATTCCACCTCCCCCTCGTCAGGAAAGAGCTTATTATCCATCAATGGATCCTCAACGTATGGGGGCACTTGTACCTTCCCAAGATGGGGCATCAGGATCCAGCGAGAACAAGTCTGGATTAGAGAAGCAGCAAGGCCAGCTTTATCCTTACCATGGTATGCCAGCTCCGCCCGTACAATATCAGCAGCAGGGTCATGGGTCGCATCATCTACCCTATTATCCATCGTATGGTTATTTGGTGCCCCAGCAACCTTACCAACAGTACCCTCCCTCATATCCCGCATCTTTGCCCCCTCCACATACAACCCAACAGTATCAGCATACTGTGCCACCACCAAGGACTGCACCTCCTGCCTCAGGACCATCTGGGCAGCCACCATCAGGATCTGGAACTGCATCATCATCTCAGCAATAAAAATGATGTATTGACTTGTTTTTGTTCTATTCTGTGAGAGTACTGTTTGTTTGTTGCTTTCAGAGATCATTCAGTTTCTTCATAGACATCTGATGCTTTAATTATCTGAAACAGGTAAATCTTTGACGAACACAGTAAGATGCTTTCTGGAAATTTGAGTTTGACTGGTTGGAATTATGTGTCATTTAAGAATATTTATAGGCTATGGATGTTAATAAACAATTAATGGATTGTGCATATGATGTGCTAGATGGGGTGGATTCATGCAGGACGACTCATCCCTTTGCAATGCATGTTTTGATAAAATACTTTGTATCAAAATTTCATAGGAGTTCCTACCAACAAAAAAAAAAACAAAAATTGCATAGGAGTTTTGCAGGTGTCTGTCTTGGGCTTGGTTATGTAGAGTTGTCTGATTCTAATATAGTTTGTCTTGTAACACTTGTCAGGCGGTAACACGATCGGGGAGGAATCATAACGAGGTTGATCTCCTAGCCAATTTACTTATTGGAAGCCGTGTGGAACAAGAAGGCCTATTAGCTCAGTTGGTTAGAGCGTCGTGCTAATAACGCGAAGGTCGCAGGTTCGAGACCTGCATGGGCCAATTTATACTGTTTTCAATATTTTATATAAATAAACCAAAATTTGGAAAACAAAATTATCAAGCGGAGCACAAGCCTCGGGCCAAGATGCTACACTCCACCACCGACCTTTAAGTATATTCCCCGCCTTCAAAACCACCATTCCTCACTGTACCTCTGCATACTTTCTCCTCTCATTTTCATAAATTTCATTCCTATTCAACAAGTTCCTCCAATGTCTGATTTAACACCTAATCAGATGCTCCCTCCAATACCGCCGCCGAATCCAACACTGCCTTGCTTCTCCCCCGCCGCCGCCTGAGTCATCACTACCTCCTATGATCTCCATCTTGTCCAAGAGGCCTCGTTTCGTGTGACTTCGGAGTTTGAGAGGGAAGTTCCTTGTTTTTCCATAAGGTATCTTGCAAGTTGTTTGATAGCTTGGCAAAAGTCGAATTCACCTTCGAGAACAACAACAGAGGAGAAGTCTCTGAATCTGAACCCCATCTGTCATTCTCTTCTAAGCTGCTGTCTCTTCATTATGATCTTGAAGACCATAATGCCCTTGTTAAGGCCTCCTTCGATGTCGGTCCCAGCTTGCACTTCAACTTCAAGGCTGCTCATGACGTAAAGGTTCAATTTTTAATCTCTCCCACGTCTCTTGAGTGTTTGTAGATGCTTGTTGCTGGTTTTGGGAATTTGGACAGGTGGACGATACGGGTTTGTTTGTTTTTGCTTTCATGTAATTTGCAAGTGGTTCGAAATATGGGATGTGGCTTATCACTTATGGGTTTTGACGTTCTGTTACGTGAATCAAAATGTGATTATTTATATAAATTTTTGGGAGGTTAATAAATATTTTTTATACAAAAGTTATTAAATAAAACGAGTGTTTAGTTATAAAATAAAAAATTTCTTTAATAGATATGACTATTTTGGCAAAATATAACTTTTAAAAAGTTTAAATTTAAATTTTTTAAGAAAATATTTTTAGATAAGTTAATTAGCTTATTTTTAGTTTTTTAATATTTTACACAATAATAATATATTGTACTGTGAATATTGTTTAATATACTTTAAATAATATTTATATGCATAAATAATTTTATTACAAAATAAAATATAGTTAAAATTAAAAGTTATGTTGTCAAACAATTAATTATACGAAGTTCTTTTAGAAAAATTTTTTTTCAATTAACAACTAAACAGTCAACTGACTTCTTAGAAAAGCTCTTCTCAGAAAAATTCTATTAACAAAAACTTTACTAACAAAAATTCTACTGATATAAGTCCATCCAAATAGGAACTAAGTCAAATATTGTTTATTTTAATTACAATAGGAAAGTAGTTCATTTATTTTTAGTTTTATCGTTGTACTTAGCTCTATAAAAGAGCAGCTTTTAATGCAATAAAAGTAGGTAAATAAAGGTGTTTAGCCTATTACATTGTTTTTTAGCATTAGCTTTTTTACAAGTCTTTTTCTGAGTTGCGACAGTGTAGCTTTGACTAGTTTTCATCTAGCTTTAACAGTGATATCAGAGCAAAGGGTTCTCGTTTAGGCTGAAGTCTTTTTAGTGTTTTTGTCAAAAACCCATGGTAAAGAGGGAGTATCTTTTTTTGCAAATAGGCACAAAGAAAACTCTTACTGCTGCTTTCTCATGAAGCCTTCGCTATCGCTACTATAAGTGTTGTCGTTGTGTCTAGATTGCCCGTCTCCCTCCTCATGCTATCGCAAATCTCTTAGTCAAGGGTTCTAGTAATTGTTTGGATCGCCAAACTCAGATCTATCCAGTAGTGACTGTAGAGTTGCTCATTTGCTTTTGGTTGAATCGTTTTTTTCACCGTGTTTGGTCCGATCAGTTACTATTGATTGGTTTTTGTTGTAGCGCCTGTCCCAGATCTGTCGCTTTCTTATCAGTGTAACTCGTAAGCAGATGGCCATCGAAAATGTTACGAATTTTCACTCGCACCCACGATAACTTCACACAATTGCATTGAATAGAGAGAGAGAGACACAGAGGGAGAGAGAGAGAAAAGGTTCAAAAATTCATTCACTGATTGCATACCATTTTCATTTTGTTACAACGGATATATTCTACAGTATTTGAAATATTCTAGTCTATTATCACATGAGTCTAAGATGCGTCCATTGCTTCCTACGTTGCGTTTTTCTTATTCGTAACATATTGTATTTGACGTCGTTCCTATCATCTTCTTCTCCCGTCTATGCATCTCATGTTTTTGTAACATCCCCTCTGTCTTCAAGTGCCACCTTATCCATCAAGTTGACATCCAAAAATCTCTTCTGCAGCTCATAAATCATTTCCCACGTAGTCTCTTCTTATGTTCCTCCTTGCCATTGTACGAGTACTTGCGTGGCTGCTCTATTATTTTTCTTCACCATTCTTCTTCCCCAAATGGCCATTGGAATTTTTTTCCATGTCCTTCACTGTAGTGGGCAGTTGACTCGATGAGGGTGTGTTTTCGGATACGAAGCCCTCTAATTAAGATATATGGAAGGTGGGATGGATGGCCAATCCTTCAAGGAGTCCTAATGTATAAGCCACCTTATTCACCATCACAATGGTCAGAAAAGGTCCATAGTAAAGAGGTGCTAATTTTTGGTTGGTCCGTCATTGTATCGAGTGTTGCCTATAGGGTTGTAGCTTAACATATACCCACTACCCTTCTTCAAACTCCCTGTTCGAGTGTTTTTTGTCTGCCTACAACTTCATCCTCAATTTTACTCTGTTCAGATGGAATTTGATGATCTGAAATTTCGCCTCCTTTTCCTCAAACGCTTGATGCATTCCTACATTCTTAGAATCCCCTGCAATATACGACACATACAAGGGTGGGGAATAACCATAAAGGACTTCGAAGAGTGTAGTGTGTAACATCCCACCCCTACTGGAAGGGTAAAATAGTAAATTTGACATAGGATGAGATGGATCGGAATGACTTAGGACTGTTCATGCATAATAGGATTGATACACAGTATCATTTGTGCACGTGAAATTACTGTACATGCATACATGATATTCCTGTTTTTTGTGCCTAAGGCAATTTTATTGTGATTAACGTAGCTATTGAGTTTGAAAAATTATTCTGAGTGTGCCATTGAGTGTTTTATATTTTAAGGGAATTTTTCTGAAATTTTCCGTAGAAAATTCTGACCAAAAATCGCCAAGAATGAACCTACGATTTTCTAGAATTTAAAATTTCTATCCGATGACATGACTGCATTATTGGGTATATTATTTTGGGATTGAAATTTGGCCATTGGAATTGAATGAGTCAAAGATTCATTTCATTAGGGTTTAATAAAAGTTTTTTGTCTTTTCTTTAAAATGCCAAGTGTCTCCTCATTTATTAACTTTGTCTTATATCATTCATCACCCACGACTTTTCTCTTTGGCATATAAACAAGCAAACTCCTTTGGAAAGCTAATCTTCTCCTTCATCCGTAGCCTCCTTTCCCTTCCTCCTTTAAATTAGTTTCTTCTTTTCCCATACAAGAACTTCTTCTTGCTTGCTACTTACTTGCTTCTTCTTTATGCACACCCAAGACCAAGCTTAAGCCTTGAGTGGATGATGATGTTGTGGGTGGAAAGTGAGGATTAGAAAGTAGAGAAAGTGGAGAAGTTGGTGTAGTATTGAAGAGGGAAAACTTGATTTGGTAAGTTTTGTTTTAAGCTTTCATTTATGCATTTAATGAATAAATTGGTTGTTAGATGGATTGATTGGTATGTATTGTTCATTAATCATGATTTATGATGATCTATTGGCTCAATTCTTGTGTGATTAGGATGCTTATGCATGTGGAATTGGTATTAGAAGTGATAGGATTTAAGTTGAAGATGAAAGCTGAAAATTTGATTTTGATCTAGTATACTGATTTGAGCATAACTAATTGTGTGGTGATGCAAATGAGGTGAGGTTTGTTCCAAATGAAACTTTGGCTTGTTGGCTACAATTTTGTGTGAAATAGGTGTTGTCTAATTTTAGCATTAAGAGGTTGAAATTTGGCTTGGAAAGTTACTGCTGGGACTTATGTGAATAGTATTCGGATTGATGACCTGATTGTGTTGATGATTTTTCTAAATTAATTGAGAAGGAATTAGGACAAATGGTCTAAATGAAAGTTGAAGCCTGTATTGTTAGCTTTCCATTGCCACTTATTTTGCAATTTTTCGATATGTATGTTGGGAGTTATGAACTATTAACTATTGACTGATTTTGTGCATTTTGGTGAAATCTAACCTAAGTGTCGGTTTTGTGAGCATTCTGATTGGAAGCAATTTTAACAATTTTTGTGAATTGAATTGGCTTGAGTGATCTTCTGAAGAGTTGTAGAGGAAACATTGATCTTGAAAATAATATTTAGCATGCAATTTTTGGAGATCAGATTTGGGAGTTATGAGTTTTCAAACATCGAACTCAGATTAGGTTATTAATCGCTCGATCGTGAAACTTGCATGACAAGTTTTGAGCTTGTTAATTATGGAATTGGATTCTAAGTCCTTCATGAAAATTGAAATGTGAGATCTTATCTTTCCAGTGATATAAGGTAGTGATTATTTTGACATTTGAGCTAGGAGATATGCTGCTTTGAAATGTACTGTTCAGATTGGGAAATTCCAGTGGGCGGATGCTTTGGTGAATTGTTTGGCCTAGTTAGCAAATGAATTTGATTTCTTGTTGTTTATAAAAGTTGTAGATAACATTGGGATCTTTCTGAGCATATTTATTGTGTAATTTCTTACAAAGGAAATGAGAAGTTATTGAATTTACAAAATACTGTACTGTTTTAGAACCCATTGATTGGGCAGTAACTTTGATTATATTTTTGACACCCTTAGAGGTGAAATTGGCTTTTGTGTCCTTCATAAAACTTATAGAGCTCTCTTTTCTCTATGAAATAGACACCAAGTTTGTCCAATTTAGAGTTCGGAGTAGGGAGTTATGCCCTGTATAAGTTGGGATGTCGGAGGATGTTTGTTCCAGGTCTGCTATTGTAGTAGCATAAGTCGACTTGCATCTCGAATGTCATTAGAAGACATACTGTGATAGCATAAGTCGATTTGCATCTCGCATGTCATTAGGATCATATATTTTTCTTCTTTTGTTTATAACTTTTCCGTCCGACATCCGATTGACCTGATTCTTGAGGCATCGGATTCATGAAATATTGAATTTCATTGTATGAAAAATTGGGAATTTTTGGACGGAAAATTGACGTGGGCCCGAGTAATGATTCTTTGATCACTGTTTTATTTAATTGGGGACCTATAGAGGTCCAAATTGAGCGTCGTCATCGCCATTGGATTTCTAATTTTTAAACGGATTTTTTTGATGGAAAAAATGAGATTAGGGCCGGGAATCTCATGAACTTACATTTTCACCTACATGTGCATCATTAACTAACTCTGATTGGATATTTAGTGATCGTTTTGTTCTCTGATTCTTATAGCGACACAACTGGAGCGTCGATCGACCGACGTGGCAGAAACTTCCCGACATTAGCTCGGAAGTGATAGGTGAGTAACCTAGATGGGTTTCTCAATTATTACTTGTTAAATATGGGGATAATGGCAGGACCAGGAATGTGTACATTGTGTACCCTGTCTGCCTGACTGTGATTGATTGTCAATTATGAACTGTTCATTATTGTGAATTATGGATTGTTACTTGAGCATACTGACTGTTAATTGACTGTGCTTGACTATGAATGATTAACTGTTTATAGGAATGTTGTAACTGGGCATGTGCATTCATACACAGATGCATAAACTGATAAAGAAAAATTGTGAACCGAGTCGCCACTGATACTGAAACGAGCCTAGAGCTCGAAATACTGAAACGAGCCTAGAGCTCGAAGGGAGATAATTCTCCCCATACGCGTCATCGATCATCGAATCATCGCTTACGTGTTTCGGCCACAACACTGTAATTAAACTAGAAAAAGAGTCACATGTGCATTGCATCATTACTAGACTGAATAGCGAAATGGGTTTTACTGTATTGTGACTGTCTATTACTGTGACTGTAGACCGTAGTATTACTGCAACTGCCTTATTAATGTGAATTGATTATGTGATGCATGAATTGGGAGAACCATCGATGATAGTTCCTCATTGAGTTCGCAAAATCATCCAAAATTGCAATATATTTTTTAGGACTTGAAGAGTACCTCGTTTGACACGGGAGTAGGTCTACTGTAGGTAAGTGAAGGATAGAGGTCGGGATCAGTTCGCGTCTGCATTATTGTCTTATCGAATTAGTTTCCGCAATCATTGTACAACAATGCTTTATATTTATTATGAGTCATTGTGGTTTTATTGTTTTTATACAATGACTGATTGTAATAATTGGATGACTGTAATAACTGAAAATGGTTAATTGTGAACATGGACTCAAGATTGTATTCCGCAACCTTTGTAAACTGATTAGTATGTGAACTTTATGGTTACTGTAAAATATTGTTAAATGATTGTAATAACTGCAAATGTTTTCTACTGTCTACTGTTTTTGCTGCGCTAATGTACGGTTCAAAAAAAAAGAGAGAGAAGAAAATGATATATTGAGTTTTCACAGACTGATGTAGTACGCCACCCTCGCGGAGCACGGACTCGGATATCACCAACGATATCGGGTTCGGGTCACTCGGGAGTGGAGTGTTACATAATGTTTATGGCTGAATGTTGTGTGGTATTATACCACCATTCTGCCATGTTTAACTAGCTAGTCCATTTATGAGGTGTGTCACAACAAAAACACCTCAGATATGTTTCTAACATTTTGTTTTGCTTCTAACTGCCCACCTATCTGAGGATAATAGGCTGTGGAGAGTTGCAATTTCATGTTTTGTAATTTGAATATCTTAGGCCAAAACTTGCTTAAAAAGAGTGGATCTCGATCACTAATTATTTTGGCTGGCATTCCATGCAATTTGAACACGTAATCCATAAACATTTGTGCCACCTCCTATACTATATAAGGGTGCTTGATTGCCACAAAATGTGCATATTTACTGAATCTGTCAAATACGACAAAGATAGAGGACTTCCCATGGCAGGGTGGCAATCCTTGTATGAAGTCCATTGTGACTTCTTTCCATCATCCCTTTGGAACCTGCAGAGGCTATAGTAAGCCCGGATAAGCAATATGATCACATTTGCTTCTTTGACATATTGCACAATTCTTAATGTGGTTCCTTACGTCCTTGGCCATGTGCTTCCAATGAAAGAGACTTTGTATCCTTTTAATTGTTGCTGTCACCCTCGAGTGTCCCCCTTAGAGGTTGTTATGAGCCTTTTTTTTCTCGAAGATTCTTGTCACAACTTACCATAATTCTTCCCTTCCATCTTAATATTCCCCTCCTCCATTCACAATTCCTTGTAGGCGTGTCGGTTGTTTCTAGTCTCTCGATGAGATCTTTTATAGTCTTGTCCTTCTCCCATCCTTCCCGAATTTCTTCCAACATGGTTGCTTGTATTTGCAAGACCGCCATTGTGAGTAATTGAAGGCTTGAGACTCTTGATAGTGCTTCTGCTGCTATGTTCTCTTTTCCACTTCTATAAGTAACCTCAAAGTCATACCCTATTAGCTTCGAAAGCCAATTTTGCTGGAATGATGTGGAAACCTGTTGCTCCAGGAGATATCTCAAGCTCCTATGATATGTTTGTACACCGAAGAATCTACCATTTAGATAATGATGCCATTGCTTTACGACCTTGGTAATGGTAAGAAATTCTTTTTCATACTTTGATAACCCTTGATGCTTAGGAGCTAATGCCTTGCTCAAATAGGCTATAGGAGGATTCTCTTGTTGAAGAATAGTTTCGATTCCCTTGTCATAAACATCCCCTTCAATCACGAATAGCTTAGTGAAGTCCGGCAACGTCAGTACATGTGCTACTGTCAACTTTCCCTTCAATTGCTCAAACGCCCTCTGTTGTTTCTCCTTCCACTACCCACTCCCCGCTTCTTGCTTCCTCATCATGGTATTAAGGGGCTTCGCCAGAATCCCATAGTTCTTAATGAATGTTTTGTAATACTCTGTCAGCCCTAGAAACCCCCGGAGCTCCTTCAAGGTGCACGGTTGTAGCCACTATTAGATGGCCTTTATCTTTCTACTATCCGTGGATACACCCTTCTCCGAAATCAAATGCCCCAAATAGTCCACCTGCCTTGCCCTGAATATACATTTACTTCCTCTGATGAATAATTATTGTTGTTGTAGGACCTTTAGGACCAGCTGTAGATGCCTCAGATATTGTTGGAGGTCAGTGTTGTAAATAAGAAGATCCTAAACAAAAACAAGAAAAAATTTTTGAAGGAAGGGTTTAAATACTTCGTTCATGAGGCTTTGAAACATGGATGGGGCGTTCGTGAGGCCAAAAGGCATCAAGAGATACTCAAATTTTCCTTCATGAGTTCTGAAAGTAGTTTTATGTATGTCTTCTTCCTTCATCAGGATTTGGTGGTATCCCAACCGTAAATGCAGCTTCGAGTACCAGCTTGAACCCTTCAGATCTTCTAATAGCTCTTCTATTAGTGGAATCAAAAACTTGCTCTTGATCATATGTTTCTTTAATTCCCAGTAATCAATGCACATCCTCTAGGAGTTGTCCTTTTTTCTCACCAGAATCACAGGTGATGCATACGAACTAACACTCTTCTGTATGAAGCCTTGCTTCGACAACTCTTGTATCTCTTTTTCTATCGCATTCTTCTACTCCCTTGACTAACGATAAGGCCTGATGTTGATGGTCCACTCCTGGCTCGAGATTTGCTTAGTCGCATGCTCATTTTGGTGGCAATCGTTTTGACTCTAAGAAGATCTCCCCATATTCAGCTAGCGGCCCCTCTAACTCATATCTTGTCTGAAAATCATCCTTAATTTCCAGATGTTGCATTTGAAATTCGATAGGGTCTGTTAGTCGCAACATAAATAGAGCACCTTGATTAGAGTTTTTGATCATCCTGTGGAAGCTCTTGCCTGATACTTCTTTGGCTTGCGTTTCTGATTGTCTAGTTAACTTCACTACCTTGCCTTCCCATTGGAACTCCACGGTGTACCTTTTAAAATTGCACAGTACGTCAAGGAACCCAGCCATTGCAATTCCAACACCATGTCGTAGCCTCCTAACTTAATGATTAAAGCTTCAGTAGCAAACTGCACCCTTTGCATCTTCCATACGAAGTTTCTGCACACATGCCTACAATCTAATTTCAATCCTCCTCTTACGGTAATTGTTGGGCTCGGGTCCCGGATCCCTATTCCCGAGGTGGCCCCTCGGGCTGCGCCAGCGACGCGCTCCTAAACATATCGGACCCGATCTTAACATCCAAACATAATTCGATTCACACAAACATACATACACACACATTCTACACATGCATTTCATATATGAATTAAACACCCCATAAACCAAGGGCTTCAAGCCATTACACTCCGAAGGAAATTCAAACAATTCTCCGAATAGCATAATACATGTCAAGTTTGAATCCAAAATACATGAAGATGCTCCATGATGATATGCTCGGAGGGCCAACCAAAATACTAACTTAATACAAAGGTCCTAACTATCTTGGAGTTTTCGATGCCTTGCAAGATCAACGATCGTCTCGTTCTGCACCTGAGGAGTGGGAGATAAAGGGGTGAGCTGCGAAGCTCAGTGACATATACATTTATAGTCATTGGCAACGAGCCACACATTCAAGCATATACATATATATACACAAGCATATAGCAAGTCATCAATCTATCAATTTACAATCCTCACAAGCATATGTCATATGATTACACAATATAACAATTCATCATGCATCATGCCCAACAAATCAATAATGAATGTACACAAATGGCTCGAGAGTTTCGTAAAACAATCCGGATAAACTGAAGTTTATACCGTAAACTATCCGAGCCCGATTTCTCAAGGATCTCGTGGCCTCAAGTGGGCAGCCGGAAGAAGGCTATACGTCGACGTGCACGTGACTATCCATCCGTTACTCTCTCACCCAAACAAAGCACATAACAATTCATTTCATGCTCAAAGCATTTTATCAAAACTTTCTTACTTTTCGTTCTTGCAAAATGCCACAAGGCCTATCAAGGCCGTACATAATCATGATCACAATGCATTTTCAATATTTCTTATAATTCAACACAAGCAGTGTCACACACATGCAAGCAAGCATACACATATTGCCCATACACACAACAACCATAAATATATTACCCACCTAATATCGCTCGAGAATCCAACTCACTGTTGTCCTTCCTCTTGCGATTGGGTCAGGTCGGCTTGGTTTCCTATAACAAACCAAGTTTCCATTCAAACAATATCCAAAAGAAATAATCAACAAGCTGCGAAAATAAAAAACGCTAACACTAACAATCGATACTCGACTTCCCTCTAAATTCTCAGATCTTTAGAGACTAATTCCAAACTTCCTTCCTTCTTAAGACTTGTAGGTCTTTGTCTCTAGATCACAGCAAATCCAAAATTACCTCATTTGGACATCCACAACAAAAGATATGCCCAAAATACCAAAATGCATCATTGCTGGAAACAGGGGGCTTGCCGAGACGAAGCTCCGCTCGTCGCGGCGAACGCTCGTGCTCGCCGCGGCGTGCACCATTACCTCGCACGTCGCGGCGTGCACCAACACGCACGTCGCGACGTGTTCCTTTACGCACGTCGCGGCGAATATAATTTCGCACATCACGACAAACTCGCACGTCGCGATGTGCGGGCCTGGAGAACGACTCCGAACTTGATTTTCCAGCATTTCTCACTTCAATCCTTCCCCCAAACACAAATGCAACACACCTAAACCTTGATTCAAGATCAATACTACATTTCTAACTCATTCAAACCTTAAAATCAGCCACAAACCCAACAACCTAAGGATTCTATCCATTTTTCCCTTAAACCCTAAACTACCGATTATCACACATTCAAAATGATTCTAGAGTTTAATCTAACCACAAAAAGATTAAACGAAGAGAAACTTACCTGGAAACACTTCGAATCTGTCAGAAAATCTCAAAGATCGACAACCCCTATTTCTCTTCTCTTTTTGTTCTCCCACGATAATACTCTCCTCCCCTTTCTTCTTCTTTTTCTTTCTTTCTATCTTCTCCTTCTAATTTATTCTCTTAAGTCTTATGGGAAGGGACAAAGACCATAACACCCCTCTTAGCTAAGCCTTAACCTATCTAACTTAGGTAATCTTCCTCTTTTGCCTTCAGACATTTTTACCCTAAATTCCTATTTAAACCACATTAAACGCAAAAAAATTCTCAATTATCCACTAATACTTCCAATTGAATCAAACTAAGGCATAAACACATAATTAACACAATTCATACTTAATGACATCATAAAAAAAATTCGGGGTCCAACAGTAATACTTATTGGATCAATGTCACTTACCTCCACCTTCAACTTCCGTATCACCTTTTCATCCAGTAAGTCGTGGGTACTTCCACTGTCAAAGAGTATGTGTAAAGGTCTTCTTTGGTGACTTCCCACGACCTTGAGATGTTTGTAGTTTGTCTGATCTTTTAAGCCCCATATGGCTTCTAGTGAAATGTTAGGATTAAGGGGAGCTTCGTCCTCCGATTCTTCACTTCCCAATTCCTCTTCCTCCTGTTCCTCGTTTTCAACCATGTATAGTTGAAACTGTTTCTTCCTGCAACGATGTCCCAGGTGTATTTCTCGTTGCACCAAAAACACAGTCCCTTCACTCTTTTTTCGTCAAACTCCTTATTGCTTGTTGTCCTACAGCTATGAGGGCCTCTGTAAGTATTGTTTCTACTACCTTGACTTTGTGGAGGGGCAACAATCCCACCTCTGTATGCTATTTTAGTGAAGGGGTTTGTAAGGGCTTGATCTCCTCCAACTGCGCTACCCACCTTGCCACCTTTTCCGAAATAAACTGGAACATTGGTTGCCATACTCACTTCTTGTTTACATGCCCATGTATAAGCTTGATGTAAGATTTGAGGATCCATAATCTTTATCGTTATACCCAGCTCCGGCTTAAGCCCTAAAAAAAAACCCAACCAGATATTCTTCGGGTAGTATGAGTTTATTTAACTACCTGTCGAATAAAGCGCAATACTCCAGTACTGAGCCTTCCTGTCGTAGTTCTTTTAAATCTCCTATGGGATTTTCAAAAATGTTCTCATCGAACCGTTGTCGTAATAAGGTGGTAAATTCTTCTCACTTCATCTCATTTATCTCCTTCCTACTCCGAATCGTCAATTGATACCATTCTAGCATGACACCTTCCATGTGAAGAGAGGCAAGCCTTATTTTCATATCATTTGGTGTTTGATCCATTGTAAAAAACTGTTCGCACTGACAGCTCCAGCTCCTCACCCCTGTGCCATCGAATGTTTGGAAATCATTTTTATTGGTCCTCATCAGTCCCGCACTACGTCCTCCATCTCCAAAGCTCTTCACGGAAGTTTCCGACTCTTCCTTATCCATCTTCTGCATGAGTTGTTGAAACATGTATTTAATATCACTAATTTCCTTTTCATGTCGTGATTGAGCCTCCAACATGCTCTTGATGATTTCTTCTAAACGACAAACTTCAACTCCTCGCTTGTTTTTTGCCATTACTATTTTGAGGAATGCTTGTTTTGATTCTAGATGTTACGAATTTTCACTCACATTCATGATAACTTCACACAATACGTCACACAATTGCACTAAATAGAGAGAGAGGCACAAAGGGAGAGAGAGAAAAGGTTCAGAAATTCATTCACTGATTGCATACATTATGTTACAACGGATATATTCTATAGTACTTGAAATATTCTAGACTATTATCATGTGAGTCTAAGATGCATTCGTTGCTTCCTACACGATGTTTTGCTTATTCATAACATATCATATTCGAAGTCGTTCCTATCATCTTCTTCTCCCGTCCATGCAACTCATATTTTCGTAACAGAAAACTTTGTACAACCTTCAATCCCTCGCTTTGATGGTCACTATGACCATTGGAACATGCTAATGGAAAATTTCCTACAATCCAAGGAGTATTGGTCTATTGTTGAAAATAAAATTAAAGAGCCAGAAGAAGAAATGTTACCGTCAGATGCCCAGAAGACAAATCTTGAAGCCAGAAGGCTAAAGGATCTGAAGGTAAAAAATTACTTGTTTCAGGTGATTGATGGTCCCATCCTACAAACAATTCTTTGTAAGGAAACTTTTAAGGATATTTAGGGCTCCATGAAAAAAAAATCAAGGTTCAACTAGATTAAAACGTGCGCAGCTGCAAGCCCTATGAAAAGATTTTAAGAAATTATTAATGAAAGATGGTGATTCTATTACTAGTTATTATGCCAGAACTATGGAAATTTGCAACAAAATGTGCTATCATGGAGAAAAGATGGAGGATGTTATCATTATGAAGAAGATCATGCAGTCTTTATCACCAAAATTTGATTATGTTGTATGCTCCATTGAAGAGTTTAAAGATATAGACTCACCTTCTTTGGATGAGTTGCAAAGCTCTCTATTTGTTCATGCCAGAAAATGAACAGAAGTTCAACAATAGAGTAGCAAGCCTTACAAGCTTCCACTAAGTCTAACAATTCATAGGGACATGGTAGGGGCAGAGTTCGTGGAAGAGGAAAGGGAGAACGAGGAGATAAAGACAACAACAGGAACTCTAAGGTTGACCAAAGCAAAGACAGGGGATGTGATTTTGACAAATCCAAGGTAGAATGCTTCAGATGCCATAAATTTGGTCATTTTTGTTTTGAATGTTGTACCAAGCTACCCAATAAAAAAGAAAAGGAGGATAGCTTAAAGTTTGCTAAAAAAGAAGAAACCAAAACATTGTTGATGGCTATTCAAGGGCTAAGGACATATGAATTAGATATGTAGCATATGGATACAGGCTGTAGCAACCATATGAGTGGAAGTAAGTCTTCTTTTTCATACTTAAATGAAGATTTTTGTGTGTTTTGGTGATTCCTCTAAAATTGAAGTGAGTAAAGGTGATATTAAAATCAAGACAAAAAGTGGTTTTGTTGAAACAATATCTAATGGCTTGTATGTGCTCGACCTGAAATGTAATCTACTAAGTGCTAGGTAATTGCAAGAGAAAGGTTATTTTATCATCATCCAAGATGGTGCTTGTGAAATTCATGATTCTATTAGATGTTATATTGTGATTATTTAGATGAATTCAAACAAGTTGTTCCCATTGAAAATTGAAAGTGTTCAATCATGCTTGTTGGTAGAAAAGAAAGACATTTCTTAGCTAAGATAGTTTCGTTATGGCCACTTAAGTTTTATTAGTCTGCAGACTCCAACAAAAAACATGGTGGTTGGCATTCCACAAATCTCAGCTCTATCTCAAGTCTGCGAAGATTGTGTTATTAGAAAGCAACACCTATCAAATTTTCCAAAAGGGAAGTCATGGAGAGCGAAATATATCTTGGTATTAGTGCATTCAGATATTTGTTGACCAATAAATCCCACGTGTAATGGAGGTAAACAATATCTAGTTACTTTCATTGATGATTTTTCAAGGAAAATGTGGATTTATTTTTTATAGGAAAAATTAGAGGCTTTCTTTACATTTAAGAGTTTAAAGTCCACGTGGAAAATGAAGTAGGAAAGAAAATTAAGACGCTTTGCTCCATTGAATTTGAAGCTTTTTGTGCAGATCATCATATAAAGGGAACTTATAGTTGCATATGCACTACAACAAAACGGTGTATCGGAAAGGAAAAACAAAACTATTCTAAACATGGTTAGAAGCTTGTTGGCAAGAGGAGGAGTTACAAAAACATTCTGGCCAGAAGCAATAAATTGGAGCATCCATATTCTAAATAGAAGTGTTGGGACCCGATCTGGAAACCGGATCCCAACCGGAAAACAAAGGAACAAAGCGGATTCAAATCGAATAAATCGAATCACAACATGCGAAACAAATACGAAGGTATCGAATCAAAACGAATCGAATACAAATCGAATCGAAACCAATTTCCGATACGTAACAAAACGGAGCCGACATCCGTGAACAAATATCAAAGAAAGCGTTTGCGTTGGAAACCTTAAGACTATCAGTCAAAACTAATCCAATCCGAAATCGGTATATCTTTTTTTTTCTTTCTTTCATTTTCATTCCATCTCTTGCAAGTGACTTCAATATCCTCAATCCAATAACATTCACATACAATCGCACTATCCCACGTCTAACACCCGTTCATTCACATTTCTCCATATACAAATCATGCTTATATCTCAGTTGAACATACACAAGTTATATAACATATCCATGTGCAATACCATAACTCAATAGCCTCATCCAAACCTCATAAATTCAATTACGACTTATACACCATTTCATAAATTAAAGCTCTATACAAATCATAGTGGCATTTTCAAGCCTTATACATTTCTCATAACCCTAAACTAAAGTACACAATACACAACAATTCCAGACTTCTCGGCAACCATCTCACTTAACAATAATACAATATAAACACATGCAAACAGAAATCTTCATTTTCTTTCACCCGATCTTCTTCTCATCACCGTGGATGGGAATGAAGGGGTGAGCTTCTGACCCGTGGGTAACAGTTTATAACAAATATATAAGCAAATCTTTGAAATTCTTTTTCTTTTCTGGTCTTAGAAAACATTTCTTTGAAATTCGTAAAGCACATTTTCTAAAGGTTCTTTTCCTTGCTGTAGCCAAAATCTCCATTTGCAAAACATATGATTTTAAGGCTTTCGCCATAAACTCATAAGTTTATAAAACGTGAATGCATCAACTTGACAATTCATAGATGCAATGTCATATCACATATGCAATGCACAAAATGGCTCGAGAGTTCAGAACACGACGGATAAACCGAAGTTTATACCGTAAACACAACGAGTCCGATTTTGGATCTCGTAGGCCCACAAGCGGGCAGCCGGGAGAAGGCTATAATTTTTCATACGTCGACGTGCACGTGACTCCATCCGTAACTCTCTTACCCAAACAAAGCACATATCATGCTCAAATCAATTAATCGAATACTCTTTTACGAATATACACAATGCCATAAAATCTTCCGAGGCATAACACAATGTATGTTGCAATTCATCCAAAGTCCATGTATTGAATCAAAAGTGATTTTCAAAACATTCATACAATGATGCAACATTTATGATGCAATTGAAATTAGAAAATCTCTTTATTTAAAGAAAGCAAGTAGTGGCTTATAAATTCAAATTATAAACACATTACCCACTCGAATCGATGCTAGAAACTTGTTTCTCGCTCCAATTTGTCCATTGATTCCTTCTTTCTTCCAATTTAACTTTACCTAAAGCAATCCCACACAAATTCAATATCATAATTAACTTAATCCTCAAATTGAACTTAGAAACACTAATCCCTCATATATTCAAGCTTTCTAAATCACAAATTTCCAAAATCCCCAAATTCTAAATTTGGGCATAAACCTAATTAATTTCCATCCAAAATTAAACCCATAATACTTAGCAATCAACAAAATTAACTTCATACTCCACAAACCCATTCCCTTTTCCATGATTCTAAACCAAAACTCTTCCAAAATTCACAAATCAAAATTTTGAGTCTTACCTCATCCTTCACCATTTTCGGATGCATCTTGGTTTGGAAGGAAGCTTTCATCATCTTCCATCCTTTTTCCCTTGAAACAGCTCAAAATCCCCTTGAGATCTCCCAAAAATCGAAAACCCTATGCTTTCCCTCTCTTTCTCTTTCATTTTCTCTCATCCGAAAGTGCTCTCCCTTCTCTCTTCTTTCTCTTATTTCTTTTAAGTCTTTTGGGCAATAATCATGATTCTCCTCCAAACAACTACAGCCCCCTTGTTTTTATAGTGCCAGGTCAATTAATGAATAAGTAATGACCCATAAGCCCCTCCATTTAAGCCTATAAACTTAACCCTTTAAGTAAACTTCCAAAATTGCCCCTTCATTGGTCTTTAAAACTGACATCTTGTCTGATCATTTCGATCAGGTAAATGAAGCCATTTGACAAAACTTTCTTCTAGAGAAATGTTCCTCTATGTCTTACGAATTCAACCCTTCAAGAATCGGATCAATCAGAGCTCTATAGCTCAAGATATCTCCAAAATACTGAAGTCTGTTCTTCAGACTCGAGGCTGAACACTACACCTAACTTCCGACCCGAATTTGGAAGTTTTAGAGGCTACATTGTTGATTGGCTCCTTCATAACATTTGTAGCCCCATGTCTCTATTTTCATTTGCAAAAAGAATCAAATCGATCGGAGCTCTACCGATCAAGATATCTCTAAAATACTGAACACTGTTCAAACTTTTATAACCGATCAGTTCACGAAAATCCGAGCTATATTTCTCCATTTAATTCCAAAACTGATCTATGTAGTATGAAAAGATAGAAAAATGTCTTAGGAATCCAACGCTTCAAAAATCGACTCAATCGGAGGTCTACACAAAAAGTTATGGCCAAAAAAGGCAGAGGGTCAAAAACAAAAGCGAGACGATGATGTCAAGACAGACGAAAATTGCTCGTGATGACGTCAAGATGACGCAAAATTTTGTCTGACCCCCTTCTCCAGAATATCCACACTTAGAAAGATCATAACGTTCTACTCAGAACTCCAAATTAGACACGGTTTGATTCGTTGGAAAGCTAAGAGAAAAATCTACAACTTTCCAGAAGGAAATTTTGCCAAAATCTATCTTTATCAATTCCAAAATTGCCCTAAAGTCAGAAGATAAGACTTTCATTCCTGCACCAACACCGCACCCAATTCTTAACTTCATGACAATATTTGAGACTCTTAGGCACATAATTGAAATTCGATGTCTTCTCACAAATGTAGCCATATGTCTCTAGTTTAATCCAAATTAAGAATCATCTCGTTTGGATTACTAGAGAAAACGTTATGGTTAAAATATCAAGCATATTCAGTGAACATTTTCAGATCACTACCAATCTTGTCTCCAAATCTTTCCTTATCACAACTCATACCAAGATCACTCTTTCTACTCTCTTGTCCAATATTTTCATGCTTTATATCAATGGAAAGATAAAACAACCTCTACAATGTTCATAAAGAATTCCAAAGTAACTTCAACCTCTAGTTAAGTCAATTTTTCAATCAAAGTTTACGCCTTTTAGCAATCACCTAAGCAATATCCAAACTTCAATTTATCATAACTTCTTGCTCCGATATCGAAAAATTGCATACTTTATGGCGTTAGAAAGCTGGCAACATGAACTACAACTTTCATTAAGACCACTTTGGCCAAATATATCTAGATCAGTACAGATTTGCCATTGAAGTTTCTAAACCCCATTCCAACACATCAACTTCACATATCAACACATCACCACAAGCTCTTCAACTAATTCCTCTCAAACACAAAACACACAAATCTATACACAATTGATATTCCTACACAATTGATCTTTCATATCTATATATAAATCTATGTCTCATTAACATCGTAAGATAAATGTTTATAAAATTACATGGCATTCTAAGCCATGCTACAACATCAGTATTCAAGTCCAAGTACAAAAGATACAAAACTCCATCATTCTCCACATATGACTGAAATCTTATTCTTGCAATAATCTAACTTAAAACACCACATGCATAACCAACCAAATTGTCTTTGCTTTCTAATTTCTTCAAAATTTTACACTTTTACTTTCTATTTCTTGATTTCAACTTTCATTTCAATCCACTCATCCACTTGAACTTTCAGAACCCATACGAATCTATTTGAAACCCAAAGTTATCAAATCAAACAAATCTTTTCTCATCAATTTCCTTAAGGCAAAATATTTATAACTCCATTCATATACAAAAACTCTTATCAAATTTTCATTTTCATATTTCTAATTTCCACTGAAAGATCGGGGTCCAACAAGAAGTCCAACATTTGTTGTCCAAAACATGACGCCAGAAGAGGCATGGAGTGGAAGAAGGCTAATTGTCAATCATTTCAGAATTTTTGAATGTATTGCTTATGCCCATGTTCCAAATGAAAAAAGGAAGAAACTTGACGTTAAAGCTAAAAATTGTGTCTTTCTTGGTGTAAGTGAGAATTCTAAAGCCTATAAGTTATGCAATCCACTAACAAATAAAATTGTGATAAGCAAGGATATTGTTTTTGATGAAGAAAACATTTAGGAATATGATAGGTAGCCTAACCAAATTATGTATGATAGTAATGCTGAAATATAGGAGCAAAATCAGCCACCTCTTGCCGTCTAGGAACAAAAATTAGCACCTCGCATGGTTGAAGATTCAACTCCATCATTAGCTAAAATTATATCAAGAATGGAGATTGAAGATGAAACTTACTCTTTTCGTCGTGTTAGAAAAATGCTTGCTTAGATGATAGATTATAAGGTAACTGGCATTGAAGATCCCATTACTCATTTTGCTTTATTTTCAGATTGTGATCCTACTAGTTTTGAGAGTGCTATCAAAGAAGAAAATGGAAGAAAGCAATAGATGAAGAAATTGAGGCCATCGAAAGAAATGATACTTGGGAACTATTTGATCTTCCAAATGGACATCAAACCATTGGAGTGAAATGAGTCTACAAAACAAAATTGAAAGAAAATGGTGAAGTCGGCAAGTGTAAGGCATGTCTTATGGATAAAGGATACAAGCAGTAATATGGTATCAACTATACTGAAGTTTTCTCTCCTGTAGCAAGACATGACACAATTAGATTAATGGTGGCATTGGCAACACCGAAGTCATGGCTTATTTCTAACTTGATGTCAAATCTACATTCCTACATAGACAATTGGAGGAATAGGTATTTGTTAATCAACCCCTGGATATGTTTAGCATAAAGTCTACATATTAAAGAAGGCACTTTATGGATTAAAACAAGCCCTTCGGGCTTGGTACAGTCGCATTGACACTTAATTTCTTAAAGCTGGTTCTCTGGAATGTCCTTATGAGTACTCTCTCTTTATCACAACTGAAGATAAAAATAAAATTACGATTGTTTGCTTGTATGTTGATGGCCTGATATTCAGTGGGAATTGTGATGTTATGTTTAATGATTTCAAGAAGTCCATGATGACAGAATTTGAAATGTCTGATCTTGGTATGATGCATTACTATCTTGGCATAGAGGTGATACAATATGATGATGGAATATTTATTTCTCAAAAGAAATACATTGTAGAAATTTTGGACAAGTTTCATATGAAGGATTGTAATCCTTCAAGTACTCCTGCTGAGTTTGGTCTAAAGCTTCACAAAAATCTTGAAGGAAAGAAAGTTAACAGTTCATTCTTCAAGCAAATTATTGGCAGTATGATGTATCTTACTACAACAAGACCAGACATCATGTATTCTGTAAGTTTGATCAGCAGATATATGGAGCATCCTACTAAAATGCACCTAATGGCAGCAAAAAGAATTCTATTCTACTTACAAGGAACAAGAGATTTTGGGATATTTTACAAGAAAGGTGAGAAGTCAAGTTTACCTGGTTATACTGGCAGTGACTATGCAGGAGATCGCGATGATAGAAGAAGTGCTTCAGATTGTGTGTTTATATTTGGCACAGACGCTATCTCATGGGTATTTAAGAAGCAACTGATTATAACTTTGTCAAGTATTGAAGCTTAGTTTGTTGTAGCTACAATGTTTGCCTGTCAAGCTATTTGGCTAAGGAGAAATTTTTAAGAACTACAGAAAGTGCAATTAACAACAACAGTAATTTTTTGTTACAACACTTCAATAATTAAACTTTCTAAAAACCCAATGTTTCATGGTAGAAGCAAGCATATTGACGTGAAATTCTATTTTTAAAGAGAACTTAGCAATGCTAGAACAATTGAGTTGAGATATTGTAGAAGTGAAGACCAATTTGCTGATATATTCACCAAACCACTTAAGATTCCTGTGTTTCAAAAGCTCAGAAGGAAGTCAGGAATTTTCTCTATTATCTGTTAAGCTAAAATCTGCAGTATTTTAGTTTAAGGGAGGGAATGTTACGTGAATCAAAAGACCAAGTTAAATATTGTTTGTTTTAATTAGCCTGTAAGCAAAGTTTTAAGAAAGTAGTTCATTTATTTTTTATTTTACTGCTCTATAAAAAACTAGCTCTTAATGTAGTAAAAGTTGGTGAATAAAGGAGAAAAATAAAAGCTGTCTGTTTAGCCTACCAACGCCTCTTTATTATGTTGTTTCTTAGCATTAGCTTTTTGACAAATCTCTTCTAAGTTGTGACAGAGTAACTTTGACTAGTTTTCATCTAGCTTCAACACATTTATGAGTCCCTGTGTTGAACCCCGATTTTTTTAATTATTGTTGATTTATTTGTTTCATTTTTTTAGGATTGAGTCATTAATTTGATGGGCATAAATAGAGATTTGAAATTAGATGGAAAGATTTGAATTAAGTTAGAGTTAAGATGGTGTTTAAGAAGATTAAAGGAGTTAGCAGGTAAATGAAAGAAGGGGCAAAATGGGAAGTCCAAAGGAGAAGAGGGGTATTTTTAGAAGGACAAGACCAAAATGTGGTCTTGTTTAAGAAGAAGAAGAAAAAAAACGTGAATTGGGAGAGAGGAAGAGAAATAACAAATCAAAGAGAGAAAGAAGAGAGATTTCGTTGGTTGAGAGAAAAGAAGATAGTTGAGCTAGGGTTTCTTCATTTCTTAGCTTTTGAGAGAGATTTTGTGTAACATCTCATCACCGATGGGAAGGGTAAATTGGTAATTTGGAATGGGTTACGAGTGTGTAAACGTATCTCGGCATGGTCATGCCTAATATGGCCTTCATATATGCATAAATTGAAATTTTTGCACATGCACATGATTGTACATGCATTCATGACATTTTCCCGACATCTGTGTTTATTGTGAAAAATGTGTTATTTGTGTTTGAAAAATTAATTGGAGTGGATTTTTGTGTGTTTCATATTTTTAGGGAATTTTAGGAATTTTTCGAGGTACTTACCTGGATCGAAAAATTTCTAACTGACTGACTGAGAGGGTTTCCTGTACTGGAAATGACTGGCCAATGGCACTAGAAAATTCGAGACATGATGTTAGGATTTATTGAGTTAAGCCATTGGAGTTTAACGAAAAATTGGAGTAGAATTTAAAACCGGGATAAAACCGGGACAAGTGTCACTTGCCTACTTAGTCCTACAATTTAATTGGTTATATAAATAACCTAAAGTGATAGTGCTTCCACGACATTCCAAGTTTGGAAAGATTAAAGTCCCACTTTAATTGCTCCTTCCTTCCTTCATCCGTAGCCTTGTTCTTTTTCATTGGTGTTTTGTCATATTCTCCATTAAGTTTAAGGGACAAGTGTCCTCCTTCATTAATGTTCTTGTCTTATTCCATGCATTTTTTACGACATTTCTCCTTGGAATTACCTAAAATTGATCTTGAAGCTAAACTCTTTCTTCATCTGTGGCTACTACTCTTCTCATCCTTCGTGAGTGGTTGTTCATTCTTCATACACGAGCTTGTCTTGTTCAGTTTCTTGCTTCTCCTTCTTCCTCCACATGTAAAACCAACCTTGAGTCTTGTGACGATGATGCTTTGTGTATGTGTAGTGAAGAGGAGAATTGGTGATTTTGTAAAAAGGTGGAAATAATGAAGAATGAAAGGCTTGTTGAGGTAAGATTATGTTTTAAGTTGTGATTGTTCTTTTAAAGCATGAATCGTGATGTTTGTGCTTCTAATTACATGAGAAATTGTGTAGGTTGTGTGCTGCCAATTGGGATTAATTACTCAAGTAAATGTCTTGATAAATTTGTGGTTAAATTCTTGGTTAAATGGGATAGTTATTGATGTGGTATTGATGCTTGCATGAAAGGAGTAGAGGTTTGGTTGAAATCTGGAAAATGGGTCTTGTGTAGGTTTCAGATTTTTGCTCATAACTTTTGATAGGGTTGTCGAATTGAGCTGAGGTTTGTTTTAAATTACACTTAAGAAGTAAGGCTAGATTTCATATGAAGGAAGTTTTGTCCAATTCTGACTTTAAGGATTTTAAATTTGGCATGCAAAGTGAATTGTGAGGTGCTGTGTGAACAGTACCCGAGCTTGATGACCTGAAACTTTGATGCATTTTTCTAAATTGATGTAGGGTGAATTGGTGAAATTGGTCTTAATAAAAGTTGAAGATTTTTGTGTTAGCTTTCTAACGCCACTAAGTATGCTATTTTTTGATGTGTAAATTGAGAGTTATGGTCTGTTAATGTTCAAGTGGAAATTCAGCCTTTGTTGTGCAATGCTCTAAGTGAATAGGTTTTGGGCTGTTTGTGTTCTGATATTTATTTGGGACTGTAAATGGGGAAATTGGCTTAAGTAATCTTCTGGAAACTTGTAGAGTATTGTTGTAGCTTTCTAATGAGATATTTTATGCGAATTTAGCATATCTGGATTGAAAGTTATGAATTTTTCAATTTCGGATATGCTTTAGGTTTTATGTTGTTTGAACAAGTTTAACAGGACAGTCATATTAATGGACAAATTTGAACTAGTTAGTGAAGGAAATTGTCTCTGAGCCCTTCATAAGAAGTGTAGTTTGTTGTCTGATCTTTTCAGGGATATAGAGCATGTAATTTTTTGAACATGGGATTGAAAGTTATGAAATTTAGAAGAATGTGTTGTTGTTGAGAATGATTTGGATAGGCTGAAGCTTTGATTGAGAAATTGAGTTGTTTAATGAGGAATTTGGCTTTCAGTTTGTTCATGAAAGTTGTAGCCCTTGTTTTTGTATTTTGATTGACATAAAATTTGGAATTTTTAGCTAAGTGGATAAAAAGTTATGATTTTTGGTAAAGTACTGAACTGTTCTGGCAATTTTGTGATTTGGCAGTGTCTTTGAGTGCAATTTTGACACCCGTAGAGGTGAAATTGATTTGTGTACCCTTCATGAAATTTGTTGGGTTTTCTGAGAATTTTCCAACGAGACCGAATTTGAAATTTTTAGACACTTGTGTAAATAGATAAGGGTTTTGAAAGAGGAGAAGGCAGTTAGTGAAAATTGGAAATTTGGAAAAAAGAAGGAAATTTGGGATTTATGTGACCTAATTATTTCTTTTGTCAATTACTTTCGCATCCAACGTCCGATTGACCTGAATTTTGAAGCATCGGATTTGTATAATATTTAATTTCGTTTATTCGTAAAATTGGAAATTTTTAGAGCCGAAATTGACGGAAATTGGTTAGGTCGAAGTGAGGGGACCGAATAATGATTTTTCTGATGCATGTTTTATTTATAATTGGACCTATAGAGGTCCGAATTGAGTGATTTTGGTGTCAATGGGTTTCTAATTTTTAGAGAAAAATTTGATGACGGGAAATTGTGTAATAGTGCCAGGAATGTCACGAACATGCATTGTACCCATTTTAATTGCTACATGTGCATTAGTAAATATTTCTGAGTGTACATTGGGTAACGTTTGAATATTTGGACTGTTTAGAGGCGCATTTGGAACGTCACCCCACAGACGTTGCCGAGACTTCCAGGCTTTAGCTTCGGAAGCAAAGGTGAGTAACCTAGATGGTTCCTCGATGAGTAAGTGTTTATAATTCTGCACGTATAACTTTGTGGAGGATAATGGTGGGACGATTGCGTTTGTTTATGACTGGATTCCAGACGGGAGGTCCGATGTACTGGGAGAGTATGACATAGAAGTGTTATTTGTGATTTTAAATGTAATTAATGTGAACTACTTGTGTGATGTATTCATTTGGGATCGAATATGATATTGTCTTTGCTTTACTTGGACATAAGCATTTCATGCAAATTGCATGATCAGTAATGGGCAGTTGTGACCGGAGCAGCCACCGAGAGCTTAAAGCTCACAGTGATTCAGAGCCTAAGGCTCACTGTTTAATGCGCCCATAATGGGACAGTTTTAGGCGCTCGGTCATAGCAACGTAATAAATTGGAAAAGCATCACATACACATTTCATGTGCATTTGATTTGGTTCCTTTGATTGTTATATTAATCATGTGGTACTTCTGAATGTGATTTGGTGAAATAACTGTGTAATACCTGTGTTATACCTGTGTATATGCATGAATTGAGTGAACCATCGATGATGGTTTCTCACTGAGTTCGCAAAACTCACCCAAAATTTGCAATTATTTTTCAGGACTCAGAAGAATATCCCGTTAGGCAACGGGCGTATGACATCTGTTGGTTATTGAAGTAGAGAAGAGGTCGGGATCAGTTTGCGTCTGCATTATTATAATTTTATTTTCTGAATTTTTGTATTACTGATGAAGTCAGTTTGTAAAGTTAACATACTGAAATAAATTGTGTTTATGAAAAGGGCCTCGAGGCCAGTGAATTGTTTATGTAAAATGTTTTCCACGTAAATTATAATGTGTGTGTGTATGTGTTAAAGAAAAAAAATTATACTGCGTTTTGACTGAGTGATGTAGCACGCCATCCTCGCGGGGCACGGACTCGGATATCATCATCGATGTCGGGTTCCGGTCTTGTGGGAGTGGGGTGTTACATTTTGAAGTGGTTCAAGAAAAGAAAAAGATAGAGGAAGAGAAGAGCTTCCATTTGAGTCAAATATCTCTTCATTTGGTGAAGAACTAAGATAATATCACCTAAATCTTTTGGGATTTTTGGAAGGATTTTTGTTCATGGAGTTTAGAAAATCCATGGGTTTAAGTATTCTAGCACCAATTTTAGTAATTGTGCTTTGTGAGATTTTCAATTGAAAACCTTATTGAGTAGAATTTTTGTTATTGTATAAAGGGGATCAAAGAGGCAAGAGGAACAAGAGAAAGGGCATTTTAAGCAAGTCTTTAAGTAAGGAAATCCAGGTGGGTTACATGTTTATAATATAGTTATGAGCTATTAACGTTTTTACAAATCAAGAAAGTAAAATGATTTCAATTACTTCATAAATGTTGCTTTTAATGTTTTGAGTGATATGAGAAATTGCTACACGTTGGTGCGTGAATTTTGATTATAAAATGAAAAATGGTTTTGAAATATTCATGTTATGCCTTGAAACGTGTCATAACATTTGTATGAATGAAAATATGTGAAAGTATGAAAGTATGAACACATTAGCAAATGATTTGAGCATGAATATGTTCTTTGTTTGGGCAAGAGAGGAACTCATTTTGTTAGTCACATGTATGTTGACCCATAGCCTTTTCTCGACTGCCCACTTGAGGCCACGAGATCTTGAGAAATTTGACTTGTTTTATTCACTATGTAAACTTCGATTTCTCCGTTTCGTTTCACGGAACTCTCGAGTCATTTGTTTGTGCATTGCATCATTGAATTGTCAAGTTTGTTGCATAACTTGAGTGTTCTACAGTGATGGTTAAATGTACTTTGCTATATTGAGGTGAGGACATTTTTAACTATAAGTTTTGAGCAAAAAGATCGTGAAATTAACTGGGAATTTGAGAACAAAGTGTTTTATAATTCATTATGACTTTTATAAGACAAATGAACATTTCAATGATTTTGCCTATTATTTGTTATAAACTTGTTACCCACGAGCTTTCAAGCTTACCCCCTTTTATCCCATATTCGGGTGATAGCTAAGAGACCAAGTGATCAAGAGCCTAAGGGCATTTCTCCAAATTTGCTTATTTTGTAGTTTGAGTTGATTTTGGGAAAGCAAGAAGTTTGTTTGTTCAAGGGCCTTTTATAATTTGAGATTTTGAGACGATGATGTAATGTGGCTTAGAATGCCATTAAAGATTTGTAAAACTTTATTTTTTGATGTTAATTAAATGTGAATGATGCATGGATGATGTGAGTTGAAATTAGATATACGTAAAGAAGAAATCAACTTGAGTTGATGATTTTCGAACATAAATCGCTGATATGGAGTTTGATAACAATTGTTTGAAGTTAGCAATTGCCCCGATGGTACTAGGTATTGAAGATTAAAGCGATCCAAGTAAAAATTTGATGATGTATTAAAGGTATTCGAAAAGTTAAGGAGAATATTAATTTCATCATACGGATTTGAAGATTTTATAGTTTTGGATAAAATCTAATGCAACATGATAAAGTGATTTCATATGTATGAAGACAACTAAAGTCCTATGAGTTGACTATCCGATACATGATTTAGAGCCGCTATAGTAGTGATTTCTCTGAAAGTTTGGAGACAGTATATATAGGAACATCTTGAATATATATATATACATATACATATCATTAAAATTTGAGGTAATTATTGAGTTGAGCAAAATTTATTATGAAACTGAGACAATAGATATAAGTACTGAAAGAATATGATGGTACAAATGAGTATTTCCCAATAAAGTTAGTGTTGTATCTAATGCATTAAGCAGAAATCTCAATACTAGTGAAGCACGAATTCGATATTGAGGTTATCAGATATAGTGCAAAAAGGGAGCATAGAATGTGGAGTTAAATTTTGGGCAAATCAAAGTACTATTTGTTATGGAATTGAAGATTAGTTTCACATGAAAGAATTAACCAATCCCAAATTGAGGATTCAGAAATCATGAATCTTATTGAGCGATTGAAAACAAGTTTGAATTTTGAGATCAAATAAGAATAATGATACATTGTGACTGAAATAACAAGTATATGTACCGATAAAGATGATTGAGCAAAGAGATTGTTAGAAAAGTAAGAATGGTAATGTAAGTTATACATCCTAGTAGGAATACACCGAAACATCATTTAGCGATGTCGAATCAAGTGAGTGAATGTTTGAATTGTCGATGATCTTAACTGTCAGAGATATGCTTAAAGCTTATATTTTGAAGTTCATATGAAAATGAGATCTATGTATAGTTCTATTTGACTTCAAACATCACAATCATTATCATGGTGATTTCATTGGAATACTATATGAGGAGTTAGATGACGAAAAGAGTCATCCACCTCTTTATTCAGATGAATAGGGCTAAGGATGGTCGAAAATAAGAATTGATTAGAGATGTTAATGATAGGTGAAACTGATCAATATTAGAAATTAAGTGATTCAGGAAAGATGAATGATTTAGGGGGATCAATGTCAAAGACATGGAATATAGTAAGATAGACATAAGAGTTTTGTCCTGTCCTAAAAAGACATAGACACAAAATTTATGTCCGTTCCTCATCTGTGGTACAGAGAAAATCTGTCCAACGGACAGGATGAGGAAATGACAGAACTACCCTCGTTTTATTACGTCTGAAACCAAAACGCAGGGTTAGGAAGCTTCGTCTTCCTTGCAGCTCTCCTCCTTCCTTCGGCTTCGTCTCCACTGCCAAACGCATGGTAAGTAATTTTTTCTGTCTAGATTCTTGTCTTCTCTTCCCCCTTCTTACCCTTCTATATGAATCTTTTCCCGTCTAACGCATATGGGTGTTTCCTTTTGCGTCTGTGTTGCCAGATTTGGAATCTCTCCAACGACATTCGGTCTTCGCCAACCCTGCCTGCTACCATTTTCCCTCTCTTTTAGGTTAGACGCAATATTCAAACTCCTCGTTGTTGTTTTTTATTGCTATGGGTGATGGGATCTGAAGATTCTGGTTTCGAAAATTGGGAGCTCATCGCGACGCTTCCCTTGGGAGTTCGTCGCGGCGTGGATGCTGATCTTTCGCCGCGATGTGTCCTATGAGAGCTCGCCGCGGCGTATCCCATGAGAGCTCGCTACGGAAAAGCCAAGGTTCGGCCGCGGCGAACCCTCTCATGCTAGGCATCTGCCGCGGAGAGCATTTTGTCGCCGCTACTTGATTATTCCACATGCACTTATAAGGTTATTTGTGTTGAATCATCTTTTTAGAGACTGCTATGTACGATGGGTTCTTGGATGAATTTTGTTATGAATGTTGTATATTACTTGCTAACCTTTGTGTTTGGATCGGATGTTATGTTTCTTACCTATATAACAAACAACAAATTATGATTTGTTTGACTTCTCAGATTTTACAGAAGTGCTTGATTAGAGACCTTCTTCTCAATCCTCCTGCTTATTGCCTCCACCATTCAAGGTATAGAGATCCAAGTCATATCATTGTTCAATTATTATGAGATTTACAACTAGTCAGTAAATGACTTGTATTTGACTTGTATTTGAATTCTTGGACTTGAGTGGGGTTACAAATAGTTGCTGCTCCTCATATTGGTTTGTTTGGAAGCGATGAGTTGTTCCCTTCTTTGCCTTTTTTCTTGTCATCCAACTATTTTGAAACTTATTGAATGACTCTTCAAGAAAGCAACCTGCTAAGGATTTCTATATTCTCTACATGTTTATAAATGTTACTATTCAATACATATATACAAATGCAGTAAATGATCAATAAATTGTATTCGCTTTGCTGACAGTTTTTTATTACAAAGTTGGAGGCAATGGATGATGATGATATGTTTAACTGCTTGGCTTTCTATGAGATTTTGGATCAGCAATTGGATTTGATAAGAATTATTATGTTGTTATGCTTATATGTATACACCAAAAAACGACGTAGAAGTGAAAATGCTAAAGGAAGCAGGACATTGGCAGTACCAAATAGGAAAACCAATATATATAAGATTTTGCATGAGGGAGATAGGAATACCCAGTAGGATTTAAGGATGGACATGAATGCATTTAAATTGTTATGTGAAATGCTTCAGCTCCATGGTGGGTTCACGAATACTGGACATGTGCCCATTGAAGAAAAAGTATTAATCTTCCTAAGAATATTATCACAAAATGAATCCAATAAAGTATTACAAATTCGGTTTATGAGGTCAGGAGAAACAATAAGTAGGGTCTTCCATTATGTGTTGAAGGCTGTAATCAAGCTTCAAGTTCAACATCTCCTGTTTGTCAAGCCCATACCAATTCCTGAGGATTGCACAGACAATAGATGGAAATGGTTTAAGGTCAGTAAATTTAATAACTGAGCTACAATACATTGTCTAATTTAACTTTATGCAATTAGTTAACGAGAACTTTTGTATGATGGAATTTTAAACATAGGGTTGCCATGGTGCTCTAGATGGGACCTATTTAGACATAATAGTTCCTCTAACAGACAAACCCAGATACAGAGGTAGGAAAGGGAGAATATGCACTAATGTTTTAGGAGTATGTGATAAGGACTTAAACTTTGTCTATGTCCTTGCTGGATGGGAGGGTTCAGCAGCAGATTCAAGGGTTCAGCATGATGCTATAAGTAGGTCGAATGGACTTCAAGTTCCGAGGGGTATGTAACAAACGAATTGTTAGAAATTTGCAATTTCTTTTTTTAAGGTATGATTGCATATCCAAAGGTAATTGTATTTCTTTATATAGAAATTACTACTTAGTAGATCTTGGCTATACCAATGGTCTGATTTTCTTGCACCTTTTAGAGGACAAGATACCATATTCAAGAGTGGGCAAGAGATGGAAGGGCACCTAGGAATGCGAAGAGCTTTTAATAAGAGACACTGTCATCGAAAATGTGATTGAACGTGCATTTGGTTTACTGAAAAAAAGATGAAAAATCCTACGAAATCCATCTTTTTATGTTGCAGCTACTCATGTGCACATCATTCTTGCATACTGCCTTCTGCACAATTTTATTAGGTTACATATGAGTGTTGATCCAGCAGAGCTTAGTCCTTTTGAAGATGATGATATGCCAATTGCGGAACATACACCGTTACCAGAATTTATTGATCGTGTTGAGACAAGCAATGAATGGAGTCAATGGAGAGAGGATTTAGCTAACAACATGTTTGATGACTGGAGAATAAACCATTAAATTGTTTACTAGTATATTTGGTTGGCGTTCATTGTAACTGAATTGAGGCATTGCTTAAATTTTTCTTCATATTGTTGACTCTCATTGTATTGAATTACATGTTTCATTTAAGTTAATGTTGTCTTCTTTCATTTCATGCACATTTCAAATTACATGTTAATTATTCATTGATGGAAATGATTTGGAATGGTTTGGGGTATGACATTGCATGGTTTAGGTGCAATGTCACGGGTTTGGACAGATGATGAAACAGATGCATTTGTTACCTTCTTGGAGGAGGCGGTGGTTGCTGGACAGAGAACCGATAATGGGCAATTTAAGCCTGGGACTTTCCAACTTCTTGTTAGACTGATGGTTGAGAAGTTTCCTGGGTGTGGCATTGAGAAGTGGCATGTACAAAATAAACTCAAGAGGTTGAAGGAAAAATATCAGACAACCTATGACATGCTGAACTACAGTGGGTTTGGGTGGAATGAAAGCAAACAATGCGTCGAGGTTAACAACAAGCAAGTGTTGGAGGAATGGATGAGGGTAAGTTGTTAATACACGCATCATGATAATAGTTATTGTTTATCATGCTAACGACAGGGTGCATTTGGTTTACAGAAGCACCCTAATAAGTTCTATACTCCTGGGAAGCCGTTTCCAATGTACCCAAGACTTGAGTTTATCTTTGGGAAAGACAGAGCCACAGGGGTCGTTGCTCAAGACACGACCGATGTTGCTGCTCAGTTTGAAGCTGATAAAATGGAAGCTGATACAACAGTAGCTTCACCTGTTCATGCTTCCCCATTGACTGAACCAGGTATAGCAGACACTCCTGCGAAGCGCAACCGTCCATGATGTTGGTTACGCCGCCTCTTCTTCCAACACTGACGCAAACCGACCAACTAAAGCGAAAAGGAAGATGAGGGACAGTGAAGTGTTAGAAACCATTGCTGACACACTTGCCCGTGCAATGGAATGCAGTGTTAGGAGTGCACAAATCGTTGCAGATGCTATGGATAAGCGGGGACAGAAAATTCCCCAGCTAGTTGACGAGATTGGGAGTTTGGGTTTCTCCACCGAAGACGTTGTTACGATTACAATGATCTTCTCGCAGAATCCTCATGCTGGGAATCTTTTTTGGGGTTTAAATGCAGAACAAAAGCAGGTTTATGTGCAGAGGCTCTTACGTCAAGATGTCTGATTTTATGTTAAGTTCTTCAATGTGTCTGTTAATCTCAACTATTATATGGTCATGTATGATGATAACTATGCGTGTAACTTAACTTATTTGTGGTCCTGCCAAGTGATGTTAACTGATGTGATATACTTTTGACTGTGTTTGTCTACATGTTTATCAATGATGAATGGTTGTTTTTATTAAATATTTAATTTATTTAATTTCTGCACGTTTATAAATGATTAGAGTATGATTCATTTACAGGTACATCACTATGGGCAGATACAACTTCTATGTGGTATTCGTTGGACGTCAAGTCGAAATTTTCACAAATTGGGATGAAGTGAAATTAGTAACTGAGGGTTATCCTAATGCTAAATTCAAGGGGTTTAGGACATTAGTTGAGACAGAAAATGCTTTTGTCATGGATCAAAATAGGCGCAGTCGTTCAAATGAAGACATTGTTCTTATCGCCAATGACCTCTCATCAATCCCGCATTAATTTCCACTACCAACAACTGAAGAACCAAATGAAGTTGCTACTTTAAAGCAACAAATGGCTATGAATCAAGCTTTTTTACTAATTGCCATTGGAGTAATTTTTGGATTTATTATCTACAACCTTCTTAACAAATTTTAAGACTTGAATGTAATTAATGTTTATGAATGCTTAGATGTTTAATTAAATTATTATGTATTAGGATTTCTTGGTTGTCAGAGTTATTTGAACATATTATGTAATCAATTATATGAATGCTTAGATATTTTATTAAATTATTTTGCACTAAATAATGTTAATAATAATAATAATAATAATAATAATAATAATAATAACAACAACAACATAATTAATTTTATTTCAGGTTATCTTATAATAATAATACTAAGCAAAATAATAACAATAAACTAATAATAATAATCATAAAATTATTACCATACCAATGATAATGATGATGACATAATTTTACTTAATATTCATATTCATATTAAATTTACTTGTTTTGTGATTACGAAATTATAATAATAACATAATTAATATTATTAGAGTTGCAAATAAACTTCAAATAAATATTTTTACACTTATAAAATAACCAATGAATTATAATAACAACAATTACAAAATTAATATTAAGCTGTATCAATAATAATTGTTATAACAAAATTATAATTAATAAGATAATTAATGTTATTATAGTTGCAAATACACTTCATATAAATATTGAACCAATTATGAAATAACTAATGAATTACATCTTTCCAATACATTATACTATAGGGACATTTTTGTCATTAAATACTATTTTTTGTTTTATCCACTGCAATCAAATATATTTCTATCCTCAGGATGAAGACAGTTTTCTCTATTCTTTACACCACAACCAAACATGTGGGTGATGGATATTCCTTTGTACTATGCATCTGGTTAACTATGTATCTATACTTCTCGTTTCCCACCGTTGAATATAATTATAGGGTACTTAAGAATGACTCTGGGCCACAGAAGGTAGAGCCGTAGAGGTTCCAACATCCTTTTAAAGAAGAACAAAACGCTATGCGACACCTCGTTCGCTGTCGCGTCTTTAGGTCCGACATTTGCTCTCTCCTCTTCGCGCGGAGCAAGCTGCTTCTACCAACGCATTGTGAAGTCAAGACACCACGCTTTGGGATCTGCGCCACCAATCTGAGGATGGAGAAGAATAATAGTGATGAACAACATCAGCAAAGTGTAGAACAGACTACGACCATCAAATTCAAGCCTGAAGTTAACAGAGTGCAGGGCATTTTAGACAGTGACCCTTCTGGTAATTCTTATCCCTTTTCGAAAATCCATTTCTGGGTTTCCCTTTTCCTGTATGGATTTCAGTAAAGTTGCTGGCTTTCATAGTGAGTAGTTGAAAAGTTAGTCCTTTTAGCGGTGAGTACAGAAGTTTAATCGGAATGTTCTAGATTATCTACCATGCTCTCATATGTCTCCCTGGGATCCTGTGTTTACCATTCATCTTTCTCGCACACTACTTGTCGTTAATTTTATCAGTTGGCTGGGAGAAGTGTTGGGAAGAGGGGCTGACGCCGTGGGATTTAGGACAACCGACACCAATTCTTATACAACTCCATGAAACAGGATCCCTCCCTAAGGGAAGAGCATTAGTGCCAGGCTGTGGAAGTGTAAGTTTGAGATGCTATATATCATTAGTTTTGAGAAGTTTATAGATTTTTGGTGACAAATATATCCACCTTTCAGCGCAAATTAAGAATTTTGCACATGTATTCTCTCCACTATTTTGATTTGTTTCTCTTATTTCACATCTATTGAGTTTCATTCATTTATTATGGTCTATGCCAATTTATCCATACAATAATGACTTCTAATATTTTCATATATAGTGAAAGTAACATACATATCTCTGTCAAAAGATTGGTTTAAATCATCAAAAGAAAAGGGTGGAAATTTCTTGACGAGCATGAAAATTGATATGTACGGACTATTATTGTTATTTGTTCATGATGATATTGCTTTGTGTTCAATCATCTTATTTGGACTGTTGACATCAGAACCCAAAAATGATTGAAACATATTGTGCAAAAAGAGTCTAATTCTTCCTAATTCTGTATCGTTGACACACTGAAAATTAGCAGGGTTATGATGTCGTAGCAATTGCATGTCCTGATCGCTATGTTGTTGGATTAGACATCTCAGAAAAGGCCATTAAGAAAGCAGAACAGGTACTATAACTGAAATATTGATTCTTCTTTGATATATTTTGAGCTGAAATGACCTAATGGGGAAGGTGGCTATTAACCTTAATCGTTTCTTCTGCAATGTGCATAGAAAGGCACCTTACCTGTGTAATACAACAAGAATATCAAATGCACATTCCTGTAATGGAAATTGAACTGTGCAATGCATCCTGTTTAATGTTGGCTTTGTCAATCAATCTAAATGTGTGGAAAATTGGTTAAATACACATTAATTTCTAGCTAAGTAAATGCCTTATATTTGTGAGATTTTATTACGGGGACCTGGGTGGATTTTTATTTTATGACATGGCTCCTATTAATCGTGAAAAGATAAGTATAATCCAAATGGCATCTGCAATGTAGGAGGAACCATAAATATTCATTTTTTCTCCTAGCTTACATTTACTTGGATATGTGTCGCCATTGCAATGTAAATCCTTTCTAGACTCTTATGGAATATGTGTAATTATGTCTGAATTGTTTCAATTTGAATTCCAAGGCAGTTGTCTTCATTGCTACCAAATGCAAATTACTTTACCTTCATTAGAGAAGACTTCTTCAGTTGGCGCCCACCAAAGTTGTTTGATCTCATTTTTGATTACACGTGAGTAAAACTAGAGAACAAGCTTCTTCAATTGGCAGAATGAGCTTGGAGTAGTAATAGATCATTGTTGTGCATGTAGGTTCTTTTGTGCCATTGAACCACAGATGAGATCAGATTGGGCACGACAAGTTCGAGATCTGTTAAAACCTGATGGGGAACTTATAACTTTGATATTTCCAGTAACTAGATTTTACCTTTTGCATTTTTCGTTATTTCTTGACCTTTATGGAATTTATTTTAAATGATTTTTTTGATGCAGTTCTTACCTAACTATGCATGTGCTCATACCTAATATAGCCATTGTGAATATAAATTTATTCCCAGATCAGCGATCATGTTGGTGGACCGCCTTACAAAGTCTCGGTCGCAAAGTTAGTTCTTACCTGCAGTTTCTTTCCGTATTGTGTTTAATGCCTTATGAGCTCCAATAGATACCATTGCTAGAAGTGCTGTTATGGGGAATGATCTTCTTATCTTGTGAATTTGATTTGGTGTCGCTGTACTTGTCTTTCAGTTATGAAGAGGTTTTGCACCCCATGGGGTTTAAAGCAGTGTCTATTGCTAATAATGAACTGGCAGTTGGTGCTCGCAAGGTATGGCCAGATGGTTTTCCGATTTGACTGAATTTGCGACTTTCTGCTTTACTGGATCACACAGCTGTCTATAGTGTACGACTAACAGCTTTCGTAAACAACAGGGAAGAGAGAAGCTTGGAAGGTGGAAGAGGTTTCAAAGCCAATCCTCATTATGATAATAACCATTTTGTTCAAGGGAAAACTCAAAAAAATTTCTTAGTGCATGATTTATTGATAATGTGTATAAGAGTACAATTCTATTCATATCAATTGACTAAACAAGTTCAAAAGGTGTTTCTTGCCTGTTGCTGTTGGTGATGATGGTATTTTATGGATGTTTATGTTTCAAGCCTTATATTTATATTCAACATAAGCTGCACTTGTTGTTAGTAAGCTTTGACTGAAATTGGAACAGATTACAAGGACTGGCGTACTAGATCAACATGTGTTTATGGAAGCCAAAATCTGGCCTTCAATAGATTTCAAAGATCACATATTTTTAATCCATCAATTAGATTCTGCAACAAGAAGGCTATCTAGATCAATCAAATACAGCTCAAGTATGATGTTTCAAAACTCCTTCAATAAAAAAAAAAATGAAAATGTTAGAGGTACAATTTTAATATCTCGATTTAATTTATTTTCTTTTTATTTTAAATCTTCCAATTTAATTCTTAAAATTTTAATTATGATAAGTTAAAACATTTGTTAATGTCATTAATTAAAAGATTATATGTTATCAATTAAGTCTGAATTAGACAAAATTAAAAATAATCAATGACCGGTAAAATTATTCTTTTGTGACTATAAGATTACAGTTTTAAATTATAATTTTTTTGTAAAAATATACAGGAAAAGTTGTAAATATTATAACCCTCAACGAGAGTCTTGTTTACTATGCACGTTGACTATTAATTAGCAAAGTTTAGAAAAGAATTATATAATTTAAGAATTAAATGACTACAACAAGAAACAATTTAAAATTGAAGTGAAAGTATATACATGTATGTCAATGGTTCAAAATTGAACTGAAATTATATATATATATATATATATATATATATATATATATATATGTATGTACGTATGTATGTATCAATGGTTTGATGACTCACCTTATAGTTATAGCAAACAACGCTAACACCACCACCCTAACAAGTGGGCTATTCTTTTAAGACATGAAAAGGGCCGACGCCCATCACCTTCAACATCTCATTATTCTCAAAAGGAAACAGACAAACTTCACTTTTTTAATTTTATATTTTAGTTCTTAATTAGGGTTTTGTGAATTACGACATTTGGTGCGCTTAAGCGTATAAGAACAACAGCAACAAGCCAAATACATACAACAGAAGCTTCAGGTGCCCTCTGTTCACTCTCTTGGACTCTATATACGTACCTACTAGCTTTATATACTTAATATACATATAATGCGTAAGGGTTAGGTGGCTGATCCCGATCGACTGCCGTCTTCGTATCTCGGTTCTCTTTTCTTCCTGGTCTTCATTAGTCTTCTGTTGGAAGCTCGGTTTGATTAACTCTATTCGGTATCATTGTTCTGTTTTCTCTCTTTTTCTGACGAATCTGAACACTGAAAAGGCTTGCTCCACCCTTAGGTACTTATCTTGGTGTTTTTAGTTTGAAGATTAGATTGTAAGTGAAAATGTTATCTTTAGGGTTTCTTCATTGTGTTTGTTTCCAGCCGCTTGCCTGGAGACGTCCTTTGCTTCTTCTGAAACCAACTCTTTTTGTCCAGAAATGAATGTTTTAAACATCGATCATTTCCTGTCGTGGTTATGCCTGGAAATGCTGAAGGCTTTAGTTTCTGTTTTGTTATGTGACTATTTGCAATGTTAGTTTCAGTGGTTATATGTGCAAATTGTGCTTTATTTTCTAAATTCACATGGCATGTACTAAGCGACTACTGGCTATCCACTTTGCTCTTAATGCTGGAAATTAACCATGTTCCTGGCTTGTGACAGGAGTGAGCCAACCTGTTTTGTTTCTATGCAAATATAATTATATTGGTTAACTATGAAAATAATCGCTTTTGTCGAGTAAGTGCTCGAGTGAGAATCATAATAGAGATTGAATGCATGTCAGCACCTGAAAATTTGCTGCCTCAAGCAGGGCACGCGGGTTCTTTCTCTTATTTATTGTCTAGTAATGGAAGGAACTATAATAGGAGATATACCTTGTGTATCCGGCATATACATCGGATGCTTCATTTAGGACTGCCTTTTTGGTAGCCTTAATCTAAAATAAAACACAATTTTTGCTACTCCTTTCACTCGTCTGCAACTTATTAAAAAATATCAATGGTTTATTAACTGATAAGGACACATTGAATCCTAACTTCTTCCTTACTGGTTTTATATCTGCAGTAAGTTTTCAATTGGTTGGGAAAAATGGCAGCTACGGCTGGTCAATTTCGTTGTTTTTCTATGGAAAAGCAGTGCCTGAACTCCATTGAGAAAAGGAATCCTCGTATAAACAATCCTAACTGCCCTGCTGTCCCTTTTTCATCTTCCAGTCGTCAAAAGTATCCTCTCCATCTGCAGCACCCAAAACTTTCTAAACCTGAGCTTTGCAATGCTGGAGGTAATGGTAGCAATGGTGCTGGTCAAGGAGGTGGCTTTGGTGGTGGGGATGGTGGAGGTTGGGCTGGTGACTCAAGTTTCAACAATTCATCGTCCTCGTCTTCATGGCAAGGTTTGGGGATTTTAGGGCTCTTCTTGAATGGATGGAGGTCCAGGGTAGCTGCAGACCCACAGTTCCCTTTTAAAGTTCTAATGGAGGAACTAGTTGGAGTCTCTGCTTGTGTTCTCGGTGACATGGCTTCACGACCTAATTTTGGACTTAATGAACTTGATTTTGTGTTCTCAACCTTAGTTGTTGGTTCCATTTTGAATTTTACTCTCATGTATCTCTTGGCACCAACTGCATGTGCTTCTGGCGCTGGTATCCCTGCCCTCTTTGCCAGTTGTCCAAAGAGCCATATGTTTGAACCTGGTGCATATAGTGTCCTGAACCGATTTGGAACTCTGGTGTATAAAGGAACAATTTTTGCTGCTGTTGGTTTTGCTGCGGGGCTTGTGGGTACTGCAATCTCCAATGGGTTGATCAATATGAGGAAGAAGATGGATCCAAGTTTTGAGACTCCAAACAAAGCTCCTCCTACTCTTTTAAATGCAGTAACTTGGGCCATTCACATGGGTGTTAGCAGCAACTTAAGGTATCAGAGTCTGAATGGAATCGAGTATGTGTTGGCCAAGGGGCTTCCGCCACTGGCATTTAAGACATCAGTCGTTGCGCTTAGATGTGTGAATAATCTTCTTGGTGGTATGTCCTTTGTCATATTAGCAAGGTTAACAGGATCACAGAGTGTTGAAGAACCCAAAACAACTGCTGTTGATGTCGGCTCACCTTCTGCAGTGAAGGAGAAATTGCTTGATGGGGAAAAGGACTTGCAGACTGATGAGTCCATTTCCAAGTGAACAGCAAGTTTCTTTTCTTTTAATATATTCAATAAGATCCAAGATGAGTCTGTCTAGGATTGTAGGTTTTCTTGGGGATTTTAACATATTGAGGCAGCCATACTCGATGAATGTATAATACGCACCTGACAAAGGAACCATATGTTTCTTTTTAATGCCCAGGTTTTGACAGCTGTTTTATTTTACCCTCATCGGGCAGCCAACCTTGGTCATTGCATCGGTGTTTCTGAAAAAGTTATTATAGGGCAGTAGATATAATATGAGGGAAATGTACCTCAAATGTGCAACATAAGATCAGAATAACCATTAAATGTCAATTTGGCCAGACTGTGGGAATGATTTGTTGGAGAAAAATGTATAATTTTGATTATGTTAATTATTTATTTTTTATCGCAAGTCATTTTTAAATGCCTTCAGTTGATTGTGATATGTTGATAAGCTATATTCGATGTCCAGTGAGACCAACAATAAAAGAAGACAAACTTGTGGAGGGCAACGAAAATTTTAGAAAAGAAGAAAAGTAATAAATACAAAAAGAGGTATCACTCAAAACTCAAAATTCAAATATATCTAAAATTATAATTCTCAAGACATTTACAAATGTAACTCACAAAATATATTCAAATATTGTATCATTGGTATGTAAGATTCTTCGGATGATTTGGTAATCAATTTCATAAGCCTTTTATAGGCTTAATGTCTTAGCAACAAATTAATGATCTTAATTATTTTTAATACTTAAGAATATGAATGGTAAAATGTTATGCCTATTGGCAGCCAAGCGTTATGTTTAATGTCAAAATAGTGACAATGAAAAGTCACTTCACAAATATCCACCTTAACTTGAACTTTCATTACAAGTTAATTCACTCCAGGTAATCCAATTAAGGGCGTCATTGTTGTAGATAGAAATCAAGTCTCATGTAATGCTTGAACTTGATTACTAGAAGAGACTTTATTAATATATCTATTGGACCATATTCGGTACCGATCTTTTCTACCGTAACATTTCCTGAAGAAATTACATCTCGAATAAAGTAATGCATGATGTCAATGTGTTTTGTTTTTTATGAAAATTTTGATCTTTAATCAAATGAATAGCATATTGATTATGACAAAAGATAACTGCAACCCTGGATTTAAAATGAGCTCACCATACAAGCCTCGCAACCAAATGAAACCTTTGTTTGATTCGATCATCATCATATATTCTATATGATTCGATCATCGTCCTATATTCTATCTCTATTGTAGACAAAGCAACTGCAGCTTGTAAGGTTGAATTTCAACTAAGAACATAATTTTTTTCGAGCAGAATGCAAAATTATCAAGTGATACCTCCTTTTGTTAAGATTATCAGCATAATCTAAATCAATATAACCAACCCAACCAGGTTAACATTGCATTTTCTAAGTTCCAAACAAGTAGCAACTGAACGCCACAAATATCTGAGGATCTATTTCAATATCATGATACGATGCTAACTTCACTTGCATAAGGAATATGTGTCATATCACGAATCTCTTCATCTATTTGAGATTAAGTGACTAAACGCTTGAAATGAGCAACGTAGAGTAAAAACATATTTATCATTTTTCATCCCAAAACACTTTTAAGACTCTATTAAAATAATTTTCCTTCGAGTTAGAAATAATTTTCCTTCTTTCATGTCTCTGTAGATCTCATTACTGAGAATTTTCTTTGCTGCTTTCAAATCTTTCATCTCAAATTCATGTTTATCTAATTGACAACATACATACTTCTTGCTGTAATGAGTATATCATCAACATATAGGAGTAAATAAATGAAAGACTCATTATATAATTCTCTAAAATAAACACGACTATCATATATGCTTCAATAAACATGTTCTTCGAATAGCCATAGTGGGTCTTGAATGAGTCAAATCACTTATACTACTATCTATGAGACTGTTTTAATTTTCAAAGGGATTTCTTTAATAAATGAACATGGTCTTTTTGATCTTTAGCAATAACTCCCTCAGGTTGACGCATATAAATTTGATTCTTAAAATCATCGTATAGAAAAGTAGTTTTGACACCTAAATGTGCCAACTCCAAGTTAAATATGGATACTAGTGCAAGTAAAAGTCAAACAAAACAATATTTTACCATAGATGGAAAAATATCATTAAAATCTACACTTGGTACCTAATTGTATCCCTTTGTGACTAAGTTAGCCTTATAATTGGCTCTTTCATCTCTTTGAGAGGACTCCTTTCATGTGAAGAGCCATTTGCAATTAACTATCTATTTCCCATGTGGTAGATTGATTAATTCCCAAGTCTAAGTTTTACGTAAGGACTCTATTTTATCTTGCATTACCACTTGACATTTTTATGTATCAGTACCCAAAATATCATCTAAAAATTTGGATGGTTCACCATCACTATTAATCTCATTTACTACTAATAAATTGTAAGAGACTAGCTCCACATAGTTTGCATAACTTAGTAATAGCCTGATTTCTCTTTGACCCTTACTTTTAGCTATACTGTAAAGGGACTTCTTATGAAGTTTGCTCCACTCCAATTGAATTGCATGGTGAATTTGAATGAGAGTTTTCTATAGCAATATTTTTTTGATCCAACTTTGCTTAATTATTCTCCACTGGCTTTATTTTAGAAGGGACAATAGACTCTGAGTTTATATTGACCATTGATTGCTCATTTAAAGTCACATCTCTACTAATTACAACTTTTAGTGAAATAGGATTTAGACACCACAACTTGTAACGACTACCTTAGATGGATACCCAAAAAATGTATCTCTTAGCATGTGATTCCAATTTCCATCATTAACATGTATGTATATTAGATAACCAAAAATCTTTAAATAAGAGTAATTAGTAGGATTCCTTTAGAGTCTTAGTACCAATTGGAATTGATGATCAATTTATTATATAGTAAGTCTTAGATGTAGCCTCTGGCTATAAGTACTTTGGCAAACCAATATTAGAGCACAAGCATCATTCTCTTTTAATAAAATTCATATTCAAACACCTAGTAACTTTATTTTGTTAGAGAATATTTCTAATTGTTTGATGTTGAATTATCCCCTCGTTCTTATAGAACTTATTAAACTCTTTTATGTGAAATTCTAAGTTATATTCTATTTTGATCTACTTAATTTGCCTCGTCATTTACTTTTTAATCAAAGTGTTCCATTGCTTGAAAGCAAAAAAAATTGATTTTATGCTTTAAAAATAAACCAAAACCTTTTTTAAAAGGTCACTAATAAAAAAAAGCATATATATGGCATTATTAAGCAAGTTTTATATCTATAATAAAACTCTCAATTCCTACAAGTATACGAATCATATTTTGTAGTATCAAAAGGTATCATTCCCACGAGGATTGTGCAATAGCTACAATTGGAACCTAACTTTGTCTAAAGTAACAAGAAATCGAGTTTAATAAAAACAAATAACAAAAATTGAAATAAAATAATAAAACAAGGTAATTAAATCAAATAAGAAGTTAGCTACTAATTAATTTAGGGTTTCATCAAAGATGAATTCTTAAGACTTATTCTTCCTTTATTTTGTTTCCTTAACTATTATCAATCCAATTATGTGTTGGCATAGATTCTCTAAGGGATTGATTACTCTCTCAAGACCTAATCAATTAAACCTAATTGAATCCTCCAGCTGTTGCAACCTCTCAATTCATAAAAATTCTTAATGTTTTCAATTAGATTTGAAGTTATTTATTGGATAATCAAGTCCTTACACAAGATCTCTCTTCAAATGATCGTTAATTTGATAATTGTATGATGTATTAAATCGTTAACTCTTATTGCACAACCTTATCTGATTATTTTTTACTCACTCTTTCGATTTGTTGTCAAAGTATAAGCATGAACATTTATCACAATAACAGAATTTTGAATTGAATCAATAAAGATCAAAGTCAAAATAAATTCGAATAAACCCTAATTTAAAATGTAAAACTTTATAAAAATGATAAAAATCTTAGAAATCCAATTGCACATCAATAATAATGAAAGAAACAATGGAAAAATAATGAAAACTCGATTTGCTCCTTGATATGAAAAGTTGAAATTTCTTGATGTTGTTCTTAATCTCCCACTTTAGTTCACTTTGATTCAATGGCTGCTATGTTTTTTTATGTCTTTCACGTTCTTAAATAGTATTTTAGGGTCTTAGGGTTGTTTCTAAGGTTTCTCCACTTAATTTGATTCCAAAAATAGCCCCCAAAAGTCAAAAGATCGAAGAAAATTGCATGTTGGAAAAGCTGAAATTTGTTGAAATCGTTGTGGGATAGATGCATAGTATTATGCATGATCGTGCATCAAACTGTGTATCACCAAAATTATTAAAAATCACAAATTTGTACTACCTAAGAGATGTTTACAGGATGACGCACAACCATGGATCTCTTCTTTGCTTTGAATCTTCATTTTGTGCTGGTTTTCATCTGAATTCTCCTATTTTCTTCAATTTCCTATTTCCATACACTCACAAATAAATCAAATACCTCATGAAACATAAAATTAAGATTTAATTCTTACTCTAAACCAAAAAAGACACTTAGAATACATACAAACGCTCGCATTAACACAATTATAAGCCTATACATACGATAATCATCTAATAAACACCTAAAATCATACTAAAACACCTATCAAAACATGGTATAAACTACACCTATCAACATCCCCTTACTTGAACTTTTACTTGTCCTTAAGCAAAAACAAAAACATAAGCAAACAAACCAAACATAAAACACCAAACATATATTCATGCAACATGCAATAATGAGACAATGACATCAAACTTTATGGAATCAATTTAACTACAAACATCAATCATTCAATTTGTGTCAACATACTAACCTATGCATTTCACAGTTAAGCACTTTGAATTGAATATACGTATTAATCAAAATATCAACATCATATTCATTCACCTATAGTAGTTGTACACATACATTTATAATTAGCATTCAATCGAAATTGCAACTATCACTAGGTATCCCTTCATAAATTTTTTTGCTATTTTAAAGGATCAATAGGATTTATTTATCAAAGCACAAATTTTTAATTTTCTTTAATGTTAATCTAGTCTTTTGATGCAGAGGCAAACACCTTGTCATGAATGTCCTTCGGTTACTCAACTAGGTCACGTTTTATTAATTAGCTTCGTTGGAATGTCATTTTAGCCTTTTGATGCGAAGAGAAACATTTTGTTGTGAATGCCCCCGATTACTCAATTATATCATATTATCAACTAGCTATCAGCTCTATTCATAACCTAATATTTGTTTTAAAAGGGCTAAAAGAATAGTTATTTATTAACACATACTTTTTTTTCTTTTTTTATTCACATAACCTACCTCATTTCTTTTTAGTCAATCATCCTCATGAAAGGTTACTAATGATGCTAACTCATTCAATTAACTTATAATTATAAATGTATTTAACAAATTTCCTAAAGTGAACAAAATGAATGTCATATCCTAATTAACATGCATATTTAACCAAAGGTACTTAAAATATAAAATTCACAAGTCAATATGCCTTTATAAATTAATGACCATGTGCAAAGCTAAACTAATTCCATCAAATTATTGCCATTGACTTATTCGCATAATTTACAAATATGCAACATATGTTCACACAATGTCAACCTAATTAGAACTAAGACAATATGATATGCAAAAGTCACACACATGACATGTCAATGCATAATCCTTCCCATACTTAGATAATACATTGTCCTCAATGTGAAAAAAACAACACATAAAACAAATAATAAAAAAAGAAATAACAAAAAGAAAAGGGTAAGAGCATGAAACCCATTAAGGAGATCGAGGTGGTAATGGTGTGGGTGACGAAATTTGGAGACCTGTTATGTCACAAAATTCACCTTCTATGTCATAAAATTCTAGCACTTCACTCCCTACAAAATAAACTTAAAAAATAAAAGTAATAAAGTGACAAAAAAATTAAAATTAAAATAAAACAATAATAAAATAATAAAATAACAAAATCCTAATTCTTGTGTTAACTCCCAAGTAGCGCTTAGTTAACATCATTAGCTTAACATGCTCTTCCTTCTAGACTCAACCAGGGTCTATTATAAGTGGCTTACTTCCACTTATACAACTCAAATTCAATTTAGTAGCCTATAAATAAGCTACATATTATAAGATAATAATAAGGACATAATTAATCAAATTAAGAAACCTTAGTAAGTTCAGTAATATCCTTTTTGGTAACAAATTGTCAACAAAATAGAGAATGATGAAACTCCCTAAATCTTTGGTTGAATCTAATCATTTGTCCTTTAAGAAGATGAATTGCTCTCGTTCTTCTTCAATCACCCTTGTCCCCTCTTCTTTTTCTACTTCTTGAACAGAGACTTCCTTATATGCTTCAAGCTTTATATCTGTCGTCATCTATTTTTCTTCCTTTTGCTCCTTTAAAGATTCTACTACATCAATTCTCATGAATAAGTTATTCGTTAATATCTTATTCATATTAAATTTCACTTGTTCATCACCAATCTGAAGGATGAGGTTGTCTTTATGGATGTCTACCAAAGCTCTTTCAGTGTTCAGAAATGGTATGCCAAGGTTTAGCAGACAATTTTGATCCTCATCAAAGTCTAGCACTATGAAATCAATAGGAATGATAAACTTGTCCACTTTTATAAGTACATCCTCCACCACACCAAATGGTTTCTTTATCGATTAATCCGCCAACTAAATAAGTATAAAGGTTGGCTTCACATCACCTAGCCCTAATTTACTTAAAATTGACAAAGGCATAAGATTAATGTCTGCACCTAAGTCACATAAACATTTCAAAATCTCTAAATTACCTACACAGGGTATCATAAAACTCATTAGATCTTTCAACCGTGAGGGCATATGGTTAGTAAGTAAGGAGCTGCAACTTTCCATCATGGCAACCGTTTGATTTTCATCTCAAGTTCTCTTGCTTGATAATATGTCCTTCAAAAACTTTATATACATGGGTATGCTTTTCAAATCTTCTATAAAAGGTGAGGTAATTTGTTGGCCCTGATTTTTTTGATTAAATATGATTTAAATTAATTTAGGAGGTCTTGATAAATTAATTACTTTGGAGTAATTAACATGTCAATGTTAGGAGGATTTATTTGTAGCACCCCTTTACCATAGAGTACCTACCGGAACGCCCGTAGGTCATTCCGGTACATATCCTACGATAAGAGACCACTACTGACAACCACCGCTAAACTCTTCATGGCATCACAATAATAAAACAGAAATAAGAAATTAGTAACTTTTTAAAACCAAACTGTATTTCATTTCATTGAATCAAACTTAAAAATTTACAAACTGTCAGTATTTTCAGTCTCTATACAATCCTTCAAAACACTTTACATTAAGTACTATACAATAAGGCACAAAGAACAGTTCTAACTATAAGTCTCCAAAAGAAATCCCAGCTGATCGACCTTTGAGCCATAACCTTTCTCGCCAATTTGATGTCCAAGGCTCTATAGTCCTGAGGGAGCTAACAGTCTACTTTTAACCATGAAAAAAAATAGATTGCAATTTTGGATGAGTTTGCGAACTCAATGAGGAACCATCATCGATGGTTCTCCCAATTCATGCATCACATAAGCATGTTCCAGTAATCAGGCAGTCATAGTGGTAATACAGGCTCATCAATCACACAGTCATATACAGCAAAAGTCATTTCAGGTATTCAGTCCAGTATGCAATGCACATGTGACTCTTTTACCAGTTTTATTTCAATGTTGTGATCGGCGCTTAGCGATGTCGATGTCGATGAGACGCGTCTCGGGAGGATTATCTCCCTTCGAGCTCTAGGCTCGTTTTCAGTTTCAGTGGCAACTCGATTCACAATTATTTTTATCCGTTTATGCATCTGTGTATGAAATGCCTATGCCCAATTGAATAGTTAATTAACAGTCCATAATGCACAATTAACAATCCATCAGTCACAATTAACAGTCCATAATTCACAATTAACAGTCCATAAGTCACAATTAATCACAGTAATCCCAGTAAGGGCAAACAAGTCACACAATTTACACATTCCTGATCCTGCCATTATCCCCATATTAGACAAATAATAATTGAGAAACCCATCTAGGTTACTCACCTATTACTTCTGAGCTAATGCTGGGAAGTCTTTGCTACGTCGGTCGATCGACGCTCCAATTGTGCCTCTATAATAATCAGAGAAGATAACTATTACTAATTGTCCAATCAGAACGAGTTAATGATGCATACGTAACAATTAAAAGATGTACAATGCATGTGCATGATATTCCCAGCCCTAAACCAAACTTTTCCATCATAAAAATTCGTCTAAAAATTAGAAATTTAACAACACAGAAATTACTCAATTCGGACCTCTATCGATCCAAAAAGAAATAAAACAGTGACTAAAGAACCATTACCCGGACCCACGTCAATTTTCCATCCAAAAAGTCCCAAAAGAACACAAAAATCAAATAAAACAATTAATATATATATATCTATATATGTTGCCCCTATTTCCTTCTCTTTTTCAAACCGAAATTCGAACATCTATAACTCTTTGCACACAATTCAAAAAATTACAAACCATATCTCGTTGGAAAGATCATGAAAAACTCTACAAGTTTCATGAGGACCATAAAAATCAATTTCACCCCTAAGGGTGTCAAAAATCCAATTAAACCTACTGCCTAGTCAATGGATTTTAAAACAGTACAGTATCTTGTAAATTCAATAACTTCTCATTTCCTTTGTCAAAAATTACACAATAAATATGCTCAGAAAGATCCCAATGTTATCTACTTTTCATGACAACCTGAAATCAAATTCATTTGCTAACTAGGCCAAACAATTCACCAAAGCATCTGCCCACTGAAATTTCCCAATCTGAACAGTACATTTCAAAGCAGCATATCTCCTAGCACAAATGTCAAAACACTCACTACCTTATATCACTGGAAAGATAAGATCTCATACTTCAATTTTCATGAAGGATTCAAAATCCAATTACATCCCTAACAAGTTCAAAACTGCCAAACAAGTGACTGATCACGGCAGCAGTTAAAAACCTAATGCAGGTTCAGTTTTTTGAAAACTCATAACTCCCAAATCTGATCTCCAAAAATCACATGCAATATACCATTTTCAAGATAATTTCTTCCTTTACACCTCTTCAGAAGATCACTCAAGCCAATTAAATTCACAAAAATTGCTAAAATTGCTTCCAATCAGAATGCTCACAAATCTGACACTTAGGCTAGGTTTCACCACAATGTACAAAATCAGTCAATAGTTAACAGTGGATATCTCCCAATATACATATCAAAAAATTGCAAAATCAGTGGAAATGGAAAGCTAACAATATAGGCTTCAACTCTCATGAAGACCATTTTCATCAATTCCTTCTAAATTAATTTAGAAAAATCATCAAAACACTTAGGTCATTGGTTCGGTTACTGTTCATACAAACATCAACAGTAACTTTCCAAGCCAAAATTCACCCTCTTAAGGCTAAAATTAGACAACACCTATTTCACCCAGAAATATAGCCAACAAGCCAAAGTTTCATTTGGAACAAACCTCACCTCATTTGCATAACCACACAATGAGTTATGCTCAAAACAGTACAGTAGGTCCAAAAACCAATTTTCAGCTTTACTACTCAAATACACTTCCTATCATGCCAATTGAACTTCTACTACCATAAGCATCCCAATTGGACACAAAATCAGTCCCTAGATCATTCCTACACTCACTTAGACCCATAGTAAAAAATTTTGCAGCATTAAACTCTTAATTTCTATGCAAGATTAGTCATCAATATTCAATCCAAAATCAAGCTAAAACATTCATTCATACTACTTCATCAAGTCATACCTAACATAATCTTACCCACCAATTCAAACTTAAATTTTCATTCAATTCATGCATCAATAAACACAATAATTGCACCATAACTCCAAATGAATGCATCTAACAACTATAATTCATTAAATGCGTAATCAAAGCATAATTAAAGCTTAACTTAAAAACTTACCTACTTAAAGCTTCTACTCTTCACTTTTCCAACTACTTTACTATCTCTACTTAATCCTCATGCATGGTTCTCATGGAAAGAAGATAGAGAGCTTAAGCTTGCAAGTATGAAGGAAGCACAAAAGTAGGAGAAGAATGAGTGAACAAAAGCCAGTGAAGAAATTGATAAAGAAGAAAGAAATGGGAGAGTTTTCGGATGGATGAAGGCCTTAAGAGATAAAACTCATCTTTTTCCTTTAGTCTATGTGGAGTTGCCGAAAATGAAGGATAGGAACAAATGGTGGATGCATTAAATGGTGTAGGACAAGTGTTATGTTTAAGAAAAAGACAAAATAGGTTAAAAACAAATTAGTAAATAGGAACCCTAATGCAATTTGACTCATTCTAGTCCAATGGCCCTAATTTCATTCTCAAAATAATATACCCAATATTACAGTGCCATTGGATAGAAATTTTCGCTACCGAAAATCAACCGGTTCGTCGCTTGCCGATTTTTTCGGTCGGGGAATTTTCTCCGGAAAATTCCAGAAAAATTTCTAAAAATCTCTTAAAATATAAAACACTCAATGACGCACTCAGAATAATTTTTCAAACGCAAGAACCACGTTAATCACAGTAAAACTACATTAGGCACAAAAATCGGGAATGTCATGTATGCATGTACAGTTATTTCATATGCACAAAATTCACTGTGTACCAATACTATTATGCATGAATAGCCCTAATGAAGCCCAATCACTCTCATCCTATGCCAAATTACTATTCTACTCTTCCCGTTGAGGGTGGGATGTTACATTATTGCATGGATTGACGGAATTTAGGTGCTAATGTTGTAAGAATGTATCAAGGGTAAAATTAGCAAGTCACTTAAGGTTAAAAGACATAAGGCTTATATTGAAGGGCAAAAGGGGCATTTGATGATTATTAAGAGTATAAGTTAGAAGAAGAAAAAAAATTGTTGGCTTGTTTGAGAAGAGAGTGTCATGGAAGAGAAGAAGAGAGAAGAGAAAAGCTAGGGTTTGTGGAAATCTTGAAGATTTTGAAGTTTCAACAAGTAAGTTATACATTAAATTTCACAGGCTTGGTTAAATGAAACTTAAATGAAGTTGAATATGAGTAGAAAGTTGTTGATGAATGATATAGGCAAGTGTTTTCTTTTAGGGTTAATGATCAAAGAGAGATTATGATGTAATTGTAAATGATATTGGGTTGAAATGAAGTTAAAAATGAAGTAGAAGAGATGGTTTAGGGTTAAAATGGGTTATATGTGAAAGATTGGAAGTAAAAAGATCAAGAGTGTCAAAAACATATTCTCGGAGTGGGTTTCTAGACAAGTTGCGAACTCAACTTTCCAGCACAGAACATGCTTTAGTATTTTAGGCATAATTTTTTGTGTAGTTATCCAAATGGGATTATTTTTTATTTGGTGTAAACTAGAGACATATGATACAATTTTCTGATGAAATGGAGTTTTAATTAAGTCTCTAAGGATCTCAATTTGTGAAGGGAAGTTGAATATAGAATGTTGTGTTAGTATAGGAACAACCCAAAAATGATTGGGGCATAACTTTTAGAGTACTGAACCAAATTGAATGATTTTGATGTCATTAGAAAAGTAAGACAATGAGGAACATTTTTGTAGAAGGAAGTGTTATCAAATTTTATCATCTACCTGGTCTGAATGATCATGTAAAATTGACCCCAAGGTTTGGACGTTTGGAAGAGTTTGAGTATTTAAAATTTATCTCAGTGAATATGCAATAAATGGGTCCTCAAATTGTATTCCTATTGAATGGGAATTTTTGTCTTTGATAAAGGGAATCAAGGAAATCAAGAAGAGGAGCAAGAGGAGAGGCATCTTTAAGCAAGTTTATAAGCAAGGAATTCAAGGTGGGTTACATGTTTATAATTGAGTAATGAGCCATGACTACGTTTTCAAAGGAAAGAGAATTAAATGTTTTCAATTGCTTTAATTGTTGCATTATTTCTTTTAAATGACTTCATAAATTGTAATATGTTTGGTTTATGAATTTGATTGATGGAAATGCATGTGACATATTTCATGTTCATGAACAATTGTGTTTCTGAAATATGCCCTTGTGGCAAAATGTTAAGAGAATCATGTTTTCAAAAAAGTGCCCTTTTGGGCAATATGTTTTGCAAGTCATGAAATACATGTTATGTGGGTTTATAGTGGTCTCCTAAGTTAAGTCAACTACACTTTAAACAAAAAACTTATCTCATTTGTCCGCTAGTGACATGTAACTCCTTCACGGACTCCCATAAGTTCACGGCTACGTAAGACCATTAAGTGGGATTGCGATAGTACGCTCTATTCACAGCTACACAAGACCACTATGTAAAAATATGTAGTACGTTCTGTTTTTGGATCCACCCAAACCATTCTGATGTGCTTACGTGCTTATGAAGTGTTAACAAGTTTGATGCATACATGATTTATAATTACTCATGAATTGTTTAATAAATTAAGAATTTTGAGAAATAAGTGTTTGGTGATTTTTCATGAGAAATTACTATGATTTCCAAAATGTATAATGGCAATGAGTTTTGAAAATGGTTTTTGTTTGTTTCTCGATTATAAATCTGTTACCTACAAGCTTTAAGCTCAACCCCATTCTTCCCCCTATTCATGTGATGAGCAAGAGATCAAGTAGGTCAAGAGTTACAACATCACTCCGAAATGACATTTTTTTGTATTTTTAAGTTAGATTTTTGGGAATTTAAGGCTTTAGCTGCATTTCAAGTATATTTTTGTATTTTTGGATTATGAAGTAAATAAGGTATTTGTGGCTTGAAATGCCATTAAAGCTTTGTAAAAATCTTACTTTTGATATTAATGAAATATGTGTTTGGATTTGTCTATGATTTTTCTTGTTTTCGCAAAGTATCCAATTATGGAATTGAGATTAAAAATTTGATAAGTTGTTTGGGGTTAGGTTTTTATCCATTTTGTTTTTGGGTTGAATTGATGAATGTGGTTGAAGGTTTTTATGTTGGCTTTTAGAAAGATAGGTAGTTTTAGGTTATGGGTTCTACTACAGGGGTTTTCGCCATCTCCCGAAGGAAATTATGCTTTTCTTATGGAGACTTCGTCGTGGCGAAATTAACCCGAAGGGTCATTGAAGCTTTCTCACATATGTTTACCGCAGCAAAGCCCGCTTTTGCTTCCAAAGGATTTTTTCTTTTAAATTTTCAAATTCTAAGCCTTCCTCCACGCTCAAGCTTCATTATCCCATGTCTGATGTTGGGCTTCGAAAACGGGATCTAACATAATTTGCAATTTTTTCAGCTTTTCTACAAACTTTACAAATTGTGTATCCAATTCAATATTTTAAAGCCTTTGTGGGAATGGTATTTTTGGTGGGTAAGGAAGAGAAGGAATATAATAAGGGTCTTTGTTCTTTTTTTCATCCTTTTTCTTCTTCTCTTAATCCTCTACGACGTGGGGTTTAACTCTTTTTTTTTGCTGGTTCTTCTAGCTCTTTCCCACTCCTAAGTGTGATAACCTTAAATTGTTCTCTTAGATTTACTTTTATATTGCTTAGATAGCTTTCCACACTTCTCGTACAGAATTTATTCGCAAGATGGCCCAGTTGAACCTTTAAATTATGAATGGAAGAGGCGTGGTTATTAGCTACTTCTTCGAACTCCCCTTCTAGCCTCTTATGGGCCTCATCCATACTTATAATCTTGTCTAATTTTGAATCCCATAAACTAGATTATTCTTGTTGAAATCATGGTGGACCTTGAATTTTCATTTGAGTCCTTGCATTGTTAGACCAAAAGAAATACGGGTGGTTCTGCCACCCCTGATTGTATGAATTTAAATAAGGATGATTACTTCCCCCACCAAATTGTGCTTCATTAAAGTTGAATTACTCCAAGTTGTTGTTTTCCACTAACAAGCAATTAGCAATGATTTGGCTCTCTTATCTGCATAACTTGATTCTGTGTTGAATTACTTTGAGTGGAGGGAAAGAGTGGTTATCAGGCTTTTTAATTGCTTGGTAAGGTTGTAGATTTTAGCTGACAATGCTGTCATTGAATCTACTGCAATCATTCCTTCAAGATCCAAGAAGGTTGATTGATGTCTACTTAGTTTCAATTTTCGAAGACAACTATTATTCTTCATCTCTTTAAATAAATCGTGTATCGCTTGCAATGGTGGTCATATAATTCCTTAATGATAGGCAAAGAACCCTGGCCTTACGAAGTCCATAAGGGTCCTTTGCTCTCTTTGATGTATTTCCTCCATCATCGTTCTTTCTATATCTTTTGGGCATTCAACTCTTAGGATTCCTCTTTCTTGCCTTATAATGCTTAAATTAACGTATCCTCTACTTTACATCCAACTTTCTTCTCTTTTTTTATTTTTCTTATTTCTTGGGATTGGGTACCTCAATCACACACAAAAAGGGTAACAATTCTTTAAGTTAAAGGAATTCAAATTGTCCTAATGCTAAAATTCCTCTACAACGGTGTCAAAAAATTGTTGAACAAGTTTTATATATAATAAAACTTTCAATTCCTACAATTATACATATCGTATCGTGTCATATCAAAAGATATCCCTATGAGGATTGTGCAATAGCTAACAATCTAAACCTAACTTTGTATAAGGTAACAAGAAATTGAGATTAATAAAAATAAATAACAGAAATTGAACTAGAATAATAAAACAAAATAATTAAATCAAATAAGCAATGAACTGCCAATTAATTTAGGGTTTGATCAAGGATGAATTCTTAGGACTTATTCTTCCTTTATTTTGTTTCCTTAACTATTATTGATCCAATTATGTGTTGATCCTAGATTTCCTAAGGGATTGATTACTCTTTCTCAAGACCTAATCAATTAGACCTAATTGAAGTTGAAATTCTAGATTTTGCAACCTCTCGATTCACAAAACTTCCTAATGTTTTTAATTAGATCTGAAGTTATATATTAGATAATCAAGTTCTCAAACAAGATATCTCTTCAAATGATCATTAATTTGACAATTCCATGACTTATTAAATTGTCAACTCTCATTGCACAACCAAATCTGATTACTTTTGACTCACTCTCTCGATTTGTTGACAAAGTATGAGCATGTACAATTATCACAACACTAGATTTTTGTATTAAATCAATAAAGATCAAAGTCACAAAATAAATTAGGAATAAACCCTAATTTGAAATTTAAAACTTCATGAACATGATAAAAATCTTATAAATTCGATTACACGTCAATAATAAGGAAAGAAACAAGGGAAAAAGAATGAAAACTCTATTTACTCCTTGATTTGGAAAGCTAGAATCTAATGTTTTTCTTGATCTCCCACTTTGATTCAATGGCTACCACTTTTTTGTGACTTTCACATTTTTAAATAGTAGTTTAGGGTCCTATGGTTGTTTTTAGGGTTTCCCCATTTAATTTGGCTCCAAAAATAGTCCCAAAATTTCAAAACATTGAAGAAACTTGCATGCTGGAAAAGTTGAAATTCACTAGAATTGTTGTTTGGCATATGTAAAGTATTATTCACAATCGTGCATCAAATTGTGCATCACCAAAATTGCTGAAAATCATGAATTTGTACGGGCTAAGAGACATGCATAGGATGATACATGGCCATGCATCTCCTCTCTGCTTTGAATCTTAGTTTTCTTGTCGTGTTTTCATTCGAATTTTTGTCCTTTCTTTAATTTCCTATTTCCATACACTTACAAACACATCAAATACCTCATGAAACATAAAATTAAGATCCAATTCTTGATATAAACCAAATAAGCACTTAGAATATATATAAACACTCATAATAACATAATTCTAAGCCTATGCATACGATAATCTTCTAATAAACACCCAAAAACACACTAAAACACATATCAAAACATAGTATAAACTATACCAATCAACACCACCTTTTAAAGGAACACGGAAAGGACCACAAGGGTTTGAATGAATATAATGTAAGTTACCTTTGGTCTTGTGAGTGCTTATGATAAAGCTGAATCACTTTTTCTTCTCAATGGCACAATGCTTCAACGTTTTGTCTACACCATAAACCTCTTTTACTCAATAAGTTGATATCTTTCTTACTCATATTTCTCGGTATCAACATGCCATAATTTATTGACATCATGATGGCTTTTTAAGAAAAATGGTAAATCCTAATTGCTTTCATCATTTCAATTTTTGCATAAGATTATCTGATCTCAACTAGTATTTACAAGCAAGTTCTAGATTTCCTTAAATATGAAAGAACACTCTCAACAAAGAATACTTGAATTTGGTGTTTAGTATTTCAAAAAGCTCAAATTCTTACCAAAGAAAAGTGTCATTCATCTATCATAACAAGCTAATGTCCTTTTAATCAAAATCTAAGTTAATCAGTCTAAGCATGTAAGTATATTCATTTACTCATATTATGCATTTCTAATCCTGATCGAATTCATTTAATAACCATGCATCTCTGATTGCTAAATGGGAAAACAAACACACAACACACAAATAATAAATAATTATTTATTTAACTAATACTCTCCAACACCCCCACCAACCCCCGCCCCCCAACACACTCATAAACATCACACTATTCCTAATGTGATACAAAAAGTAAAAGAGGGGTCTAAGACAAAAGACAAAATTTAACACAAATAAAGAAAATCATTTAAACTAACAAGCAACAAATAAAGGGATAAAAATACGATACGAATGTAGGGGTGATCACTGTGTTGATCTAGTGTGGAACGTGGTGTACTGTGTCAAGGAATGAAGAACAGATACAAATAAAAACAAATAGAAGAAACAGGAGAGTAGGCCTGCACGTTCAAAGAAACAAATTATGTTAAGGTTCATTAAAAAAATTAACAACAAAGAGATAATTGAAAAATAAACAAAAATTAAATGGGTTGCTTCTTAATGTCATGTAGCTAGACGTCTCAATGGTGATGCTCAAGGTGGGTCACTCAAAGTGAAAGATTCCACCGTTTCCTCCTTTTTATGTGGATTTGTCTCCAAGAATTTTCCAAACACTTCCTTAGCTGCATCCATTAGTAATTGGTAGCATTCATCACTCTCTTTAACCAAGTTCAGCTTCTTTTCTTCTCCTTCCTACAAGGCAAAATCAAAATTAACAACATTAGAATAGTCTTCACAAAAAGTAGAAGTAGGAATAAGTTCAACATTAAAGATTGAAAATTCTATTGTTTCTCCTAAGACTGACATAATCAATTTCCCATTCTTCACATCAATCAAAATGTTGGTAGTGTCCATAAAAGGCCTCCCTAGGAGTATAGGGTGCTCATTTTCTTTATCCTTCACTTCCCCATGTTTAGGACAGCAAAGTCTACAGGAATAATCAATCCTCCAACTTTCACTAACACGTCCTCCATTATTCCTTTTGGATAACATGTTGACCTATCAGCTAATTAGAAACACAGGTTCGTAGGTCTTAACTGTCCTAGATCTAATTTCTCATAAATAGAGTGAGGCATAAGGTTCATACTCGCTCCAAGATTAAACATACCCTTAAACTGATCTTCATTACCCACTGATACTTTCATGATAAAACATCCTAGGTCTTTTAATTTGGGGCCGAATGTGACTGCAGAATTGCACTTGCTACTTTTAAAACTGGCACCTTTTCGTTAGGCTCAAACTTTCATTTCATGGTGCTTAGTTCCTTGAAGAACTTGACATAAGCTGAAATGTTCCTAATCACATCTAACAAGGGCAAATTAACATTGACCTTAGAAAGCATGCGATATAGATAAGAAAATTACTCATCTTGTTTTGATTCTTTAAGACGAATTAGATATGGAATTGGTGGTCAATAAGGATCCACTGCCTATGCAGTTTTTGTCCTTCATTGTCCTTGGTGTCATGCTTAAGTTGTTCAGTCTTTTGAATGCGACTTGAAGAGTTTATCATATTGCTTTTCTCATTTGTCTCATCTTCTTCTTTGGTGAGGCTTTCCATCTCTTGATCATCAGTGTCAGGCAGTTCAGAAGGAAACTCAACATGATTTTAAATCACTTTACCAATTCTCATAATGGTGATCGATTAGGCTTGCTCGGGTTGACTGGGCAATTTTTTCTTTTGATTGTTATACATTTGAGCTGTAAGTTGCCCTACTTGAATCTCAATCCTCTTGACAGATGCTTCTAAGGAATCAAATCTCTTATTGTTCGTTTCTTGATTTTGAGTTGTGACCTAAATGAATACATTCAGACTTTCCTTCAAAGAAGGCTTTCTTAGTAGTTTTGTCATTTGAGGATTGCACTTGGAAAAATATTTGCCTCTAAAAATTTTGATATTGTGGTTAGGGTTTCATCGGTAGATTGTTGGTCTTCCAAGAGAAATTGGGGTGGTTTCTCCAACTAGGGCTATAGTGTTCGAGTATGGATCATTTGGCTCCCTTGGTTAAAAACTATTAAATAAGTTAACTTATTCTTCCTCATCAGCCAAAGGTTCATAAGAATATGAACAAACATTAGCTCCATGAACAGAAGTTTCACATATACCACACACCTCTTGATTTGGAACATCTTAGGGTAGCCTTGTAGTTAGAATCTTTACATGCCTCGTCAGCTCAGTTAACTGCATAGCTAATTCTTGATTTGAGCTCACTTCATAAACTACAACTCTTCGTCTCCTCACACTTTTTTGTTGAGAATTAGCCCCTAACATTTAAAAAATTTCCTAAGTTTCTTGGCTCATCCTCTCTCCTACAGTTCCTCCTACAACATTTTCCACCATATACTGGCACTACTGCGTCAACCCATCATAAAAGAATTGGTTTAGTAGGTGAAGTGGAAAATGATAGTGTGGACATTGTATTAGCAAGAGTTTAAAGCGTTCCCACACCTTGTGGAATGACTCTCCCTCCATCTGAGTGAAGGTAGCTATCTTGACGCACAACTCAGATGTCTTTTGATAGGAATAGAACTTTCTCATGAATTTGTTGTACATATCCTCCCATGTAGTCAAAGAGTCAAAAAGAAGGGTCATCAACCATGCCTTAGCACAATCCTTCAGTGTATATAAGAAGCATCTCATTCTGATTTGATATTTGTTTAATCCATCCAACAAAAAGGTTTGGAGAGTGATATAGAATTCCCGAATGAAGTTTAAAGGGTCTTTATTAGGAACCCCATAGAACGATGGCAACATGTTATAATGGATGCTCTTCAATTCATAGTTCCTAGCTGCCTCTTCCAAACGTATGCTCGAAGTGACACTACCAATCACCGATCTAACATACTCCTCATTGCTAACTACCTTTCACCCATCTTATGGTTGTTCACTTGATCTTCATACTTCCTCGTGATTGTCTTCAAAGTCCCCTTGAGATCTTCGTCTTCGATGTATGCTATTAATAAAAGGGATGGGTTCATTATCTAAAGATCTCCTTCTTAGCGTAAACCAAGAGAATTCATTGCCTAAAGTTCTCCTACGTAGCATAAACTAATTACAAAAAGCACTCAATTAATAACGAAAATTACAAAACACATTAACAAAAAAACACAATAAAACATACAAGTATAAACAAACACAAACAATCAAAATCACTTAAGCAAATAAAAATAATCAAAATTAATTTAAGTTTAGAACAATAAACACCTCCAACAATGATGCCAATAAATTTGTTGTGCCCAAATAAGTTTTAAAAATACATAGGCTATCCTACTTGCAAGTATACAAGGTAGTTATAATGATTACGTAAGGTTGTCTCCCAAGAAGGTAAAATTGATTCACTTAAATTAATTTTTAACAAAAACAAAAATAAATGCAATCATAAACACTCTAACCCGATTTGTTGAGTAAAAGACTTTAAAGGAACTCACAAAATTTAACTGAAAAGTAAATGAAATTAACTGGGAGCAAAGCAAATAGATTAATCGAAGTGGAAGAATCTTGATAATTAACTTCACTAATTTAATCTCGTATGCATGATTAAGGAAAAATGATTAGAAAGTTGTCTTACTAAAATTAATAGTTGGGTTCTAAATCAATTTGAATAATAAACTAATCTAACTTTCATATTCAAAAAGTTATCATCCAAATTAATTATGGAAACCCCACTACTTATTATCACTTAAGTTAATAAATTTCTGGTTCTTAACCTAAGCATCCATAGTTTCTCGTTCTGTATTAAAGTTCTTCTCTCGATCCTTCGTTTAATAATAAATGATGCAAGGTTTGGTCATGCCATTACATTAACTCATCTAAGAAATCACAACAATAAATAAGACAATGAAACCATAACTCAATCATGCATAGTCGACTAAAATAGCCACATTAATTCTCAAGAGAAAAAATCAGCCCATCTAGATATCACAAGATTCAGCATCATTAAACACTCCAATCCCATCTTCATCAGTATAAGTGAAATATTTAAGCAACAAACCAAGTAAATAACTAGATAAATTATGAAAAGAAAACAGGTAACAATCGGCTAAGCTACAAAAGCAACAAGTTCAGTGAACAACAAGAGACAATGCAATAAATGAATAACAGAGCAAGCAAGCAGGGATCGAGTGAGTGAGATGTGGTGGTCTCCTTCCCCCCTCAAGCTTCCCGCATTAGCTCTCAGCTTCTGCTTTAGGTTGTTCCCACCAGATGGTCGAAGGCTTGCTTTACTTCCAGCTCTCTGTTATGTTTCTCTCTTCCTCACCAGCTCTCTTTGTTTCTCTTCTCATCTTCCCTTCTTTCTCTTTATCTCTTCTCTTCCAAAATGTCTCTATCTAGTGTAGAATGAAGAATAGAGTGTCTATGTAGAGAATGAAGAATGAAGAGTGGAGTGTCTGTTTGTAGCCTTGTCTATGTGTAAGTTTTCGTGCTGTCCACCTACTTATTCTACGTAATAAAATGACATTAAAATAAACGTTGTTGGTGTGTCTGCATGTGGGAAGTCACTATTGTGACTTAACTTGTCACAACCATGACTTACCATGTTAAGTCACAGTCGTGACTTAACTTGCATGCCCCGTGCAAGTGTAAGTTAAGTCACGATGACGTAACTTGCACACTTGTGACATGGTCAATATATGCAACTATATAATAGTCATTTTTGTGAAGAATTCACAATGACGTAACTTGCACACTTGTGACATGGTCACTATATGCAACTATATAACAGTCATTTTTGTGAAAAATTCTTCTTGTTTAAGTTCATGCCATATTCACAAACTAATCCAATTAAGATTCATGCGACATCCACACCGATTTCACTCAATTCATATCAAATTTGAATTAAATCGCAACCAATTTTAACATATAAAAACAAGTAAAATCAAATAAAATTCAACGCAACAATGACGCCATTAATTATATGTAATGAGAAAACAAAATTTCACTTCTTACTCTCTTTATGATACTTGTCAAATTTAAAAGGATTCAAGTGACATAAAAACTGAACAAATTTGAATTTATTTCTCTCTCATTCCTTTATATTTCTCTTATCCTATTTGTCTCTCTCTGCATTATATTTTATGTTTTCCAAATTTCATTTTCTCTATTTTATGTTAAAATACTCATTACGTAATGATGTTTAGGTACCTCAAGAATCTTGCAACTTAGGCAATTTGAAAAATATGATGACAATACTGATTCAATGGTTCACCTATGAATATTTTAGAGTTATAAAGGCTTGTTAATTTATTGCTTTCCTAAAAGACTTATTGTATTAATACAACACTAATTTTTAAAGTTAAACCAATAAATTATGAAAAGATGAGAAGATATGACAAATGATTTCTTGCCTAAAACAAGATTTAACTAACATAAAATGTTGAATTATAAGGAACTCCAATAAATAAAACAGAAGCCTACTAAAAGTCTAAGAAGTTAGTGTATAAAGGCAGCAAAAGCCTATTTGTCTTTCTCATTAAAAGAAAGTGTACAGTTATTTTTAAAGAAATTTTAAAAATATGTATTACAACAAGTCATACCAATTCTAAAATTGCTTCTTCAATGACTTGGTCAATCAATATGAAGTGTTGGATAGTGTTTAAGAAAAGGGAAGATAAAAATATATATTCAATAGAAAAAAAGTTGAAATTCACTTATGGTATTTAGGTGACTTATATATCAACTTACTAAATTTGTAAACTCCACTATAAATTTATCCTCAACAACCACCTCTTTCATAAAATTGCACTATATAACCATATTCAAGTTATACTCCACCCATATAATCGACTCGGGGGAGATAGAGGAAATTAGAATAACAACAATAGTAATAAGGGAAATGAAATTATTGAGTATAGATAAATAAGAGAGAGCCATTACCACTAATGTTAATGGTGTTATCATAACTTTATAATCTTCCATTGGGTCAAAATAAATTATTCTTATATTTGTTAGCTCAAGGTTTATATTTAACGATTTTGATGATGACTATATAACATTTCAAAATTCAAATTATATTTATTTCCTTATATAGATAACTATATTTTTTAAAGGAAATAAAATCATAGAAAAATTTCTTTCTTTCTTGCAGGGACCTTCTTAGTAAACTTTCCTTATTAACATTTGGGAGGATCTTACCATTTCAAACAATTAGTTCCATAAATTTTTGTTCCAGCAGAGATGATGTTGAAAATCTAAAGTCAACTCAGAATTAAGATAAAGCAACGACTAGTTGAAAAAATTGATTATTTAAATAAGAGCAACAACACTTGTGAAGTAACGAACATACACAAACTTTCGAAACATTTAACCAACACCTATCTTCTTGAGTGTCATATCATTCTTATTGTACCTTAGAAAGTGAAGTCACCCTATCAAGAAAGAAATTGTTATTTGAGAATTTACTTTTGATTTTACATTTTATTTTTCTATGAGTTTTCATAAGCTTGTTATACACTTCGAATGTGAAAAGTTTGAGAACTTTGAAAAATATGTACTTGTGAGCTTGGAGAGATTCATCAAATTTAATACTCAAATTCTTATAATGAAATACTCAAGTTAGATACTTGGAGATTGGACGTAAGCTTGGGTTATCAGCTGAACCAATATAAATCGACCGCATCCTTCTTCTCTCTCTCTTTGACTTTTAAATTTTTGCAATATGTTATGTGTGTGTTGTTTTTAGCTAAAGACTCCTTCTATTTTTAACTTGCAAGATGATCTTTAGTTTTAATAGACGCCTTCTTTTTAAAATTGTTTTAACAAGATTTATTATTCAGTAGGCTTTTTTGGCTTAAGTAAGGTCCTATCCAAAAAAAGAGACTCGTATTGCCTAATAGGCTCCTGTCGTTTAAAAGGCTTTATCGTTTGATAGGTTCCTACTGTTTGTATTCGTTAAGTAGGATCTGTTTATTATATGAATTGAAAAAAATTATCAATATTCAACTAAACAATTTGAACTATCATACCCTCGTTGATATAAAATAGAGTTGACATATAAGTATCATAATAAGATGACCGAATATTCAATTAAAGATTAAGCCTTTTTGTCTAAAGATATAGGAGAGTGAACTAAACATCAATGATGATCCTTGCAGACATAACCAATACAGATAGAGTAAGCGTAAAGTTACTAAAGGGGAGGTTTGGAAGCAATTAAATTTGATTATCATGTCCAGCCATTTATCTAGTATAGTTTGTTTTCCTTATCATTTTTTTAGCTTATTGTTAGGCCCATGTAGTATGTGTCTATTAATGGAACTTTTATACTTGCGAACAATTTAGTCGAATTTGGGCTGCATTAATTGTTAAATGATTTTGCCTATATGTTGTCAAGGATAGTTAATTGATGAATGCTTTAATATTCAATACTTATTCTTTTCATTCCTAAACATAGACATGCGTCTAGTTTGAACTTCAATGATAGTTTTGAATTTCTAGATACCACTATAGTATCTTCAATAAACAATAATTCCTAGATACTTTTATATTTTATTTTCCAAATCCTAAGCATTCATCCAGAAAAGTTTTCCTGAAGCACTTATACGATTCCCTCCTACTTAAACTCCCACCTTTCAGTCACAAGGTAAATTTCTCGGTTTCAAGAAACCTGTATAACCTGATAATACAATCGAGATACTTTTTTATAACAACCTTCTATCTATTCACCAATGGTAGTATATCAAGTATCAATCAAAGTATTGATCCATCTTGTTTGTTTATAATTGTTTTCCTTTTTTCTGTCAGTGTCAGGTGTATGGATTTTGAGACTATGTCTTTCTGTACTTGAGCTTAAATAGGACATACCAGCAGCTGAAATCATAAAATCGATCATTTTGCTGACGTTGCTGTGCCTGATGAAGAGTTCCATGCGGTAGAAGTCTCTCTTGATGGCATGGCATCCTACAGAACTAGTGGTTTGAAGACACTGGAGATTAAGACGTCATTTTGGCAGTGACTGTCCAATGCAACAGAGACAAGATTTCACCAAATACATGATCGCCACTGCTTCTCAGAGAAGCCAGTGCGCACGGACTCATTTAAATCAAATAGTTTCAGCAGCTCACTGACCTGAGCTTAGCCAAGTAAGTAGTTCTTTTGACAGGGTTGATCATTTTTGTAACTTGCAGAAATCTTGTAGCTGAAGATGAGAACCTATAACATAGGGCAGGAACAGGTGCAAATATATAGTCGATCATTTTTCTTTCTTTTTTCACTTCAAGCTTTGTAACTCGATCAAGTTCTTCTTTTCTTGCTTAAATGGTTGCAGGTAGATTTCAGTGAACAGACAGATTTTTTTTTCCTGTAAAAGAGCTGAGTTGTATCTTGTTTTGCTTTAATTCATTATTCATCGGTTGCATCAGGTTTAGACTGAGGTTTCCAGGTCAAGAAACTGAATTTGCCCTGTTACTGTCGTCTCCAGATTCTGGACTCATTTACTAACGAAAAATGTTCAATCAGGAATTAGCAACAACAATACTAACAATTTTTTATAGATCGAGTTCATGAGAAACTGCATATAATTGGGAACAAAGTGAAAAGCCAGTGATTCAAAAGGTTAGGATCCTGAATCTCCATTGCACCCAAACAAAGATTTTGGATCTTTGCTTAGAAGATCTCTAAGATCGAGTACTTAACATAATATTACATCTATTCTCCTATTTGACATAGAACCTGGGCCTTTGCCTACTTATCTTTTAATTGTTTGCTTCTTCTCACTTCCACTCTCACCCTTTCAGTTCCTAAAGTCTACTTCTTGCTCTTCAATTGCAACTTGGGATATGAAAAATGCCAGGAGATGAAACCCTAATCATTACTTCAAATCTAAAGAAACGCACAAGTCCCACCAGTTTACAGGCTTAGGCTATTCTTCTCTCCAATATAATTACTTGCACTATCCTTTAAATTCCTTAGGTTGGTAACAACATAGAATTTGAAAGCTTTGATAGATCCTTAGTACATATATAAGCATTGCGAATTTGCATGCAATGGTAATGCTTCGGCGCAGTTCTATTCTCTCCTATTTTCCTGAAATTGGAAGAAGTATTATACCTCCATAATAGAACACGGTCAATCAATGCAGTCACCGATTGAAACTGCAATTGGCCATATAAACCAAAACCAGACGGTGATCCAGGCTTCTGGCAGAGGGGAACCATTCAGCAGCCAGCGTTAGAACAAAATTGACACTACCTGGCCAAGTTTTCTTGCAGAACTTCTCCGTTCTTATTTGCTTCCTTTCTCCATTAATTCCTAGTAAAGAAACACACCAGCCCAAGTTCTAGTCCTAAACATAGCTAGCTGGATAGAGAGGAATCAAAAGCCATCAGACTTCTTTAGCAGTAAAGATTTACTGCAAACCCGATGCTTTAGAGTGCATACATCCTCTTATATTCACTATTCAGAATTTCTGAATCTGATGCCACAGACATAGAGTAAGATCGTGATCGGCTCTCAGCTTTTCTTATATTCTTCAATTTACACTCCTCCATTCTATGTAAAATGACACAGTAGCACATGGCACCAATTGTAGTAAGCATAATTGTGCCTCCAATCACTGTTGCATAAATCGCAAGCCACCTGGATTTCTTACCCACGACTACATATGTGAGAGAAACAAAGGCAATTGATATGAAGAGGCATGCCAACCACATGAGTTTGTTAATGACAAACATAAGCTGCTTCTTTGCCTTCTGCTCAATAGCAACAATAGATGTTTGGACAACAACAACAGCCAGAGAGATGAACAGAGCTAGGCTGTCAAAAATGACAAAGAGTAGAAAAGCTGCATCATCTGCTATATGAGCTTGCCCAAGTGATGCCCCATCTGTTTTATTCTCAACATACTGTCCAGGCACGGTGAAAATTGCCGCAAAAGCAACCGTAGCAATGAGAACAGCAACAATAGTTGCATTATTTATAGCATTGTTGAGGCCATTAATGTGGAGCTTTTTTAACTTCTTAGCAATTTTCTGGACCCTAAAGCCTGTTTGACGGGTCTGTTGGAGTTGAGACCGCACATCATGCTTGATATCGCTAACAGTTTGCTTAAGTTGCTTTGCTGCATTTGGTGGTTTCCCTTGGTCTTTGGAATTGGTAGCCCCTGCTTCCTTTAAAAGGGACACAAGTTCTTGATTTCCAAGTTTTTCTGCAATGTCAAATGGGGTCTCTCCAGCCTTGTTGATAGGATTAACGTTGATACCCCCTATAGAGAGCAAACAGCGTACATTCTGCAACAGGATGAAGCAAATTTGAGTAAGCATCTATAAGCCCGGCAGGTTTTCATTTACATGTCAATTACAGGGAAGACAGACAAAAAGAAAGAAGGAATTTGCTCTAAAGGTTCGATGTTCCAATGTGATGAACAACCACTATCTGGTGACTCAAAATTTTGATGCTAAATGAGTTGATTAGTACTATGAGTTTGTTTGTCTCCATCAGCATTCTGAGAATAAATGCAGCGGTGTGCTCTCTTGTCAAAAAAAAAAATATATATATATAGACATGTACTCTGTGCAGACTATTGTATGAGTGGAAAAGAAAAGAAAAGAATAATCAAATTCCAGTAATAAGCAATGATCACTTTTTCGTTGGCTCAGGTGGTAAGATATACATATTACTACGGGGAAAATATCCTTCCATGAAAAAAGTCCACCACAACCAAAAGCTACAGAGACAAGATGAAAGACAAAAAAAGTGAGGAAACACCTGAGCACGATTCTTCTTTGTGGCAATGTGTAAAGCTGTGCTTCCCTTGTTATCTTCCAGACTAACAACAGATGAATCAGGTTTTAGCAACTCCAGTATGATTTCTTCATTTTGCCCTTTCACAGCCATGTGCAATGCAGTTTGCCCTTTCTTATCAGTCCTAAAGCCAATGCTTGGATCCTTGCTCAGCAAGGACCTAACAACTTCCAAATGTCCCATCCTAGCTGCTGAATGAAGGACAGTTTTACCATTATTCTTGGCAATCTTAGTAAGATTAGAATCTGTTTCCAGAAGAAAATCCACAACATCTATGTGTCCTTGAGTTGCAGCTGTGTGTAATGCAGTAGTGCATGACAAATCAGTAGTCATGGCCAGGTTGGGGAACACTTGCAAAAGTCCTTTGAGCACCTCTGCAAGATCAAGTTAAATTTAATCAGAAACAACAGTGAAAAGTTTGAAGTGAAAGTTGCCTTAAGCCGGAAACAGTAAACCGTGTAAGTCGGTGAATTTCTGCTACATACTGCACCTCATTCTGGATCCAAATTAAGCAAGGTAATATTGATGGTTGAACTAGCCACATCCTGTGGCCTTATTCCTTGGTAAAGCATAATGGATGAAAATATTTCGTGGGACTGACTCTATGTGTTACAAGCATTCGATCAAAACTCCGGCAGTTACAAATGTAAAGATTTGGAGATGGAGACATCCATAAAACAAAAGGGAAAAGAATCATAGTTGTCACAATCTATGCAACACAGGTATTCAATCAGCAATGCTGCCAACTTAAAATTTGAGTACAATTATGATGCATTATAGATTACAGCTTCACTAGTGTAGCCCATGTTCCCTTTGGTCCTATACATCATACCCTAGACATGTGAGCACAAAACCATTAGAAGCACTGAAGCCTTGATTCAAGACACTGATGTAAAGATGATACGCAAAATGATCTTTCTTCTAAATCAGGAGTGAAGTTCATCGCTTGATGATAATGGGGTTAGCAAACCCATGAACTAGCTATAAACTAGCAGAGATTCCTTAACTTGCCGCGGGTACCACTAGTAAGATCTTGTTTGTTGAGTAAAATTTAGGAAATCCTGTTATCATTTCAAAAATATTGTACAATAGACTTAACAAAACTTAATAACATGAGAAGGATGAGATAAATTTTGGTTTTATAACAACATATCTTAAGGACGTAAGTGTAAGCAAGAAGCTGACCGACCTTTATGCTTTACTAGATCAGATTAAGGAGAACACTAAGTGGGAATTCGGTTTTTACCTAGATGACCTTGCTTTGCTGCAACATGGAAGGCATCATATCCATTCCTAGCTACAATAGAAGCAGTCTCCAGGTCCATAAGTTCCAACATCTCAGCAACCACACCCGCATAACCATTCTCTGCTGCTGCATAAAGGGGGGTCTCTCCTTCCTGGTTCTGTATTGCTAACAAACTCTTTGACTCATTAACATCACAGTTATTTAGAATCTCTCTTACTCTACTCAAATTTCCTGCTCTAGCTGCCAGGTGTAGCTGAGAGTCACCACGCTTTCCAGGTGACTCTTTGCTTTTTCTCTTCTCACTAGCACCAATAAAACTTAACTGTCTAGTCATTACAACCCGAAAACTCTTTTGTTTGTCCATGAATCCACGAAAGTTTTGCTGTTTCTCCGTTGCTCCACGAAAACTTGGGTGTTTTTCCATCACTCCACGAGAACTCGACTGTATTTCTGTTACACCATGAAAACTTGGGTGCTTTTCCATCACTTTTTGTTTCTCTGGGACTCCACGAAAGCTCTGCTGTTTCTCTATTGTTTTCTGTTTCTCGGCCATTGTGTCCAATATTTCACAGAAGCATCACCCAATCTCAACAACCTAATCAGTGACAGGTAATTATTCACTTGTACGTGAAATCTAGATTCTTGAACCAGAAAGTCCAGATATTTATTGCCTTCCTCTATGATACTTGGAATCTTAATTTCACGGCCAACAAATCATGTAACGATCAAACACATAGACATCTCCAGAAAATATCAACAACTAAAGCTTCCCATACTGGAAAACTGAATTCTCTTACAAGAAGCAATGCCTAACTTCATGGAAGATATGAATTTTCCTTTTAAATATCAAACCGATTAGGATCCTCGGTAAAAATCACACCTTGCTCCAGTTTGGATGATGAGAGAATCTGAGCAACAGTCTTAAACAACAAAAGGGTTGCTGAATACCTGATCTTGAGCTCAAAAGCGTGAACTTTGAGAGGAGAAATGACTAATGAGGTACGCAGTAGACGCCTGGTACGAATCTAAAAAACCCAGAAAGTGATTTCCAATGAAGAACTCAAGCCTTTACCAGAGGCTGACGGAGCTGAGGGTGACATATATTGGCAACCACCTTGTTTTGTTTGTAACACTGTTTGTACTTCTTTTTCTTGTTTTCTCTTTTCTGGATGCTTTTGTTTTTATCAAATGGTAAAAGCAGAGTTATCATTCGAACGTACGTATGTTTAATTTAACTAAAAAATTAGTAGGAATGACCTGGGCCTGGGTGTAGTAAGCTTAAAGTCAAAGTTCACTTCAGTGAGAAACTGTGTTTTTTCGTTTCTCAAGGAAAGGAAAAGAAGAAAGAAGTGGGGAGGGGGAGTTGGGGTCCACCACTAATTCTATTTGTAAGGCAGCCACAAAGTCATTGTAAGTAGACAACATTGCTTGGCAATGGACGATGAAGCTTTTTCCACACAAAAAAACAGGCACGATCACTGGTACAACAAACTCCCCATTTTTATGACTCATGTTAAGCTTCCCATGCGAAATTACTATTATTCAAGAAGATAATTCACCTACACCGCAAATTTGTTCAACATAAGATGATGCTGCTTATTACACTTAATCATTGATGGACTCAAAAATTTATAATAGGAGGGTCCAAATATTAAATTTTTTTAAATTTTGAGAGGTTCAGTATACTACTAACCTCTCAAATAACTTCATCCTCGTATATGTATATATATAATATTTAATTTTTTAAAATTTTGGGAGACTGGCCCCATGTAGCTACGTCGCTGCACTTAATAATAATCAACTTATAAGTTAAACAGATAAGATGATATAATAAAGATTCAATTAATATTATCTTTATTTATCAAAAATTTGAAATTTAATTAAAAATTTTATAGAATAAAAATTAATTAATTTATTAATTTACAAATTTTGATTAAATTAATAAATTTTTAATAACAAATTTTATTAAAATAAATTAAACGAAAATGTTATAAACCCAAACTTAAAACTTAAAAAATGTTATGTTTTGATCTATCTAAATCGTTAAATCTCTTAGTCAGAAAAATAAAGGTGGTAGTAGTAGTAAAGACCATTTTACTTACGTAAGAAAGAGAGGTGAGACCGACGACAAGTCCATGCCGACAAGCTTATCTCAATTGTACTGAAACTTTGCTCTACATATTTTTTTTTTATGTTAGACTGCGAGAAAAGAAAAAATTGAAGAAAAACAAATCAAAATATCTAATCATAATGCATGAAAAATACATGTAAATGTGATGTTGCCTTGCTAGGCAATAATTAGATGCATAGTAATGGTAAGTAAAAGTCAAATGAGCATGTCTTGAGCTTGACACATACCTAAAAAAAAATTTGACTTTATCCTATTCCTGGGAGCTTACAAATTAATCCTGGTCTTATATGTAATTAAACAAAGTTTGGTATCAAATATGAGGAATAATATTGAAATTTTAACTCATATTTAGTTATTTATTTTATAAATAAATAATTAACAAGTTTAAATGATTTATAATTTATAAGTTTTAAAATTTTAAATATGTTTATGCTAAGAATAAAAGTATTAATAACATAAAATAAGATAATTATTAAAAGATTAATATAAAAATCATAATATAATAATATTATGATAAGAATAAAATATCCTAATAATATTTTGATAATAACTTGATAATCTTCATTTCAATTTTGCCACTCTTTATTTTTCTATTCTTAATAACTTTACAAGATCTTAGAACTTCAAACTAAATACGTTTTTTAAGAATGAACTATTAGTTTAACAAATCCATCAAGGAATATAATCTATCCACAAGCAATATACAAAATTTGACCAAATAGTATTTTATACTTCCCTTACACTATATAGTTGACATAAAATGATTTACTAGAAACAGAAAAAAAGTTCCATTGGCTGAGTAGCATGCATTGTCCGATCCAATTCCAACGAGAGGGATGGTCAAAAAGGAAACTTCGAAAGCCACCATCATCTGGAAGATATTTAGAAAGGCATTGCCCATTTGACCAATCTTGATGCTAAGCCAAGACAACAATCAACATTGTATTTGATTAGGTTTGACTAGTTTTTGCATCTCACAGTTCAGTGTCCAATTCAGTTATGTCTATCTAGTCCAAACATGCACACATAATTGCTTCCATAGTTTTCAAATGAAGATCTTCAATTGCTGTCAGCCACTTTTGTGGAATATCCTCCTATCCTCTGTGTGGAAAGTTACTTCAATACAAACTAAGTAACTGGGCAGTCATGTATTCTTCGTAATGTTAAACTGGTGGCTCTCCTCTTGGCCATAGACAAAAAGGGACAGGAGTACATGTATTGCAAGCTAAGTTCTATATATCTGACTTTCATGTACTTTAAAGACATTAATCAATATGCATAGCTTCACACACACACACACACACACACACACACATGTATATAAATAATTTCAAGTTGCTTAAAATTGATAGTTTATGCCCTTGAAGTCAATCAATTAGATGCAAATTAATGTATGACATTAATTTTAATTAATAAAAGGCTTTATTTATCTTTATGTATTAATTTAATTAATTTTTATATTTTAATAATAAAGATAAAATCCTTGAAATAATTCTTGTGTAATTGAAATTATGATGAGATCATAATTATAATATTCAATTTATACTTATGTGTTATTCCTAAATGTTCCTAGTCGTAGTTTCATCAAGAATGGATATTGTTGAAATCGTAAAACTAACACACATTATGTTTCTTTCTTATAAAGAAAGTAATTGATTTCATAATTAAAGTATAGATACTTAAACTAATGTAAAGTAAATTAAAGTAAGTGAGAGTACAGTCGTTTTCTTAATGCTTTATGTGGATGAGATATTGCTTATTGGAAATGGCAATGCTCTATTATGTTAAGATATGGTTATCTAAGAACTTTTCCATGAAGGATATGAGAGAAGCAGCCTAAATACTATGTGTAAAAATCTATCAAGATAGATAAAAAATGTTGCTTAGATTATCTCAATCCATGTGCATAGATAAAGTACTAAAAAGGGTTTAGCATGGAGAATTTCAAGAGGGGATTCTTACCCATTTTGCATAGAATTTCTCTCTCACAGAGTATGTGTCCACAAACACAAAAGGAGAGAGATAAAATGGATTGTATTCTATATGTTTCAGAAATTGGATCAATCATGTATTGATGCTATGTACTAAACCAGATGTCGTTTATGTTTTGAGCATAACAAGCAGATATCAAGCTAATCTCAGTGAGGGTTACTGGACGGCTGTAAAAAAACATCTTGAAGTACTTAAGAAGGATTAAAGATATTTTTCTAGTCTATGGAGGATCTACGCTGAGAGTTCAAGGTTATTTAGATGTCAGTTTCTAATTTGATCAAGATGATAGTAAATTATAGTCATGATATATTTTTATTCTTTATGGTGGTGCGCTTAGATAGAAAAGTTCCAAACAACCAATCATGGCAGATTCAACGATTGAAGCAGAGTACATTTAAGCGTCAAAGGCGGCAAAGAAAACAGTTTGGATCAAGAAGTTTATCATTGAACTTGGAGTGGTTCTTAACATTGTTGAGCCCATGATATTGTATTGTGACAACAACGGTGCTATTGCACAAGTAAAGGAACTTAGGTATCATCAACGGTCCAAACATGTACTTAAAAAGTTTCACTTGATCAGAAAAATAGTGAAGCAGAAAGACATAATAATGGAGCGAATTTCCACTGAAGAGAATCTAACAGATCCTCTTACTAAGTCATTGTCTCAAAAGAGACATGATCGTCATATGGATGGATATGACATTAGATTCATAGGTGATTGACTTTAGTGCAAGTGAGATATTGTTAATTTATACCCTTGCAGCCAATTAATTGGATGCAAATTAATGTATGACATTAATTTTAATTAATGAAAAGGCTTTACTTATCTTTATGTATTAATTTAATTAATGTTTTATGTTTTAATACTAAAGATAATCCTTGGAATAATTATCGTGTAATTGAAATTATGATGAGATCATAATTATAATATTCAATTTACGCTTAAGTGTTATTCCTAAATGTTTCTAGTTGTAATTTCATCAAGACTAGATATTGTTGAGACGGTAAAACTATCACACATTATGTTTTTTTCTTATGAAGAAAGTAATTGATCTCATAAATTAAAGTATAGAGATATTTAAACTAATATATGAGCGATTATTAGATAATAAGTCACTTAATTGACCTGATTATGAGAATTCCGAATGGGATATTATTTATGTATCTATGAATTATCGCATAATGATGGTTGTATAATTAATCCTTAAACTTGAGATTACCAAGGTATCTAGTATGAGAATTACTGTATTTTGATGCTACTTATCAATCGTCTTAGGATAGTTCAGTTGATAGTAATAGGATACAGTATGAACCATACGTAAATAGTTGAGTAAGTCAATATAGGATTCATCACTCTAAAATAATTATAGAAAATATTATGTTGTTCTTAATTAGTAATGATTTATAGAATTTTCTAGCTATAGTGAATTACTATTTGAAAAGGAGTTTTCAAATTTCAATTATAAATCAATTACTAATTAGCAAGAATAAACATGATTGGATAATAAGAGTAGATATTGTATCGATACTCATCCAATTAAAATATTAAATGACGAAATGATTAAATTATACATTATAGCCATGCATGGACAGATTAAGTCAATCACTTTGACATTCCTAATATTTGGATAATTATGATATGTTGCTAAACGTCAATCATGATTTATGATTATGAATTATTTAATTGAAGAGTTAAAGATAAATTAAAAGGAGATATTTGATTTTATTAAAATTAAATTAAATAGAATTAAAATTTGATTCTAATTATAATTAAAGAAATTTATTTTAATGAAATCTGCCATAATTTTTTTATTTAAAAGGAAGAGCTTTCTAGAAGCTAGTACTTTTGTCTTCTTTCTCTCAAAACAATTTAGAAATTGCTCTGTAGATATCTTCAGAAGCTGGACAAGTGGATAGTTCATGATTGATTAATCAGAAAAAAGATTTAATTTAAAAAAAAACTAATAAAGTACAATTTTAAATTAAATTTTGTTTTATTCAAATTTAATCAATTATTAGAATTTGTTCGGAATTCGTAAAAATTTTATTTTTTTGCTACACCTATGTTTCAATCATGGTTGGATTCTGACAAAAGTTACGGACGTGAAAATTTGAAAAGATGTGAGGCTATTCATAAAGTGATTTTAAGAAGATTTAAAATGAGATTTACCAATTAGCCGCAGCTTAATTCTTATCAGTTAAATCCACCTTCGACGGCCATACAGTGAAGCCGAGCCCAATAGGTGCAAGGCTCAAACATACAACTGTAATCCTTCTCAAAGCCCTAAAAACCTTTGGTAACTACTGTTTAACTTGGGTATATACGACCTGTCGTAACTAGTTGTTATGAACTATAGCCGAAACGATAAACGGACGACTTTTAACCGGGAGCCACTCAATCGCCGTCACGCCGGCGAATATGAACCCCGATGAGCAGGGCAGGGAAAGGAAACAAGAAGAAGAAAAAGATTTGGACTTTGAGATTGAAAGCGGAAAACAGGATCACGATCAACAACAACAAAGACAACATGTCGGTGACGAGACTGTCTTGCAATTTCTGGATTCAGTCGACAGCTATTTAACCCTTCTCGATTCGTTATCTTCTACGCTCCGTCAGGTACATTTATCGTCTACGGTTCAAATTCCCTTGTGCGTTTCGGAGGAAAGTTGACGAGAGACTGTTTTCAGGGATGGTTGGACTTGGCAAGTGCTCGACATTCAATGGGCACTTCGCGTGTCAACTCTGTGCTGTTGGACCTCACATCTCACTCTGCTTCTACATCATTTTGTGTCTCTCAAGATCAAGGTAACCCCTTTTTCTCTCTCATTTTATGGCCCTCTCAGTATTTCGGTAACTCATCTCTTGTTGAGTAGGCTCCGCTGAGAAACAACCTCACTTTGAGTTACGCAAATGGTCCTCATCACGAAGTCCCGAAGATGGTAACTTGCGTGAAGAATCTGACAACCTACGGCTACGTCGACAGGGCAGTTCTCCATCTGGTAGTAAATTATTTTCTTTTGGTATTGACTCAAATCTATTGTAGTTGGTCATTTGGAAAATTGGTACCGTACCCATGTATTAAAATGGTTCCTTTGAGTTTATGCGGGAATGTACTTCTAAAGGATTGGATCATCGGGACTGAAATATACCAAAGTCGAAATCTTTTCATTACTTTTCGCTCCTAATTTTTGTCATTTTTTCTGATTGGCTAATGCACTTTCTCTGACATTGTGTGCAGAAGAGAAAGCCACTAGAGATGGATCTCCCCTAAAGGCTGATGACCAAGTGAGTGTCCTTCAACACTTACACTTCTCTTGGAAATTTTCATATATGATAGGAAAATTTTGAAATTAGCACTTACTACTACAAGATTGAGATTACTTCCCTGATGAATATGGGGTTACAACTTGGCTACCACTTTAGGAGATTGAACTTATGGACTTGATATCTTGCACTTCTAGGTTCAGAAGGAGCGATCCAAGTCCCTTTCTGTGTTTGGAACTTTGGTTTCGCCAAAACTTCGATCGGCCCAATTATCATTTGAGACAGGTACAGAAGTGAACTCCAAAAAAAAAAAAAAATACTCAAGATGCTTCATGATTCAGGATGCTACATATTCTAAAGATAATAATGCTATGCAGCACTGGAGATGCTTGTAGAAATAGCCAACAAGCGATCAACAATGATATGTACTTTTGATCAACTTTGCAACTAATGGTAAGTTACTGAGGATGTATGGAATTTGTGCCCTCAGGTTTCTGCAAATGTCTTCTTTTTGTTTCAAGGTTACACTTCTGTACTCCATATTAGGACATGTATGAGCATTGAAAGTTAAGCAAGAGTTTTGTGCATGGTTAACATGTCTGTCAACTTTTCTTTACTGTTTTGGTACCAATGCAACAACATCTCCTCACTTTTTTGGGTGTTGCGATTAGCAATATAGTTTCTTTTCTTGCATGAAAGTTGTTCATAACAAATGCTTCAAAAGTTCTGATTTCTTTTTCTTCTGTTTCTACTTTTTCGGTCATCAGGATGAGTAATATATCTGCCAGTTGGTTTTAAATATTTTGGGAAAGGCTTATAAATCAGGCTTTTACAGTGAAAAATGGAGCCGGTGGTTGCAACTTGATTGGGGAAGGATTCTTTATCGGGCTTTTCTCTTCCTCTATGGATGTAGGACAGATTCTTTCCCCAGAGATTTTTCCCTCCATCATTGCTTGGTTCTTCTTGATGTTGTTGCATTCGGTGCACTTTACATTTGTTTTTACAGCAAGGCCTGCTCCTTTGTATGACAGTTCGGTTGAGGGTAAGAAAGAGGAGGACAATTTCATAAATTTCAACGTAGTCCCAATGAAAGATGGTGCTTCTTTTTTAAATTTTTACAACTGTTTCTAATATAGAGGCACAGAATGAGATTGATCAACAGAAAGTTAAGAACCCTAATCTTTTAGCTCTGTTGTTTAGCATATATTTTGCATTCTCTGTGTGCGTTTGGCCTTGACGAAAATGGGGATAATGGAAGGTTGAGCTTCATATTGATAGGGCCATGGTTGTTCCTTAAATAGAGGTTTACTTGAATGGTGTCTTTGATACTGCGGTGATTAGTGGGATATTCTTTTGACTTTTAGAATATAGAGTACTAGAGGGAAGATCTTGTTGATTTCTGTTAGAATGTTATGGTATTAATGCAAGGAAATACTAATGCAACTTTCTTTAGGAATTCAGGGGCTTCTTTACTCCTACATTACAGAGTCTCTGCAATAGTGACAAGCAATTTGTAGGATAGTAAACGTAAAAATGTCTACGTATATGGTTTGTTCTTTAGTTATGCACAGTCAATATAAAGTAAATGGTTGGTTCAGAGTTTGGAAAATTGGTTTTAAAAAGGGATGAATTATAGTGACTTGATTAGGACAACCATGGCCACTAGGACAGAGTTTGGTCAATGATTATAGGATAACAGAGGAAATGTTTGCTCATGGACCTTTTTGGATGAAAACTGTAAGTTAAAGGAAGGCAACCGAATTGATGGTTCTGAAGTAAATACGATGCATCTTTGTATACAAATAAGCAGAGTGAGAGCCATTGCTTTGTTCCAAGAATCAATGGGACAGTACTTTTTTTCCAAGAACACTTACCCAATGTTGAGAGATGGTGTAAAAATGACTCATACATGTGCATTTTGGGGGTGTTAGTTAACAAAATTAATATTCATTATTAGTAGCATGAAGATATGGAGATTATGTCATTTGTTTTAATGCTATTTGAATATTTTATTTAGATTAATATAAATATTATATAATAAGTAATTATATTTACTAATATAATTATATATTTAGAACATTTGCCTTTAGTTTTATTTAGTTTACAATCAAATGTTTCATAGATGTAAAATTTAATTTTATAATGTTAAATAACATTTTAATATCTTTGTAGCAATCATATTTTATAGAAAAAGTTAAAACAGTTGAATATATTTAAGTATAGAGCAATTTTATAGTTATAAATGCACACTATTATTATAATAAATCTAAATTTATTGTTAAAAATAATCAAATTAATTTCTTACTATTCATATTTAAATATAAAATTCAAATAAATTTAAGTAAATTGAAGCTAAAAGTTGTTATCTTTTCATGTTGTTTTAAAGTTTCTTTTCATATATTTAATAAGATACATGTTTGATAAATTACGATTCATACTAATTAACTTTTAGTAATATGTAATAAATAAAATATTAATAATCATATAATAATAAATAAGGATAAGGAACTATAAAATGTCAAGTCTTTAAAATCTTTTAAAAATTTTATTAAGTATTTAAACTTTTAAAAATAAATAATTTAATTATCTCTACTAACATTGTATAGTTTGACTAAAAAACACTTGAATATTAACATCTAAAGGGTTACATGACTACTTTTTGCATCATTATTGAGTATAAAATAAGTGACTATAATATATATGGCTCAAAAACTATGTTTGCAAGGACGAAGGATCACGTGGTTCTTTTAAATATCAATCTTCGTATACTCTGTCAATTCATATTAGTAAACACGTTAATGAAAAGAAATGTCTAATTTTACCTAATTGAAAAAAATGTAAAGGTTAGATATTAAAGTAAAAAATAAAAGCTTTTACACTTATAATTCATTATTCTTAATAAATAAGGTAAAAGACATAACACTGGTGATTTAAATAATTAAATCTTTAAAATTCTTATAAAATTCTTTATATTATTTAGTTTATAAAAATTCCTTCACTAAGACTTTAATTAAAAAACGACAAAACAAGCATGACATGAGCATCACATATCGATTAATTAAATATTGTTGATATGATGACTTAATTTAACTCTTAAATTTGATCTAAACTAATTAAATTAGATCTAAATTGATAATATATAATAAATTAAAATCAAATTGAAGTAAATGGATTGTGTTTAACTAGGTTAGGTCATCATGTCGATAATATTTTATTAGTCCACAAGTAATACTCATATTACTTACATTTCATCATTATCTTTTAATGAAAGTTTTTTATATATTAAAATCACAAGATCTTTTTGAGAATTTTAAATCCTATAGTTTTAAAAGTTACTAAAATATAGGAAGCCTTATATCTTTTACTCGTAATAAATGTGATATGAAATTGCCACTCTTTTATGTAATAAATATAAGAAAAACTGAAAAAGTTTCCTATAAATGCAAATGGTATTTATATATTAAAAAAGTAAGGATACGAATGAATGAAGAATTTATAATTATTAAATGCAATGCATAATTTTGAAGAAGCATGTAAATATTTAAAAGTATTATATTATAAATTAAAAAGACCTACTTTAAAAGGTTCAAAGTTTGTAGAGTTAAATACACAAAATAATTATATCAATCATTAAAATAAGAGAGGATAGTCTATAGTGTAAATTTTGGTTATTATAATTCAATGCTATTTTAAAATTTTATGTAGTACTTTAATTGTTATAAAAGTAATATTTTACAAGTTTAAAATTAAATTCATTTTAACCATACACGTATATCATAATTATAATAATATTACCATAAGCAAATATATTTAATAAATAAGATAACTTTCTTATATACATGTATAATATTTTATGCCATACAATTAATACTAATTTTATCATGTATTATTTAAAACCATTAAAAGATTGAAGCAACCTTATATTGATCAAATGAATATATTTATTTAACATAATTTTCATTCTATTTTAGCTTTTTGAAATTTGTTTTGAATAGATATAAAGTAAGGAAATATAATACATTATATCATGTACATTTATTTAGCATAATTTATAGTATTTTATTTTGAATAAATATAAAGTAAAAAATAATACATTATATTATAAATCTTCTATCAATAATATATTTATATTTTATAAAATGAAAAAGAGTTCTTTATTATTGTATAAATAAAATATCTATTTAAAACTTCGATATTACAAATGCATTATATATCTTTTTATCATAAATATATTATGAAAATATAAATGTGCCTTAATTTTATAAATATATTTATTTTGAATAATTAATATTTTCTTTTTTATAAATATTAATTTCATATAAAAATAAAATAGAACCAATTTCGTTAAGATGTCATGTGTCAAATATCGTTGAAAATAACTATGCTTTATATATGTAGATTATGCAATAAATTGCCAAAAAGGCGCGTCCTGACACAAACGTTGCAGTTAAAGAACAATTTCTCTAAAGAATTCCATTAATAAATTGGTATCATTCCATCATTTGGCATTATGCTTGTAAATCAATAGGAACGACAATGTTCATGGATTTGTCTAAATTGAGATGTTTTTAATGGGTCAATTTATGAGCTAAATTAGATATCGTTTTGTTTAGAAGAGTTAGCCTTACAATTCTTTCCACACTCAATTCAAAAATATTATTTTATATTTATAATTTTTGAAAATTATTTAAAAAGATTAGTGAAACTGCCGACGGTCCAACCCATTGCGGTCATAAAATGAAAGGATCCCTTTGTCACAGTATATGGACATGCAACTAGGTTTTTGCTTCTCTTCCAATTTACAGGTTAAATATTGGAGATTAATTTTAAAAATTCTGTATAGAAATTCAACTAAGGTTTTTGATGGACTTGGATGTAGGGATTTTAATCCCTTTAAAACACAGGATCGATTCATATCAAATCATCAAGAATAAAATAAAGCGGAAGCATACTTGAATCTATTGTGAAATTTACACTGAAGTTTTGCGGTTTGGTTTTCCAAATTAAAACGTAACCCCTTTTTTCTAGAGTTTTCCGTAACTTTCTGTTTTCTCTTTAATGATGGGATTTTATAAAAAATTGAGGGTATGTTTAATTTGGGGACCATAACTATTTATATTAAATGTACCCTCAATTCTTTTATGAAATCCTATCATCAGAGAGAAAACAGAAAGTTACGAAAAATTCTAGAAAAAGGGGTTATGTTCTAATTTGGAAGACAAAACCACAAAATTTCAGTGTAAATTTCACAATAGATTCAGGTATGCTTCCGTTTTATTTTATTCTTGATGATTTGATATGAATCAATCATGTGTTTTAAAGGGATTAAAATCCCTACAAGTGGTATTAGAGCCAATTCATAATTAGGTCATCAAGAATGGCTATTCGGTTTTCTTTTTATCTTCCATATTTGAGTTCTTTTCGATTCTTTTCTGTATATCTCGTTATTGTATGTACAGTGATAGTCTCATAGTTGTCTCATGGTTTTGATATCTTGATTTTCGTATATGTATTGGGTGATAACTCCTTGACTTGCAAAATGAAGCTTCTGGCAACGCAAGCCCCAGTAGCAACGGTCCGTAGCGTCCCTTCCCCAGACTGGATCATGATTTGCTGCTTTGACGGGACAAGACTTCATGGCGATAGACAAGACCCATGCAGAGTTGTTAGTGTTTACGAGCAGAGGCTTGGGCCAAAGCCTCCCAGTTAGGGCTCTCAACAACCCCAAAGCCCCCACCACGCCCAAGGCTAGCTCTCCAGATGCTGGGCCACTGCATAAACCCAACAAAGGGTCCAGAGGTCAAAAGGCCAAACAGTCATAGCCCATCCGTGGGCACCCCAATCCTAGTATAGTCAGTCTAGTGGAGAAAGCCCAACCTCGTCAAATCCAGCCCACCAAACAGGCCAACATCGTCACAGTAGAAATTGCTTCACACTCTAAAATGATTTGAAACAGTCAAGTCCTTGAAGCTTGGGAACTGGAAGTTAAGGGGCGACTCCAAAATATGGAAGGTGTTGAGGACCAAGCGGGGCCCAGTTTCACTAAAAAAACTCCCGGTTCCTCACTAGAAGGAACTTCCTGACATCGATATCAGTATTGCCCTGCCAGAAACTACGGATCCAAAGGAACGCCTAAAGCAGCATACATAGCAGTCCATGGGTGAGGCATCCAGTGATGCTCCTCTACGAGGTACCGGTTCTAGTTAATTTGCTTTTATATCGATACTGATTTGGAATTGTCAAGGAGCTGGGGGGAAGAGCTTCCACGCTAACCTTCGTAATTACCTTAGTCTTTACCAACCGGGGCTCCTGGTCCTCCTGGAAACCCGGATTAGCGGTTAGAGGGCCCACGCGATTATTCAATCGTTAGGGTTCGACTACTCTTTCAGAGTAGATGCCGTAGGGTTTTCCAGGGGGATTTTGCTTTTATGGAAAGCCGCTCTCGACATTGATATTGTCTTAGCTCACCGACAATATATTCATACCACTGTTTGGTACAATTCGACCTCGTTCGAATTTACTGCGGTGTATGCCAGCCCTCAAGCCTCGACGCAAACATATCTCTGGCCGACGCTAGATTAGGTAGGGCGTTCAGCCCATCATCCCTGGCTCGTCGGTGGCGATTTTAATGCTAAATTGGAACTGTCCGATAAGTGAGGCGGGGCCCGAGCCCCTCGCGTTGTCCACAAATAGTTTCGGGATTGGGTGCACAGAAATAGCCTCTATGACCTCCGATACGTAGGTTCCAAGTTTACATGACGTTGAGGGGTTGTCAAGGTGAGACTGGATCGTGTTTCTGGCTCTACGAAGTGGCTTCACACTTTCCCGTCTACGACCAATTACCATTTACCGTTCTTAGGTTCGGACCATCGACCTATAAAAATTCTCCTCCAGCCTATGAACCACTGTATTACTACCCCTCTGACTTTTAGATTCCAGAATGTTTGGCTTACTCATCCGGGGTTTGTTGACTTTTTAGAGGAGCATTGGACCCCAGGCCAGAGCACTTTGAACAAGTCACTCACCGACCTTTCCCAACAGCTCCAGAGCTGGAATCGTCACACATTCGGGAACATATTCTATCGCAAAAAAACGTCTCTTAGCTCGTATCCAAGGGCTCTAACAAACCATGACCGAGGACAACCTGGAGGACCTTTTAGCCCTGGAGGAACACTTGTGTAGAAATTGTTGCACGTCCTCAGCGAGGAAAAAATTTATTGGGACCAGAAAGCGAGATGTGATTGGATTTTGAAGGGCGATTGAAATACTCATTACTAGCACACGCTCACCCTCGCCAAGAAAAGGAAATTGCAAGTCGATCGACTCCTTAATGCTCAAGGGGTACCTGTCACTAACCCTTGTGAACTCCGCAGCTTAGCGAGGGAGTTCTTTGCTCAGTTGTATACTCAAGAGGACGACTGGTATCCCCATTTTTAGATCTCAGCTGCATTCCCTCCTCTTTATGCAATATTTGGCATCAATCTTAATAAGGCACAAGGGCCTGATGGTTTCAATGCCCTTTTCTTTCAGAAAAATTGGGCGTAGGTTGGCCCCAAAATTACAGAATTCATTCAAGCTGTTTTCAGGAAGGAAAAATGGGATACGGAGTTCAACCATACCCTCCTGGTGCTTGTCCCCAAAATCCCCTCCCTGATGAGTATCGCCCAGTTTCGATCGATTAGCCTTTGTAACGTGACCTACAAGATTATCTCCAAGGTTGTTGTCAATCGGTTGAAACCTCACCTTGATTTCCTCATACAGGAGAATCAATGTAGTTTTATCCCGAGCCGCCACATTACTGTTAACTTCATCATAGCCCAGGGAACCATTCACTCGATGCGGAAAAAGCAAGGGAGGATAGGCTTTTTTGCTATCAAAGTTGACTTGAAAAAGCCTATGATCGTCTTTGATGGGACTTCATTTAAGATACCTTTCCAACCTACGGGGGCTTAGACAGGGTGAACTCATATTGCCTTACCTTTTCTTCCTGTGCCTGGAAAGGTTAGGCCAGCTTATTTCTAGACAAGTTGACCTCGGTCACTGGTGACCGCTTAAGCCAAGTCCCACCGGGCCTCCTCTCTCCTACCTCTTTTTCATAAATGACCTGGTTTTGTTCGCTGAAGCTATTAAACCCCAGACATAAGTTATAGCTGCAACATTGGATGAGTTTTGTCAGGCTTCGGGTCAGCAAGTTAGTATGGTCAAAACTAGGGTTTTCTTTTTCCGGGATATTCTGCATAAGAAAGTTACTCGCCTTAGTCAAGCCCTGGGGTTCGAGAGCACAAATAATCTGGGTAAGTACCTTGGGGTTTCTATGATTCATGAGCGATCCTTGCGACGTACCTACCAATATATATTAGATAGGGTCCATCCGAAATTGACCGATTGGAGGGCTCAGCAATTGTCACTCGCGGGACGCGTCACTTTAACCCAATTTGTGATCTCGACCGTTCCTATCTACATGATGCAAACGGTGCGATTGCCTAGGCAACTCTGTGATGATTTAGAGAAACTTATGTGCAATTTTATTTGGGGATCCACGACAGAACAACGGAAAGTCCACCTAGTGAATTGGGAGGCTATCTGTAAGCCAAAACGGGCAGGAGGTCTGGGCATAAATCGTCTCAGGACCTCCAATGATGTTCTTATGAGAAAATTGGGCTGGACTCTTCTAACTCAGCCATCAGCGCTTTGGGTCCGATAGTTTGGTCCAAATACCACTTGGAACTGTACCAGGTTCCCCTCACAGTGTCCAGGAGTGGCGCATCGAGTTTTTGGAAAAGAATATGAGCGATTTGGCCCTTTTTTCGGCAAGGCTCGGACTAGACGCTGGGCAATGGTAGGCAAATTCACTTTTGGATGGATAATTGGGTGTCGACATTGGGACCCCTCTTCTTCGTGACGACTACCCCTATACCCCACACTGAGCTCTCTACTAAAGTCGCGGATATGTGCTCGCCTGAGGTGTTGGGACCCGATCTGGGAACCGGATCTCAACCGAAAAACGAAGAACGAAGGAGACGAAAGCGAATGGCAACGGAAATTTCGCATCGAAATTTCGAATCGGAAACAAATAGCGGAAGTCAAAAGCAAAAATGAACTCGAATCACAAAGCAAAAGAAGCGAGAGCGAAGCGAATACGAATAACGACAAACAAAGCGAAAGCGGAAGTAAAACAGAAGTAAAGCGAATGCGGAACCGAAAACAGAAAATCAGAACGGTTACAATCAAAGACGCAACAGAGACGGATCGAATTCAAACCTTACAATCAAAGTATACAAATGAGGTCAAATCGAAAAGCATAACAAATTTCTGACATCCGTGCATAAATTATCTTAAAGAAGCGTCGCGTTGGAAACCCAAACTATCCAAATCCGGTATAATTAATTTTTTTCTCATATTTATTTATTACATCTTTAGGCAATCTCATTCAAATCAAACAAACAATTTCCACTCTTGAAAATTCATTCTCATGCAAATCTCAAAACTTGCTCATATTCTTATATATCCGTACACGTCCCAAAATATATTTTTATTCCAATTTTTATCGAAATTTTGGCAGCATAACGGTTGTTTTTATCCTAACCCAAACCTGCAAAGTGTTCAAAATAACACTTCTAAAAGCCCAATCAATCAAACAATCATCAAAATCAATCGGACCCTCCGTCCGGGATCTCAGCTAAAACAATCGCAATCCTAATTCTAAAACATTCTCATAATTGTAATTCAATCTACTAGTCTCATACTTCAATCTCATTCCCAAACTTATACACAATTCCATATACAATTGCATACTCTCATACATAATCTTCATATATTCTGAAATACATCATAATCACTTAACGGCAATGCAAGCCATTTACAAGATATTTCAAATCTCAATTCATAATACAATACAAACGATGCAAAAATGAACCAAATGTCTTCACATTCTTTCATCCGATCTCCTGCTCGAAACCTGAAGATGGGGATGAAAGGGGGGGTGAGCTCGAAAGCCCGTGGATAACACATTTATAAATCGACAAATAAGCAGAAATTATTTTTTTCATAAGCTTTTTGCCAAAAGGACTTATTTTTCAAACTTTGTAACTTTTCAAAACGGTTTCCTCAAACCTTTCAATTTTTCAAACTTTTCATAACAAAATTCACTTTTTCATTTCTCAACTTTAAGCATGAATGCAAAACACAGAAACAAATCAAAAACACGTAACATATCAAAATGGTCTGGTTCGGTCCAAACAGAACGTACTGTACATTCCCGCATAGCGGTCATTTGCAGTCGTGAACAGAACGTACTACACTTTCCCGCATAGCGGTCCAGTGTAGCCGTGAAGGGAGTCCAAAATCGGAGCTCCGTGCCATTAGCGGGCAGCCGGGCGAAGACTATAACGAATAGAGACAATGCACTGACTCATAAGGACCTGACCAAACCCACTTAACACATAATCAAAAACGGAAATTCGAATTGCCCGAAGGCATTTTTCAAAATCTTAATTTTCACACATACTAATCAAACTGCCCAAAGGCACATTTTAAAGCTTTATTTCATCGAACACAAACGAACTCACAATTCACATAATTCATACAATTCAATTAATCAATAATTTCAACAATTTGCATAATTTATCAATGCATACACAACAAATGCATTTTCATAAATTTCTATCAACACATCAAATCATTTAAATCAATGAATTTAAGCTTGTAATAATTTTTCAAAAATCATTCGGAAACAAATAAAATACGAAAATCTTTTCTTTCACTTTCTTAAATTTTCCAAAAGTCATATATGGCTTACAAATCAAAATATAAATATGCTACCCACCTCGAAATGATGCTAGGAATTCGTCTCGATCATCAATTTGACCAACGCTTCCTTTATTCTTCCAATTTAAAATTGACCTAAGCCATAATATCCAAATTCCACATCATAAATTGCGTAATTCCCAAAATTAACTATCGGAAATTTATAATCATCATATTTCCAAGCTTTCTAAAATCAGAATTTCTAAAATCTTCAATTTCAAAATTTGACCTAAACCAATACACTCAAATTCAATCTCATAACTAACTTAATTTTCAAAATTAATGTCACAATTCATCAATTCACACTAATTCCAAAATATTTAAATCCAATTTATCCAAATTCAATACCATAAAATACAATTTCTTCAAAATTAATTTCATATTCTACAAACCCATATCATTATCTATAATTCTACACCAAAATTTTACAAAATTCTTAATCACAAATTAAGCCTAAACTTTAATCAAATTTTCATCCAAAATTAAACACAACCTAAGGCATATATATCAAAATCAACTTCATAAATCACAAACCCAAGTCCTTTTTCATGTTTCTAAACCAAAAATTCATCAAAATCTCAAAGCTCAAAATTTCCTCTTACCTCATTTCTCCTCCAATTTTTGAATTTCTTGGCTCATGAAGATGCTCTCTTCATTCTCCATCCTTTTCCTTCTTGGAAAGATCCCAAAAGCCTTAAGAATCAAGTAGAAAATTTGGAACTTAGTTTTCTCTCTCTTCTTTTCTCCATATACGAAACTCTTCACTCTTCTTCTTCTTATTTTCTTTCTTCTTTTCTCCTTCTTCTCTTATTCTTTCTAGAATTATCATGAATTCTCTCTTAAAAACGACACTCATCTGATTTTTAAGGGCCATGTCATTTAAAATGTGATAAAAAGACCAAAATGCCTCTCACATGTTACTTTATGTCTTGATTAATTTCGGATCTGATTTGCACTATCAATTTGAAGAAATTTGTCCAAACTTCCTTCTAGAGAAATGTTCCTCTCAATTATACGAATCCAATGCCACCGACCGCGCTCAATTCGGATCACTACACCAAAAGTTATACGTAAAACAGTTCGGGTATATCCATATTCTAACACATTTTCCATGTACGATTATTTCCATCCAGAAATTTACATTCTTAATCCCAGAATTGAAACTCAATGTCTTCATAACAATTGTAGCCTTATGTCTCTAGTTTAATTCAAAATAAGAATCGCCTCATTTCGATTCCCAGATCAAAAGTTATGCTCAAAATACTCTCAGATGTTCCTAATCTAACTATTACACTCTAATCCGAACTTCCATTCATAATTCGAAGGTCTTAGGGGCAAAATTAACATTTTATTTCTTCATATGATTTGTAGCCCCTTGTCTTATCTTTATTTCGCCTCAAGAATCGCTTCAATCGGATCTCTACAGATCCCGAATTTCACAAAATACTAAACTATGTTCGGAAAATTTCCCGACTCACTTTGATTAAATTAATCATCACTAATTTAATCTCATAAAATTACAAATTTCCCATCAAGATGTAGGGAATTGTCTTAGGAATCCAACGCCGCAAGAATCAACTCAATCGGATGTCGGACGGAAAAGTTATAAGCAAAACAATGGAGTATGTTTAGAAAATTTCCTTTTTTAAACAAATAGGAAAAGCCACGATCGTGCGTGTGCACGACCGCGATATCCGCATGGACCAGCGTATGCACGACAGCGACTTTTGGGTGGACCTGCACCCCTTTCTCTTTTATTTGTTTTTCCTGAAATTGTCAAAAATCATAACTTTTTATCCTGAACTCCAAATTTAACAAATTTGGTCTCTATGAAAAGCTTGAAGGAAGTTCTATAACTTCCATGAAGAACTCCACAACCAATTCCATCTCTAAAATGATTAATTTTCTAATCAAATATTTAACCCAAATAATAAATACTTAAACAAAGTCCTCAACTTTGAAAATTTCTATCTTTCAACTCCAAACTCCAATCATGTCATATTTTATATCGATGCGAAGATCAGAAAGTCACCTAAAACTTTCATGAAGGACACAAAAATCAATTTGATCTCTAAGGAAGTCAATTTTTCCATCAAAAGTTCTGTCCTCTAATAATCATGCAAAAACCATAATATAAACTTGTAAAAATCATAACTTATTATTCCTTGATCGAAAAATTCCATATTTTATATCGAAATAAAGATCAAATCAAATTCTTCAACTTTCATGAAGAACATCAAAGCTCAATTAACCTCTAACTAGGTTAATTTCTCATTCAAAGTTTTAGCCATAATAAAAGTCAAAAGTCAACTATATCACACATAAACTTTGACTGATCATAACTTCCACTCCCGATATCGAAAAATTGCAAACTTTATGGGTACAGAAAGCTCTTAACATAACCTACAAGTTTCATATTGAACATTTTCTCAAATTAAGCCTAAATCAAAAGTCAACTCTCAAAGGCCAAAAAGTCAACCTTTTTACAATTTTTCATCTTTTCACACTTTCTCTCTTTATTTCTTGATTTTCAACTTAATTTCAATCAACTCATCCACTTAAACTTGTATAATCCATACAAATCTATTCAAATTTTAAAATCATCAAACTCCATCAATTCTTTTCTCATCAATTTCTTAAAACATAATCACATCTAATACAAACTTCCCATACGAACTTACTTATTTCATACTTTTTATATTTTTAAAATTCACTTAAAGATCGGGGTCTAACATGAGGGCCATTGACACTGGGACAAGTTCTAGCAATACCTCCTTGCTTCGGTTTGCATGGATATAGGTGCTATTTCCCCTCCCGCATTAGGAGCGGAGGAGGATACACTGTAGTGGGGTCAGACTGCATCCGGATGTTTCATTGCGGCGTCAGCCTACGAGCTCATCGAGGGGTACCACACCGATGACCATGATTGACTCTGGGACCTCGTCTGGAAATGGACGGGCCCTCAGCGCATTAGAGCTTTCCTCTGGCTCGCTTGTAAGGAAAAGCTCCTCACTAACCACCAACGGGTGGTCCGACATCTTGCTACAAATAGTGTCTGCCATCAATGTGGTCACAAGGAGACTACCCTAAATGTCCTTCGTGACTGTCCGCTAGGATAGGCTTTCTGGAGGAAAATTTCCCCCGACGTGATTGATACAACCTTCTTTCAACCAGATCTGAAAACTTGGATGGTCTCCAATCTCACGAAACCTACCAGGGTGCTACAGGGGAACTGGATTACCACCTTTGGAGTTGCCTGTTGGATGCTTTGGGCGTGGCGTAACAAATGCATTTTCGACGACGATTTTGAGTGGCCGAAGGATAGACCCCGCGCTGTTTTGGCTTATGTTGACAAGATTTTAAGAGCTAGAGCGCTGGAAACCTGTGTGTTTCCAACGCAGAGCCTCTCAGTGGGCAGCCTTGTAGGGTGGCAAAAACTGCCTGAAGGCCGGGTTAAACTAAACACGGACGACGAGGTTAAGCACAGGTCATCCATTGCTACGACCGGCGACCTAATTCAAGATCAGACAGGACAGTGGTGTGGAGGATTTTTTCAGCATATCGACCGGGGTCACCGCTGACTGCGAAACTTTGGGGCACCCACTCGGACCTAGGGATGGCAACGGGGCGGGTATGGGGCAGGTATGCCATCCCCCGTACCCGCTCCATGAACCCGTCCGCATCCCCGTCGGAGATTTTTTTGGCACCCCCATACCTATACCCGTTGGGGGTTTGACCCCCATCGGGTACCCGTTTATCCGCCTCTTTTTTTTAAAAGATAAGCTTATTTAATATGAATGGACTATTTGTTTTTCTTTTAAATTTTCATGCTACATTCATACATACATACTGAATTTAACATAAAAGAAACGAGTAAACAGAGATTATAACGGGTAAATGGGTAAACGAGTATGGGGGGTGGTATCCCTATACCAGCCCCGATACCCGACGGGTATTTTTGCTAACCCCCCATGCCCACCCCACGGGTAAAACTTTGCTCCCTATACCTGCCTTCGTTCGGGTAATTTTATCGGGTACCCATCAGGTTCGGGTACAATTGCCATCCCTACTCGGACCTCAACTTAGCATGGTCACTCGGATACCGCCGAGTCCTTCTCGAAGTGGACTCCCTCGAGGTCATTTTCCTCTCCTCATATGCAGTTTCCTGACAATCCTTTTTTGTTTACAAGTACCCATGGTCTCCTACAACGAGCTTGGGAGGTGAACGTGTAACACGTCCCTTGGGAGGGCAACCAGTGCGCAGACCAGTTAGCTGCCCTCGCGGACCGAGTCAGACCAGGAACTCACTACATTTAGAAGCCACCGTTTTCGGTTGTGAAGCTCCTTCATCGGGATAAGATAAGCGTTATGTACCGTCGAACAGAGCGTTAGCTTAGCCTGCTCGGATGTTTTTCTTCCTTTGTATTAAAAAAAGAACATTTTCAGTGTTTTGGATTTAGTTTTGTCTATTGGATAATAACCAGAACGAAGTTTTACCCATCGGATAAAAATTGGAGTTTTACCCATTAGATAAAGAATCGAATTTTGTCCATTGGATAAAAATTGAAGTTTTACCCATTAGATAAAGAATCGAATTTTGCCCATTGGATAAAGATTAAAGTTTTAATATTTTCCATTAGATAAAGAATTGGTGTATATGTTTCCAGAAAGCTTTTAGAAACTTTTCTTTATCTAATAACCGAAGTCTTCCTGTTTATAATAAACAAGTATTACGAGGAATGAGTTTTGAGTCCAAAATTTATAATTTCTAGTTTGATTTTTAAAATTTTGAACCAATTCTTAATTTGAGCTGATAGGATTATCAGTTTCATAGCATCAAGAAATTAAAACCATGATGCTTTCATACAACTTATATAAAATTTGGTATTAATTTAAGATTTTGGTATTTTAAAAATATATATAGCATTTTAAATTAAATTAATTGAAGCAACATGTTGCCAAAGCAATCTCTCTTATGAAATTAATTTAACTTAGAATGTTAAAAAGTTTTGTGTGTATGTTATTCATGCGAATATGGACTGGTCCAAAGGAAAGTTTATATTTGACCTGAATTGCATATACACTTGTGGTGGTAAATGCGTGACAATTATTTAGTATAATATGTGAACATTAAATCGGTCCAAAGAAAGGTTTATTGTTTGACATGCCGTATTGCTAGTATTTGATCAGTACACCAAGATACTACTTACAAGTTAGTATTTTTGTCCAAAGAATAAATATTAATGTTGTGCAAGGTATCTTGTGATTAGGCCCTACCATTATCTGTATATAATTAATTTGGCATATTATATTGTTATTATGTGAGTAATTAGATTTTGTTTGTTTTTTGTTCTCTGTTCAGTTCCTGGTTCTGCTGCAAATATCTCTGCTAGTGTTAATTCAATTCCTATGCTTAATGGCACCAATTTTAAGTCATGGAAGGAGAACGTTTTGATTGTTCCCGAAGTCATGGACTTGGATCTTGCTTTACAAGTCGATCAACCTGATCCACTTACTGGTGAGAGTGCCTCTGATCAAAAGAGAGAGATGGAAAAGTGGAAAAAATCGAATCGTATGAGCTTGATGATCATGAAACGTGCCATTCTAGAAGCTTTTTGGGGCACAATGTCCAATCAGATTACTATAGCTAAGGGTTTCCTTGAGGATCTTGATAAAAGATTTGCCAAAAATGAAAAGGCTGAAACAAGTACACTTTTGGCAAAGCTTATCTCAATGAGGTATGTAGGAAAAGGAAACATAAGGGAGTACATTATGGAAATGTCTCACATTGCTTCAAAATTGAAAGCACTTAAGTTGGAATTATCCAAAGACTTGTTAGTGCATTTGGTTTTGATATCTCTTCCAGCACAGTATAGTCAATTGAAAGTGAGTTATAACTGTCAGAAGGAGACATGGTCTCTTAATGAGCTTATCTCACACTGTGCCCAGGAAGAGGAAAGGTTGAAGCATGATAAGGCAGAAAGTGCTCATTTAGCCACAACATCTAAGGACAAAAGGAATAAAAGAAAGAAAACTAAGGAAGCTGCGGTTCCAGCAACACAAAAGAAACAACATAAGGAAGAAAAACTAAGATGTTGTTTCTTTTGTGACACTGAAGGTCATGTAAAGAAGCAGTGTACCAATTATCACACATGGTGTGCAAAGAAAGGTATGCTTCTTACTTTGGATTGTTCTGAGGTTAATTTGCCTTCGGTACCTAGACACACATAGTGGTTAGATTTTGGTGCAACAACTTACATCAGTGTGTCTATGTAGGGTTGCCTGATTTGTCGAAAACCAAGTGATGGTGAAAGATACATCTATGTAGCAGACGACAAGTTGGTAGAAGTCGCAGCAATAGGCACTTTTAGATTATTGTTAAGAACTGGATTTTATTTGGATTTAGTTGAAACTTTCATTGTATCGTCTTTTAGACGGAATTTGATTTCTATTTCTACTTTGGACAAATCTGGTTATTATTGTTCATTTAAAAATGGAATATTTAGTCTCTTTCAAAATTCAAATTTGGTTGGTATCGATTCTTTATCAGGTTATGATAATCCATATATGCTTGACATTAATGTTTTATTTAATGAAGCCTTACATGTGGGTACACGAAATTTAAAGTGCAAATTAACTGAAGAGAATTCTGCCTCGTTGTGACACAAGAGATTAGGTCACGTCTCCGAATGGAGAATTGAGAGACTTGTCTCCAAAGGAATTCTCGATCCCTTTGATTTTACAGATTTTGCTACTTGTGTTAATTACATTAAGGAGAAACAAACAAATGTCAGGAGATTGGGTGCCAATAGGGCTTCAGACGTCTTAGAACTTTCCCTACGGATATTTGTGGGCCATTCCCTATAGTGTCTTGGAATGGTCAATCGAATTTTATAACGTTCATAGACGACTTCTCGTGAAATGGTTACCTTTATCTCATTTATGACAAATCACACTCTTTGGACGTGTTCAAAAACTTTAAGGCTAAAGTTGAGAACCAACTTAACAAACGGATTAAAATTATCAGATCTGACCGTGGTGAGTACTACGATAGATATGATGGATTAGGTGAACAATGTTCAGGACCATTTGCTAAATTCCTAGAGGAATGTGGTATCGTCTTACAGTACACTATGCCAAGTTCGCCTAGCATGAATGGTGTTGCTAAAAGATGAAACAGAACGCTTAAGGATATAGTGAGGAGTATGATTAGTCATTCTACCTTGCTAGAATCACTCTAGGGAGAAGCACTAAAGATCGCAGCATATATACTCAATAGAGTTCCAACTAAAGTAACTGATAAGACCTTTTATGAACTTTGGACTGGCAAGAAACCTAGTTTAAAGCACTTGCACATTTGGGGATGTCCAGCTGAGGTTAGGCCTTATAAGCCAAATGAAAAGAAACTGGACTCAAGGACTATCAGTTGTTACTTTATTGGATATTCTGAGAGATCCAGGAGTTATAAGTTTTATGATCCCACTACTAAGGCAATTTTTGAAACGGGAAATGCCTGATTTTTAAGAATGTTGAGTTTGCAGGGGGAGAAAGGATTAAAGACTTTGTTTTTGAAGAGGAACACGTTGAAGTTCCTTTAATTGCTGTTGAAAATGATCAGGGTCAGGTTTCCATTCCTGACATTGTTCAAGAAGCAATTCCAGATCAAGACAATGTCATAGAAACTCTTCACCAAGTTCAACAACTTGTTTTAGAAAAACAAACTCTACAACCTCAAGAACCTATGCTATTAAGGAGATCCATTAGAGAGAGGAGAAGTGCAATTCCAGATGATTATGTTGTATTTCTTCAAGAACATGAAGTTGACATTAGTATGGTGGAAGATGATCCAATCAACTTCCGTCAAGCCATGGAAAGTTCTAACTCTCAAAAGTGGATTGATGCCATGAATGAAGAGATAAATTCCATAAAGGACAATGATGTTTGGGACCTTGTACCATTGCCTAAAGGTGCGAAACCTATTGGTTGCAAATGGATATTTAAGACTAAGAAGGATTCGAAAGGCAGTGTAGAAAGGTACAAAGCTCGTCTTGTTGCAAAGGGCTTTACACAGAAAGAAGACATTGATTATAAAGAGACTTTCTCTCCGGTTTCTTTGAAAGACTCTTTCAGGATAATAATGGAATTAGTGACACATTTTGATCTTGAGTTACATCAGATGGATGTTAAGACAACGTTTCTTAATGGTGACATTGATAAGACGATTTATATGGTGCATCCAGAAAACTTTGTGTCAGGAGATGCAAAGCAAACGGTTTGCAAAAGAAAGAAATCCATCTATGGACTCAAGCAGGCATCTCGTCAATGGTATTACAAATTTCACCAAGTTGTCATCTCGTTCGATTTTGAGATGAACTTGGTTGATGATTGCATATATCATAAGTTCAGTGGGAGTAAGTACATTTTCTGGTTTTATATGTCGATGACATATTGCTTGCCACTAATGATATAGGCCTATTGCATGAAACCAAGAGATTTTTGTCAAAGAAATTTGAAATGAAAGATCTTGGTAATGCCTATTTTGTTTTAGGGATTCAGATACGTCGGGAACGCTCTCGAGGTATTCTTGGATTGTTACAAAAGAGCTATATCGAAAAAGTACTTAAAAGATTTGGCATGCAAGATTGTAAACCAGGTGATACCCTTGTGTCTAAGGGAGATAAGTTCAGCTTAAGTCAATACCCCAATAATGACTTTGAAGCTAAGGAAATGCAGAAGATTCCTTATGCTTCGACTGTAGGAAGTCTAATGCATGCTCAGGTTTGTACGCGTCTGGATATTGCATACATTGCTGGAATACTAGGGAGATATTTAAGTAACCCGGGATTGGATCATTAGAAAGTAGCCAAATGGGTAATGCGGTACTTGCAGAGAATGAAAGATTATGTGCTCACATACAAGAAATCGGATAAACTGGAGATCATTGGTTATTCTGATTCCAATTTTGCTGGATGCCAAGATAGTAGGAGATCCACTTCGGGCTATATCTACCTGCTTGCTGGAGGAGCTATTTCCTAGAAGAGTGCTAAGCAAACACTTATAGCTTCTTCCACCATAGCAGTGTAGTTTATAGCATGTTATGAGGCATCCAACTACGGGATATGGCTGCGAAACTTTGTCACCGAGTTGCACATTGTGGACTCTATTGAAAGACCACTTAAGTTATTTTGTGACAATAACTCTGTAGTACTATATTCCAATAACAATAGGAGCTCAACAAAGTCGAAGCACATCGACATCAAGCTCCAAATTGTTAAAGAGAGAGTTCAGAGTGGACAGTTGTTTATATAGCATATTGAATCAAACTCCATGGTTGCGGATCCGCTGACTAAAGGAGTGCCACCCAAGATCTTTCATGAGCACACTGCTCATATGGGTGTTGCATCTTTTCAGAATATATAGTTTCAGTGGGAGTTTGTATTGTAGATGCTTTTCGGATTAGATATTTTTCACAGTCATTTTGGATACAATTATTGGTTAATTTGTTCGAGATTATTTTTAGCTTTAAGATATTTGATTTATTTTGTGTATGAACTTATTTAAAATTGATCTCACTAAAGCATAAGATTGGACGAGTTGGAAATAAGCATGCTAAGATCACGCTGCTTATAATTTCCATGCTACACATCCATGCTTGATCCATGTCATTCGGTTATATCAGCATACGTGACCATTGATGGTTCTAGTTACGTTAATTATAGCGAAAGACACTTTGATCCTATGTTGGTATGATTGATGGACCGGATTCTTTGGGGATGCATACAGTAATGATAGTACAATTCTGAGTACTCATAAGGTTAATATACAATTTTAAGGTAATACATAGAGCCCAAGTGGGAGATTATAAGGATTTATAATCAAACATGTGGGCTTACATATGTATAAGTGTATATAAAGGTTATCATATAAAGTTGAGCACAATTAATTAAAGTAGTCTAATATGTTTATAGTATTTTGGGCTTCATGCATTTATTTTAAGTAAGAGCTTTATATGTGCAAATACTAGGTTTATAATTTCTAATTTTATGATGGGCCAAACTAGAAATTAGATTAGGGTTTTACCTTAATATAAATGATTATGGTCCCCAAATTAAACGTACACTCAATTCTTTTTTGAAATCCTATCATCAAAGAGAAAGCAGAAAGTTACGGAAAACTTTAGAGAAAACGTTCTAATTTAGAAGACAAAGCTGCAAACTTCAGTGTAAATTTCACAATAGATTTAGATATGCTTCTACTTTATTTTGTTTTCGATGATTTGATAAGAATCGATCATGTGTTTTAAAGGGATTAAAATCCCTACATTGGATACCCGTAATATTCAACAAGAGCAGTTCAATTGTAAAATTTTTTAAAACATAAACAAGGGTATATGGTTATAAATTTACAGGGAAAAACAAAAGCTAATCTAAATATTTCAATTAAAATCCTTTTTTACGATGGCCATTGCCCTTGTTTGCTCTGTACAAGTTATGCAGGCAGCTCGGGGGCTGGACCAAGCCAGAAGTGGAGCCATAAGAACTGGAACAAGAAGCTTGAGCCCTCTTGTTTCTGAAGCTAAGCTTTACGTTTTGCATTTGAATACCAGTACAAGGATACTTCTTACTGCAATTTAACTTGATTGCCTTCTTGGTGGCTGATGTCCCATATATGTCCCGGTACTTGACGTTGCTTATTTTTATTCCAGAGGCCTGTCACATTCCAACATGAGTATTACACTACCACATGTTAAGAAATTTAAGAGAGAGACTCGCAAAACAGAGAGAAGGAGAAGGAGAAGGAGAAGGAAGTAGGGTATTGATCTTACATAGTGAGGGCATTGGTGGTAGGGGCAGTACATTTGATCGATGATGATTGGGTTTTGGACATTTTTCATTGAGATATGTTGGAAAACAACATTTCTTACAAAGCCTTTGCTTGGTCGTCCCCAGGTCTTGATTCTCAGTCCATTCTGTGTGTTAGTGAACCTAACATTCTTGATTGTTATGCCTTCTACTCCTGGTTCATGATATCCTTGTCCCAGACTCCCAATGCTGCATCATTATAAGAAATCATCACAAACTTACACTTTCTGTTCTGGTTTTGTATATTTACCTTTACGATGCAGTCTTGTATTTCTCTAATAAAAAGACCTGATCATCTCTTACCTAATCCCATGCCCAGGTCCACAGTTAATAGTATCAACAACAACCTGTGTACTACCAGGACCAATTGATATACAATCATCGCCACTTCTAATGTCTGAATTGGTGATTTGGACCGCTTTTGACAAATCAACATGAATCCCATCAGTGTTTGGGCTCTTGGCAGAAGCAAAAATTTTAACTCCTTTCAGCTTCACGTTCCGACAACGATGGATGACAATGTTAAACATCTGGCTGTTTAGTGATTTCAATCCCTTGATTACCACGAACTTGGAATTGGTAACAACCAGGGACTGATGTCACCAGTCACATAAAAAGTTTCAGTCAGTGCGTAGTTTGCTATTTGCCATCTTATGGAAACTATATCACATTATTTTAACCGGACGATTATTTCAAGAGAAACAGTCCTAAAAATCGCAAATTTAGGAAGTAAATCAAAAGAGAACTCTGAGGTTGAATAGTTAGAGGATCAGAGCAGTACCGTGGTTCCCATGGGACATCTTTTGCGAGCAGCTTTACACTTCCACAAAGCAGTGCCTTGTGCATTTATAATCCCACCAAGAACAGTGACGCCAACGACATTCTGAAACGCAATCCAATGTTCTGTAGCCCCAAGAATCCAGTAATCGGACGGAGCCATAAGTGTGCCAGATATATGAAACGTAATGTCATGGTTGATGCAAGGTCCAACGAAATCTATTTTCTTCAGCAAGTACCTTCCCTTCGGCACAGATATGGTTGCGGGAACCTTTGAGCCACAGGCTCCTTTCCAGGCAGCCATAAACGCTTTTGTTGAGTCACTTCTACCATCTGGTCTCGCTCCAAACTTTAACACATTGTATCCAACTCCCTTTCCTGCACGTCTTATTCTACCTTGCTTTGCAATTGCTGAAGAGAACAAGGCAAAGAACATAAAAATTTTGATCAAAGAAGCAATGCTAATCATGGTTCACTGCAGATCGACACTTTTTATCTGCTTAGCTATTTAGCAGATAAAAAGTGTTGCTTCCTGTTTTAGCAAGGCTATATTTAGCTAGTTTCAATGCTTTGGACGGACCATCTGGGTTTGGAACTGTTTTAATGGAGATATAATATATATAGGTATATGGAACTGGAATTGAAGATTATATGATGAATCAGAAAGGGATCTCTGATCATGAAGCGTTGCTGTTTGATAGTAATTATTTTGTAAGTTTTCGTTAGAGTTACATATGATTATCCTTGAGCTAGCTTTGGGAGATTCTTTCATCTATCTTTTATAGATGACTAAATTATTATAAAATAAATATAGCATTCAACATTAATAAAATACCAAATTACATCTTATATATTACTACTCAGCACTCACATATATATGAACACGTGAATCGTGATCATTCCAAATCATAATTTTTGGCACAACAGAGCTGAGACTCAAGAGATTCCTCGAAAATATCAGTCACGGAAATTTTGTTCTTACTTTCAGCTAATTCAATGAATAAACTAAGTTATCCTTTCTACTTATGTACGGATTCATGGGTTAGGAATCTTTTGTTCATTTTTCTTTCTGGTCACCAACGCCTTTGGGATGCTCTATTTGGGATTATCTTGCCATATCTTTTAATTAGCATTTGCATATTTAAGTAAATAAAGATGCATGTAATTGAATTTTATAAATTTTTCTCATGGTGCATAACTCACACTCAAATTGCGAATAAATAGCTTTTACAAAGTATATCGATTCCATTATTAATTATTGGGTCTCTGCGAAGGTTCAGGTTTGTTTTATTGCTCTTCGTATTTTCTTCCACTAATTTTGTTTATACATTTCATGACTGCTTCTCTTAATTTAGGAAAAGTGTGAGAAAATCAAAGTGATCAGAGCAAAAAATGACGATTCCTCATAATACCAGCTCCAAATCATTTGTTGTCGTCCGACATGAATTTATAATTGTAATGTTTTCAACTTATTATTCTATTTCTTAATATAATAAATTATATTATTTTCTAATTTTTTAAATTCATATAATAAAGCCAAATTCAACTTCAATGACAAGAGTGTGATAAGAGATCACTGTATAAGCTAACATATTACAACGAAGGGGAAGGTTGGACATTTGAAAAAATACAAAGTAATTATGTATGTACAAAAAAATTAATATTACAATTTATTTATTTATATAATACTAAGTAATAATTTTTAGTTAACTCGATTTCGTACTTTAAATTATAAGACAAGATGCATGAATTGTTGTAGACATCATTGTCTCAGGAGAATCAGCCTGATGTCGATGACATTTGCAACAATGTCCTTAGTACAAGAACATGATAAATCAAAAGTTTTGAATATAACCCTAAACCAGTTGGTTGTCTCAAGGGAATCAGCCTGATGCTGATAACATTTGCAACCATGTCCTTAGTACAAGATCGGAGCATATCAAAGATCTTTGGTATCACCCTAAGTTAGTTGATGCATTTTTGTCACGACTAGCATATGTCCAGGCGGTTCAAGAGGAGAACCAGATACTAAAGGCTAAGTTACAATGTACAAAAAAGAAATTAGATCGTAATGTAGAAGAAATGAACAAGCTTAAAAAGATGGTCAAACATTTACTTAGCTCATATTATGATAATAGCAGTGATGATGAGAAGTCTTAGTTAGTTTATAAATTTTGACAAAATTCTGTAATTAACCTGTAATTATTTTTTATAAAATGCATTTCATTTTAAATGTTTATTTTGTTTCAATTTATTATTATTTAAAAATATGCCACCAACATTAATTATAAAATATAACTAATTTATAGTTTAAACTGTCTTCAAAATTGTAATAAATTAAATTAAAATTATTTTAACAATTATAATAAAATTTAAATTTAAAATTAAATGTTTGTCACTAAAAGTATTAGCTACCAAACAAAATCGTTACAAAATTTTATTATCTACGTTTACAAGAATATCTCTAAGAATATTTACCTACAACAAACAATTAGTAACTAAAACAATTATGCTACAAAAGGAAAAACATCACTAAAAAGTATTAGCAACCAAAATAAAGTCATCACAAAATCTTATTACCTATGTTTATAAGATATCTCTAAAACATTTACCTACGATAGACAATTAATAGCTAAAACTATTATACTACAAAACAAATATTGTTAGTAAAATAATTACTTATGATTGTGATTTAGTAAGTAAAAACTTTTATTTACTGAAACATATACATCGCAAAATTCTATGCATGTACGACATTTTTAGTTCTCGTTAGTTATATGTTTTGCGGATGAATATATTGTATATCTAAATCTTTTTTGCGACGATTTTAGAAAAATATTGTGGATATTATGTTGTTACCTGGATTTAGAGACCATTAGAGCGACGATTTTTTTTGTTGCAAATTATTTTGTGACATTATTTTTTATTTTTTAGCGACATTTGAATTCTTCGCCAATAAGCTTATCTGGTGTGATTTAATAATGTCAAGAAAAGACTTGGAGCTTGCAATATATATATATATTTGTTTTCTTGTTTGGCTTTTATCTTACCCCAAATAAAAGGATAGGAATGTTACTTATCCCAATATTTTATGCATTCTCAGTTGAAGTCACGCTGAAACGTACAGTCTAAGAAGGTCCTTATGACTATTAACCCAAAACAAATGACGTGGTTTAATGAAATAATCATATTTATAAATAAATTTTTATTTATTTAAATTTTATTTTTAATATCCATTAATAAATATTGTATTAGAGATAAAACTAATTATTATGGTTCATGGGTCACAGAAGATAACATACAGGAATTGGTGTGATCATTCGAGATTGAGGGGGAAAAGTTATTGCCCTTTGCATCTCCTGCTCTCTCTCTCTTCTTCTTTTTTTCATATTTTTCTCCTGTGCTGTTCTTGAGGAGTTGAGGAATTTCACACTTTTTACTTAGATGCTGTCGTATCAGTGACAGAGTCAGCAATTTATAATAGAATAGTTCTAATATTTAATTTTTTAAATTTTGAGAGGCCCAAAATACTACTAATCTCTCAAATAACTTCATCATTATATATATATATAATATTTATTTTTTAAAATTTTAGGGAGCTCAGTGCACCACTAAGTCCCATGTAGCTACGTCCCTGACCATATGTACGCGATGATAAGGCAAAATACGAACTAGATTCAAGTTTTGGTAACGACTTTTTCTCATTTCAGAATCCATTTTTTGTTGTAGCATTCAACATATTATGAGGGAAGATTCTTAATTAGCATTTTTATTTCGTGATTAATAAAAAAATTTCAATCAAGGAAACGTGTGAAGAATGGACAATAAGACAACCATTAGGTTACATAGAGATGATAGAACACAAATACATTAATTACTGGCTAAGTTGTGGCCAGTTGGAAGGCAAAACAATCATGATATGGTATATAGATGTGAAGTGGAAATTGACCATTCTGGTCTGTTTGTTCGTAAGCCACTTTGATCCTAAATGACCAGGAAATTGGAAGACGTTGGCGATTAACGTTAAAATACAGCCCCTTGCAGCTGCAGGATGTATAATTGTATTTGAGAGTCACCATTGCTGCTTAGTAACTATTGGTTGGTTGTTTCTGTTTTTTTTTTTTTTTTTGTCGTTTTTGTAAAAAAGAAAACATGTAAGTAAAACGTGTTTGGCTTACTTTATTGCAATTTTTTGATTCTAAAAACAAAAATGATCAAAAGAAAAGTGGCAAAATTTGAACTCAAGAATCTTGGTCAACATAAAACTATGATATTATATTTAAAAATTATTCGATCCAAAACTTTAAAACTAATGGGTAATATATATTTTAACACATACATAATGACTAACTAGTCATCCCTGAAGCCTAAACTACACGAGACAAACAAAAATTGAGATAAAAAGATAGACCTAGCTTGAATATCAGAAGGGGTCAAATCATACGAGCTACATTTTATCGTCAATATCATATATTAACAAGCATGTGTTCCAAGTTACACAATCTTCCTGAAGTATTGTCCTTTACATGCAGGTACAAGTTCATAAACCTTGGATCCTCTGAGGCTTTTATTTTGTAAAGGGTCCTGGATCACGCCAACCAACCTTGCATTCGGCGTAGACAAATGCGGTATATCTGTCACCAGTTTCTATAAAAGAGAAAGCCTGGAAATACCTTAATTACTCAACGAAATCAACGGATTTATAGCTGGAGTTACTAAGATGGTGAAACAAAATTCTTCCTTCGCCTTTCCTGATCCCATCCTGAAAGAAAACAGTGTTACTATAGAGGTTCATGTAGGCAGCTCGAAACCAAATAATGAGTTAAAGCAAACTGAGCTAATAAATAGCAAGTTGATAAATATAAGGTTCACTCAGCATCCTCTAACATCCGCTACAACAAAACAGACTTAATCGTCACAAAATATACTTAATCGTAGCTAAAGAAGTATATTTTGTGACGATTTTCGCTAATCGTATCGTCGCTAAAAGTTGACTATATTTCATTGCCAAAAGTTAAAATTTTATATCTTATGTTTTTCTAAGAAAATTTTGATGAATTTTATATGTGATACTATTCTAAAAATGATAACGTTGAAAAGATAATTTTTAAATGATAAATGTGCTTAAAATCCTAAGGTTAATTATAATAAACATTCATATGTTTTTCATATATTTTCATTTGTTTTCTTTATATATTTGTGTAAATAGCTAATGCTTTCAAACTCTATAAATTTGTTTATATGATTTATGTACAAATGATTCTTTAATAATGCTTATTCTTCATAGTACCACAACTTTGTTCATACGAAAAGAATTGAACATCTAAAAATTATAAAATGTTTTCAAAGTTTTAAACATATTATTGAAAAATACATGTATGGTAAGTAATTTAAATTTTGAAAAGTAAAAATTTTTGGATATAAAAGATAACATATCTAAATTTTGATGTTCATAAGATCAAACAGCATAAATTTAAGTATACTATGATTCTTAATCATTAAAACTTATTCACAATAAAATAATAATACATATAAATATTGAAATATGTTAATCAATATAATATAATGATATATGGTATTTAAGAACAAAATTTAGAAGTTTAACAATTATTACAGACAAAATAATAAATAAAGTTTCACATATAATATTCAATTGAAAAGGAAAAGAAGTAATTATTTTTTATTCCAAGTAACATTAGAGTCGGTAGAAAAGGTAAAGGGGTTTCCAATGTTTGGATTCTCAAGAAGGCGCATTACACATTCCAAGCTATCAATTGAAACAGTTAAAGTTCTTCCCTCAGGGTACATTACAATAAAAACATAAATTTCGTGTCGTTTTTCCAAAAGACATCGCGAAATGTAGGAGGTTTTCGTGATGTTTTTCCAAACGTCACAAAAAGAACAAAGATTTTGCGATGTTGTATGCAAACATCGTGAAAAAAATGAAGTGTTTGGCGTCGTTTTGTTAGGAAGACGTTGCAACATACTTAGCCCAACGTTGTGGTGAGGTAAACGTCGGGAAAGGCTAGGTAATTATCCTTCTTCCCCTTGCCCCCACCAGAACACGACGTCGTTTTTGTATCTCAAACTCCAGCCCTCCAAGCAGATGAGACGATGTCGTGTCCCTGCCCCCCATAACGACGTCGTCTCATCTTTTGTGTAAATGAAAAAATAGGTTCATTTCATTCTTCCGCGTCTCATCTTCTATGTAGCTCTGTCGCCTTTACCTTCCCTCTCCCTCGAGCCACCTTCCCTCTCTCATCTTCTGTCGTGCTTGGAATCGTTGGAGGTTGCTTCACCAGTTGATGTCCTTCTGTCATCTACAGTTGGAGTGTTGGTTGAGGCAAGTAATTCAACTATTTTGTTTGCGATTAATGTAGGCTAAAAGGTTGGTTATTGAGTCGATTGAAGTGGACGATTTAATCTGAGTTTAAGAGTGCTTATTCATTTGTTTTGATTATTAGTAACACAATGCATTTAATGTTTAGGTGATTTGGGATAATATGGTCAAGGCTTTGAAGTGTTCGATGAAAGTTCAGAGAGGCTTTATGGATTTGAATCACGTTTGTATTATGGATGATTTTGTTAATTCAATGTCTATATATACTTGAAGTGAGGAGTCTACTATTGATTTAATTTGTTTAAACTATTTATTTGTTATGTTTTTTATTTACTTGCAATTGTTGAATATATGGGGTGAATTCTTGGCTTAAATATTAATGTGACTTGTATTTACTCTTCTTTCTTTTCAATGCTTAGCATTGTATACTCTTTGTAGTGTTTTAAGGCTTTCTAAGCATGTACCTGTACTTTATTTCCAGTTTTTCTGTGCTTATTATCAAATATGTTTTCAATTATGCAAGTCCCTTTGAGTGGTATGTTTAATAAATTGCTGAGATCACATAGAAACACACTATTTGTTTCAAGTATATTATTTAGTGAGTTGATGATTAAGGGCCAAGCATCGAACTAACTAGTATTAATAAATATATTAGTTAATTTAATTTACAGTTAATTAAATATATTAGTTTCTAGTGACTCTCAGTTGAGGGAAAAATTGGAGGTTGATAAATTTAGTGTATTAATAAAACAATTTATAAAATATGAAACTATGATATAATATAACAAATTTTAACAATGCATTTAAGTAATAATGTAACAAAGTTAAGGTAAAATAAATATAGTTTAACTAAAAATATATGACTTCATTACTTTGATAATTCGAAGAGGTTTACTTACACTCTAGATATAAACGTTTCTCTATGAAGGAATCGACGAGAATACATGTACTTATAAGGTTTTGAGACTCTTACTTCCTGTTGTAGCTAAAAACAAGTCATTGTGATGGACCAATGTAACATACACAAATTTCCTATTCATTGAGAGATTGGTTGACCACTAAGGCATATTAATCCACTAAACTCAAATGTTATACATTTAACTTATATTGGTTGATCATTCTCTAAAAATATAATTTTAAGATTTCAAATACTCAAGTTTGATTTATTTAGTGAAACTATAATTAAAATATTTTTCAAATTGTCTCCATAAGAATGTCTAAAACATCAAGGGACTTTTCTTTTATGAACAAAAGCTTCAATACTTCGTATAATGAAGTAAGATAAAATGTTTAAACATAGTGAGCCTTTAAGACTAACAAAGTAACAAAATGAGATTACAATTAATATTACAAGGTAAATAATAACCTTGATGTTCCTTGTGCTTCTTTTATTCTCTACTTGATCTTCTCTTAGATAGTTACAAAATTCAACTTTTCTTTATTAACTTTATAAACTATCTTCTTGAGTTTATGACGATATTTTGCTCTTATATTGCATCACATCAAAATAATAAGCTTATTATTTGTACAAAATATCTCGGAACTATCATTGGTTCAATAACCATTCCCTCCCTACCCCAAACATCAATTGTAAAATTTGTTATCCCTAATCTTTTCCCCAAACCAAATACTTCCTCTTTGTATACATATGTGCTTTACTATGATGGATCTATAAATTAAATTGTAATAACAACTTTTAATATTTGTTTTAATAAAATATAAAATATTTATAATAATTAGTACTTATACCTTTCAATTAAATCCTCATGTTAAAAGAGCAAGTAAAAACATCTTCATTAAGTTCAATATAATTCTTAGACAAATATTTCCTTGAGTTTAAAATTTATTTTGTAAGGGTTGAAATGTCATACTTAAAGTTACAATATCGTATAAAAATTTACACTGATTTTAGTTCTTTTTGTAAAGTATCAATATTGTTTAATAGTGGATACTTTTTGAATAATTTTTAATATTAGAATATAATCTCTTAATTTAATATATTTAAAATTTAGTATCCTATTATAAAATTTGTATTTAAGAGCATAATTTTTGTAAAATTATTTAAGGTCTTGACTAATAAGTGTGATATATTATGAGATAAGAAAATTTAGAGTAAAGGGAATAACAAGTTATACGAGGTAAATAAGATGTATGAAGGATGCAATATGCTTAGGATGTATATAGTTACATTAAATAAGTCAACCCTACTTGTTCAGTGTAGTTGGTTATTGTTTGAATTTTAGAGGATTGTTTGTCGAAACATATTCAAAAGTATCTGTTCATAAGAATTTATATATTCAATTGCAAAAGTTTAGTTCTAATTTTTCGTGCTTTATGACTGATACTATTTGCAAGTGTGAGGAGGAGATAGTTGGAGGAGCCATTGAAAAACAAGAACTAGGTATGCTAACTTATAAGTATAAAGTTGTTGGATTGTTAATTGTTTTGTTTGCATTCATACTATAGCTATTGAATTTGTTATATGAGATTCCATATTTTATTCTATGCAATTGTGCTAAAGTAAGGATCTTGCATTCATACATAAATAGAAAATGAAATATCATATTTTGTTTAATTTGTTTTATGACTTTTTATTACTCTCTCCTAATTCTCCATATAGTTTATCAAATAATAATACAAATTATACATATTAGTATGTGTAGAGCAAAGCTAATATTTGTACATATGTCAGCTTTGAATATGTATTTATCAAAATCTTCCTTATTTTAAATTTTCTAAGTTATTAAACAATGATTTAGCCCTTTTTTTTAATCTATGACTCTCATAGCCATAGGTAGTTAGATTTCTTAGAACCTAACCTAATAATTTGGGAACATCAATTAGTAGCCCATTGTCAATCATAAATGTCAAGCTACTTTTGCTTACATCAATAAGTACCCCATTAGTAGCCATAAACGGTCTCTTCAACATGATGGGAACTATAATGTCATATTTTATGTCTATTATGAAGAAGCTCATAGGAAAAAATTAGTTTTCCTACTTTAACAGTTAGGTTTTATACTACTTCATTTAGGTATGAAGTAAACCTTTCCTCATCCTTTGCTTATTAACATAACATAATATTCTCATTCTTATATTGAATTAATAGGTATTTGTTGCTTTATGGATAAGAGATGGATGAACAGTGTAAGGGTTTCTCGTGAATACATTGATGGAGTAAGGATGTTTATGAATTTTGTGGTTGGAAAAAAGGGCAAAGAGTGTGACATTTCATGCCCTTGTGCACGTTGCATGAATTATTATATAAGGTCTCAAACGAATGTTTTTGAATATTTAATGCAATTCGGTATGGACCAATCATACACCCACTGGGTTTTATATGGTGAAGAGCCAGAATATAGATTTATCTCTAGGGAAGAAAGGTTTGACGTTGTAAATGTAGACATAGATGGGACGAGTATTGATATTAATGAAGGTGATGGTGATGAGGAGGATGATGGGATGCAAGCTTTGCTTGATGATGAGCCATGTGCTCGTACACAGCCACAAGATCAGACTCCTGCATGTACACAGGCACAAGCTCACACACGTGCACCTTCTAAGCCTACTTCAACACCAAGAGAAGTCACATCTATGCCTAGTATTCATCCTAGAGATAAGTATGACCAAAATTTGAATATGCGACGCAATATTAGTTCTCCGTCAACTTCTCAAGAGATGCCTCTAGCTTCTAATTATATGACACCAGTAAATCACACTATTCTTCCCACTATGGGCTCCTCTTTTGCATGCATTGCAGGTATAATTTTTCACATCACATTGGTTAAATTTATTAAGATTAATTATTTTTTTATCTAGCTAATTAAGAGTGTGTTATATGCTAATTATAAAGTATTCCTTTGCTATTTTAAGAGCCACGACTGATGTAAAAAAAAACAAAAAGTGTCAAAAAAGGACACAAATTGGTAAAGATTAATAAGGCGATAGTTCAAAGATTAGAGATAGAGATCTCTCCTGCTGAAGGACGACCAACCAACTCCGTACAGTCTGTCAAATTATCAAGTGAGATTGGTGTGGTATCCCGAACTTCCTTACCTGTAAGAATAAAATTTTCAAAAATTACTAATGAGAAATTGGAGATTGCATTTGATAAGTTAGGCGCAAGTATTCTAAACCAATCCAATTTGTACGTGTTTTCCATATGCTTAAAGCGTTGACCAATAATTTATAATTTTTTGCAACAAAAGTTGGAAGTCAAGGGAATGAGGACTGATAATGAAGTACATGCTATTGTGAAGAGGTTTCTTACTTTAAGGTCTAAAAATCAAAGGTATAATTTAAAAAAGTATTTTACTAAGCACAGAAAGGATGTGAAGCGGCATAATGTCACAATGGCGAAGTGGATGGATTTATGCGAGTATTGGGAGCAATCCGCTACAAAAGTTAGTTTTTATTTGATAAAAAAATGTAATTTCACAATTTCTTTGACAACTGATTATATTTTAGTATTTATGAATTGTGATTTATAGATGTTATAATAGAATTTGTTATGTGTATGATTAGAAAAAAAGTCAAAAAGTTATATTGGCTAGGAATTAGGTCAAATGTCAACCAAACTCCGACTCCAAGACCTTTGTAGTGATACGACATGAGATTGTGAGTTATTATCTTTTTAATTATATTTTACTTTGATTGAAATTTAAAAATTTATGAAAAAATTACTAGTAATATATTTTTATACAACAGAGTGACAGAGATGGAAAAGAGTGTGATCGGATGAAGCTATAGTATCACACTCATTATGATGAAAGTAAAGATCAATGAACAACTGCCGAATGCAAAACAAAATGGGTGAGTACATAGTTCATTTACAAATATTTGTTAAATGAGAATGTGTATATAATTAATTCTTAATTTTTCAGGAATTATGACACATTCAATAGAACGAGGTCATCTGATGACAGTGAAAAATATGCGACAAAGTCTTGGGCACTAGATCAAATTACGTTGTTGGCATGAGAATTGGGCCTCGATCACAAGGGAATGCTTTGGTCAGAAAGAGACTTCGAGACGAATTAAAAGAGTCAAAGAGGGCTAATCAGGGATTACAGTCTCAAATCGATGAATTGACTAAACAATTTACAATCTTTAGCACTATTTTGTCTTCACATCATTTAATGCTATTTAGCAGAAACTTCATACTTGCAAAGCCTCTTTACTTCTAATCCTCGTGTCTTTAACATGGAACTTATTTTCTTACAAAGCCTACTTTTTACTTTTGTCTTTACATTATTTAATGCCATTTAATGTAACGTAGACTTTATCCTTCTTTACTTCTTATTCTTTTTTTTTTACATTAGGTATCCTGGCTTAGCCAGACTAATCCTAAACCCCTACGACCCCACCCCAAGAGTGATCTAGAAGATCTTGTTAATTTGAATAAGTCTTTTGTTGGTTCATTGACCAAGTTTGTAGGAACCACCAAAGCATGCTTGACTAGGTTTATAGGAACTGCTAAAGCATGTTAGTTCAGATATTGTAGATAGTTTGTTATTTTGTTTTACTTGTCTGCCAAGGCCTGGTGCTACGATAAATACACCTAGCCTTTGTCTTTGTTGGGGGAACAAAAACGAGAAACTTAAATAAAAGAGAAAGACCTCTTTTGCTCACATTCTTTTCTTTCCATCCTACTTTATGTTCTCTCCTTTTTCTACAAAGTAGTTTAAGCAGATCATGTTTTGGTATCAGAGAAAATCGTTCTTATCTGTGGATGGTGCAAACTAAATCTGGGTATAAAGCTACTGGTGAACCACTTGTGGAGTTAAATATCCATCGGCGTCCTACACAAACACAAGCCAAAATGGCCAGTGATGAAGAAGTTTCATTGAGCGAACAGGTGGCCAAATTATCATCTGATATGGCTACTGTCCTGAATTGGATCAAAAGCCAAACGGCTCTGCCTCCTTCAAATGGAGAGAATACCCCAACCTCAATGAAGGAAAAAGGGGATACGAGCAAAAAACCAACTTATGAAGATGATGCTAGCAGTGATGACTCAAGCACATCCACTCAAGTCCGTGAGTTTTTCAAAGTGGAAGCCAAAGTGGAAATACTAGTTTACGATGGAGCAGTGGATCCAGAAAAATTGGATTCATGGCTTGATCAGTTGGAGACTTATTATACACTTCAGAGATTTAAAAATGCACAACGTGTGGCCTACACACCATTAAAGTTGACTGGACATGCTAAATCTTGGTGGAAAACTCTTGAAAAAAGCAGGAGGGTGGAAGATCTTTCATGGAGCTAGCTCAAGCAACTCATCCGGAAAGAATTCTATCCTTTGGGATACTTAGAAGATCGGTGGAACCAATGGCATCGACTTCGGCAGAGGAGAGACCAAACGGTGCAAGAGCACACAACTGAGTTTCGACGACAAGCAGTAACACTAGGAGTGTCACTGGAAGATGCTAAAACTTGCACAAAGTATGTTTCAGGGTTACATGAAAAGCTTCGAGCAGAAATAAACTTATTTCCTACCCATGACATATCTGGAGCAAGTGTCACAGCAATGGCCATTGAAAAGAAAAATCGAGTCTATAGCAACAAGATGGCGGGAGAAGGGGTTTCGAAGCAAAAGAAGAAGGCCTACTCTAATGAATCTAAAAAAGGTACTTCTACTTCACATTCTTCAAAGTCTGACAAATATTGTGGGCATTGCAAAATCTCAGGACACGATAAAGAAGGATGTTGGAAGTTACACCCTAAGCTTTTTCCAAAGAAATGGAAAACATAAGAGAAGCAGAAGCGTACAACCGCAACAGTAATCGAAGAAGACATTGTGGAACTAGGGAAAGTAAGCCAAGCAGATACAAGTTTTTCTTTAATGGCCAAGCCGAAGGAGACAAGCTCGCATCTGCCACTTACCTCTGATGTTAAAGAGAAACTTTTTACTGTGCGGATACAAGTGAAGCAGGAGGTGATAGGCGCTATAATTGACACTGGGAGTCAGAAGAATCTTATTTCCACAAACTTGGTACAAAATTTGGGTCTTGAGACAATGCCCCATCCTCATCCTTATACGTTAGGATGGATACACAAAGATGCATACATGAATATTGATCGGCAGTGCAAGCTCCGTTTTGCTATCACAAATCAGTTTATTGATGAGGTAATATGCGAAGTAGTTCCTTTGGATATTTGTCGGATTATTCTTGGAAATCCTTATTTGTGGGAGAGAGATGCTATCTACCATCGAAGAGCACAAAAATTTCACCTACGGAAGGATGGCAAGACATATATCATCAGTAGTAATAACTCCCAAGAAATGGCGCAACTAGTCACTGCTGGTCAAGCGAAATGCTTATTGAATGCAAGCCAAAAGTTTGTTTTGGTAATGATTAGAGCCAAGGAGCTAGAACATCAAAACACTGTTGTTGTGTTGTCATGCAAAATTCTGGAGGATGGATTTAAGGAACTACTTGAAGCAAATGCTGACTTGTTTGAGGAAATTGGCGGACTACCACCAAGAAGACCTATGGAGCATGAGATACATCTTCTTGCAGATTTAGCCTTGCCAAATCTTAGTATGTATTGCAACTCAATTTTGGAGAATGACGAGATCAAGCGCGAAGTGCAAGAATTGCTGGAGAGTGGTGTTATCAAACCTAGCTGTTCCCCTTGTGGCTCACCAGTTATATTAGTGCCAAAGAAAGATGGTGGATGACGAATGTGTATCGATTACCGGGAACTCAACAAAATCACCATCAAAAATCGTTATCCTCTGCCACGAATTGATGATTTATTGGACCAGTTAAAACCGGCGACAGTGTTCACTAAACTTGATTTGAAATCAGGATATCATCAAGTCCGAGTTTCTGAAGAAAATACTTGGAAGATAGCCTTCAAAACACGACAAGGGTTGTATGAATGGCTAGTAATGCCATTTGGCTTATGCAATGCACCGGCCACATTTATGCGATTAATGAATGAGGTATTGAGACTGTACATTGACAAATTTGTCATTGTTTATCTTGATGATATTTTGATCTATAGCCACACAAAGGAGGAACACATACAACATGTGAGACAAGTATTTGCCTTACTGCGACAGTATCAACTACGACTCAACAAGAAGAAGTGTGAGATTGGCAAATCGTCTATGGTATATCTTGGGTTCATAGTGGGAGAAGGAAATTTACAAATAGATCCCGAAAAAATCAAGGTGATCAAGGAATGACCTACACCCAAGACGGTGACGGAAGTAAGAAGTTTTGTGGGAGCTTGTCAATACCTTCGTAAATTCATCAAGAATTTCTCTATCTTGGCTGCTCCATTACACGAACTGACGAAGGCAAACCAGCGATTCCATTGGAATCAGCCGCAAGAGGAAGCTTTCTTTTTGTTGAAAAGGAAAATAAGTGAGGCACCTGTTCTTGCTCTTCCTAATCTACAAAAGGCTTTTGAACTAGAGGCTGATGCTTCAGGTTATGCAATGGGAGCAGTTTTAATGCAAGAAGGGAGACCTGTAGCTTACCATTCAGAGCTCTTCCAAGGAGCACAAAAGAATTATTCCACTTATGACAAGGAGTTGTTGGCATTATACTAAGCCGTGAAGCATTGGCGAGTTTATCTCTTGGGAAAAGAGACCATAGTCCACACTGATCATCGTCCCCTGTAATACCTCCAGGTGCAATCCAAATTGCAGTAAGCTCATCATATGAAATGGATGATATATTTACAACAATTCAACTTAGTCATCCGATACAAAAGGGAGTCCTCAATAAATTGGCAGACATGCTGTCTCAGCCGCCCCCGCTAAAGAATTGTTTGGTTTTGTTTATGAAAATAGAGCCAGTTACTCATGAGGAATACGCAGGATGGTACCGTGAGGATCCAAACTTCCAAGACAAGATGGAAGAAGCAGAGGCTGGAGAAGTTTCAGGGATGAGTATTCGAGATGGGCTTCTATTTAAAGATGGCAAGTTGTGCGTACCTAAAGCTGCTAAACGCACAAAATGGACTAGGGAAGCCCACACATCAAAAGTGGCTGGACATTTTGGCGAAACAAAAACTCTGCAAAATTTACAGAGATGTGTTTACTGGCCAAGAATGTAAGAAGATGTGGCTCGTTTTATGCGGGGTTGTGAATTATGTAGTGTGTCCAAACCTGCAAACCGAAAAAAGGATTGTACACACCACTTCTAGTACCAAAAAGACCTTGGGAGAGTATTTCCATGGATTTTCTAGGGGGACTTCCCAAGACTCGGCGAGGCAATGATTACTTATATGTAGTTGTTGATCGTTTCTCAAAGATGGTGGTGCTTATTCCTTGCAAGAAGACTATCACTGGCATCGAAGCTGCAAGATTATTTTTTGAGAATGTCTGGAAGATTTTTGGGCTTCCTAGCTCAATCATTTCTGATTGTGATACACGGTTTTTAAGCAAATTTTGGTGCACTTTGTGGGAGTTAATGGACACCAAGCTCAAAAGGAGTACTGTTTTTCACCCGCAAACAGACGGACAAACAGAGGTCGTTAACCAAACACTTGTCTATTTACTGCGAGGCTATAAATCATGACATCCAAAGACATGGGATGAGAGTATACCATTCCTACAGTTTGCCATTAATCACACAACTCATGGCTCAACCAACAAAGCTCCAGCTGAAGTTTGCCTTGGATTTCTGCCTCAAAGTCCGCTTGATATGGAATTCACTATAGGGGTGACACATGAGGGTGGCAAAAGAAGAAGCTGAGGTTGCAAAGGCTCAACGATTTATTGAGCACATAAAGAAAGTGCATGAAGAAGTGGAGCAACAACTAGTCAAGACACAAAAAAATACAAGGAGCGTCATGACCGACACAGGGTCAAAGGGGATTTCCAACAAGGAGACCTGGTTTGGTTGCATTTAGGCAAGGATCGACTGAAAGGTGCTGGTGGAAAACTAAAACCCATTCGATATGATCCTTTTCAAATCTTGAAGATGGTTGGAGAGAATGCTTGTCAATTAGAACTACCACCTTATATTCAGATGTACTCAGTGGTAAATATTGAGAAGTTGAAGTTGTTCGAACCATCCATGTTGGATGATGAGGCATCGAGTGTCTTGCCCATTGTGGATGACTTGTTCATCAACAAAGAGTTTGCTCTTCCTGAGGACAACATATTAGAGACTAAATTAGTCTCCACTAGGCGAGGTATAAACACCATTTATCGTATTGGAGAAAAAGGAAGGCATCCTCAAAAAGCTAAATGGTTTTCCGCAGAAGATGGCAAGCTGAAATTTCATCATTTGCAATTTGAGAAGAACCAACAGGAGTTGGTTCCTTCGAAGGAAGGGAAGTCGTGATCTGGAAGATCTTGTTAATTTGAATAAGTCTTTTGTTAGTTCATTGGCCAAGTTTGTAGGAACCACCAAAGCATGCTTGACCAGGTTTATAGGAACTGCCAAAGCATGTTAGTTTAGATATTGTAGATAGTTTGTTATTTTGTTTTACTTGTCTGCCAAGGTCTGGTGCTACGATAAATACACCTAGCCTTTGTCTTTATGTTGGGGGAACAAAAACGAGAAACTTAAATAAAAGAGAAAGACCTCTTTTGCTCACATTCTTTTCTTTCCATCCTACTTTATGTTCTCTCCTTTTTCTACAAAGTAGTTTAAGTGGATCAAAGAGCCTAGAGGATGTAAATCTGGAACCCCAAAATTTCTCAGGTTCCTACGTAACCTGTACACTTCTGCGCATAAGGAGTCTTCACATACTTGATTGATCAGCTGATGATTGATCACTGGCTCCTCCTGCTCAGCATCAGGTTTCCATCAGCCCCAGGTTCCCTAGTAGCTCCAACTCCCACACTGCCGCTGGAAGCGAGGCGTCCGTAATTGATCCGATCAAGGAGCTTTGCCCAGTGGGCTAGAAGATCATCAATAGGAACATGCCTATTTTCCCTCCTTTGGCGTGACTCGAACTCAAGATCTCCTTGTTAGGGGTGAGGCTTAAGTGAGGAATCTGGACCAATTGGTCCACCCCTCGTTGTTTTCTTTACTTCTTATTCTTGTGTCTTTAGCATGGAGCCTACTTCTTACAAAGCCTAGTCTTCACTTTGTCTTTACCTGATTTATTGTCTTCGTAATAGTTTAAAGTTATGAGAACAACTTAAACTATGGTTTCAAAGCCTTTGCCACATTAACTGATATGAAAATTAGTAAACTTAAACATTAAATTTGATATATATTAAAAAATATAAACATGATAATAAAATCAAACATTTTTTTTTTCAGTTTTTTATTAGAAATCTCAACCAAATAGGTTTTTGTTTTCAATTTTTATATTATAAATCTCAACCAAACATGTTTTCTTTTTAAAAAAAAATCAGAAACTAAAAACAGGAGACAGAAACTAAAAACAACAACAACAAAAATAGAAGTAGAACCAAACGACCCCTAAGCTTATCAAAATATCATTGGCCACGATTTGCCTTATTGTCATGTATTTCTTTTTGCTACGTATGAAACTTGTAGCAAAAAATAATTGATGATGATTTAGTAAAAATGTCACCTATAGTATTTTGTGACAATTTGGACGACAGTTTAATATCATCACTAAAGATTATTAGTGACGAATTAAGGACTTTTAATGACAAAAATTTTCGTGGCTAAAAGCCTTTTCTGTTGTAGTGATCCTTTTAATTCATTTTTTAAATCCCTAAAGGTTTTTTAGGTCCAAAAAATAAGAAAATAGGGCAGCATAATTGCATGCATGTTGATACATTGTGGCTGCGGATATGCATCCAATTTTATGAAGATTTATGTTAATTTCAAAGAATATGTAAAATTGAAAATCTTATGCTGATAAAATGTCGTTGCCTACATGCGTGCAGTTCGAAAATGTTTAGAAAGAAACAATGGAACAGAAAATGATTCTTGCCAGTACGTGAGGTAAGTGTTTATAGTTCCATGTTGTTTGTGTCCACAAAAGAGAGATCTCAGAACGCCAGATTATATATCGTTCTGAATTGCAGTGCAACCTCGGTGCCCGATTCCAAATAAACCCTTTTTAAGTTCTTGCTAATTAATCTAAGGAAAACAGTGTACCTTTCAATTCATTGTAATTGAAGCTAAAAGTATACTGGTCTTTTGTTCTTTGATGGAGTTCAAATTAAATTGGTTCCATGAGGTAGGTCAACGTATGATCCAACAATAAGTAGCTAAAAGTTTGGTACTTTGCAGCTCAGGACTAAAAGTTTGACAATTTCCTCTTCTCAGGAAAGTTAGCAATGGCATTGGCTGTTTAATGATTACTTGTCTGGTACGTCAGGCTGTTATTCATGAACTGAAGCATATGGCTTAGGGGTCAAGACGAAGAAGTACCTATATTCAACTTATCAACCTAAAAATCTCAACTGCATTTAACTAATCTACTTCCTTGGATTAAGGGCTTACAGCTTACCTCAGCCACATGGACATTTCTTGTTTACCATGCGAGAACATCATTCAAAAGAGATCGCAAATTGTATTTTTTAATGATCACGAGAACAGAGGAAGTACAGAACAGAATAGAACAGTACATAGCACGGATTGGAAAACTGTATAGCAACTGCTCCCTTACTTCTTTGATTGATCGATTCATTGCTTTTTGAATTTAGATAAGAATTTCAGGAGCTTTGATGCAGCCCTCGATATTTAGATTCTTGAAATTTCCATTTGTTAACAAGCAATTGCTTGAAAATAATATAATTCTATCATTGTTTAGTTAAGAAGTGAAATACGTTCAATGTCTTGCGTATAAAACTACACAGTAAGGTGAAATCAGTAAAAGTTAAGATTTTCTTTTCCAGGAATTGCAAGGCCGGGCTTAGAGCAACTCCTACTAAATATGCCACATCTGCCACAGGCTCAGGCTTCAAAACCATACTCATTTTTGCTACTACTAGAGTAAGTGGATCAGTCTTCGACATCTGATCATAATTTCTTGAGGACTTCTTATGACTACAGGCAACTACTAGGCTGGACATAGCCTGAAGCACTTCCACCAGCATTGTTACATGATGCTTGAGCTGGTTGATTCCTGTAGGTGAGTTTTACGTCCTGCAGTTGAATCCCAGTACAGGGATAACTTTTGCTGCAATCGAATTTAACTGCAACAGGATTTGTTGATGTTCCATGGATGTCTTGGTATGTTATATGGCTTATTCTAACCCGAGAACCCTGTACAAAGTAGAACCGTTTACATTTTCTAGATAAATCAAGTATCAATATTCAAAGGCAAACGTGGTAAAATTTCATAATTTACACTACCTGACCAGGACAATTTCCTGCTCCAGGGCAATAATTCTGATCAATGACAATGGGATTCTGGACATTGTTCATCAGGGAATGCTGGAAAAAGATGTCCCTGGCAAAGCCATTGCTGGGTCTTCCCCAGGTTTTGATTCTCAATCCATTTTCAGTACCAGTGAATGTTGTGGTCGTGACTGTAACATTTTGCACACCAGCTTCTTGGAGGTCTTTCCCTAAACTTCCAATGCTGTAGGCAACAATACACAAATTGCTTGGCATAAGTAAATTCATGCCCTATTCTCAGGCGGCGTCTAACAATAGAATGGTGTACTTATTTGATTTTTGTACCTGATTCCATGGCCAGGTCCACATGCAACATTTTCGACCCACGTGTTGGTGGTACCAGGGCCTATTGAGACACAATCATCTCCTGTTCCGATCTTAGAATTCAATATCTTAACGCCGGTTGAAGATCGGATGTGAATACCGTCAGTGTTTGGGCTAGTACTGGAGGCAGAGACTCTGACCCCTTGAACTTTCACGTTCTGACAGGCGTTGATGACAATGTGGAACATTTGGCTGTTTAGCGATGTCAATCCGCTGATCACAATGTTGTCTGAATTTGAAAACTCCATTGACTGCAGGACCAGAAAACAATTAACTAGGAATTTGGTCAATGTGATCAGTGCTTTAGAGCCACCAGGTTATGTAAAATAAAAGCTACACTAAACGATTTCTACAAGTGCACCTAGTTGACCAAGGAAAAGGTACAGAAAAAAATGTGTGAACATGAGTTAAACTACGTTATCGACAATTGTGGAAGTGTAGCAAAGTTTAAAACCAAAAAAAAGCTTGTAAGGAATCTGCCCAGGATGCTACCAAAAGAAGGGAAATTATAACTGTATTTCAGCTTGACATACCGTTGCACCAGAGGGACAACTCTTTTTAGATGCCTTGCAAGACCAAAGTGCAGTGCCTTGAGCATCAAGGGTCCCGCCAGAAACCGTGACGCCGGCAACATGCTCGAATATTAACCAATTTCCTGCAGTGGCAATGGCCTGATAGTCAGATGGAGCCACAAGAGTTCCATCTATACGTACTACAATGGCACTGTTCCTGCAAGGACCTTGGAATGCGACTTTGTTAGCTATGGAGAACCTTCCTTCGGGAATATAAACAGTGGCAGGTATTGTTGATGCACAAGCTTGAGCCCAAGCTGCAAGAAATGCATTTGCGGAGTTGGTAACGCCATCAGGTTTCGCACCATAGGTCAACACGTTGTAGTTTGCAGCCATTGACACGGTGGAAGTGAAGGAAATAAAGAGGAATGCTAGACGAATAAGGCTCATCGTTGATGTTGCCATGTTTTTTGATTGAGTGAAAAGTTGACAAGCACGACACGGGAAGAGACAATGACAGAGGGAGAGAGTCGGGTATGGAGATAGTGAGGAGCTGAAATTGGAGTCCAGATCTCCTGTGTTTTATTCTGTCTAATGAATCTCAGTCATTAATTTATATGGGTCCCATGTAAATTACGTGTGAGTCCCGCGTGGGTTCTATAAAATAAATGGTTAAGATTTCATTGGATAGAATAAGACAGAGTAATACTGAACAAAGGATTTTATCTCCTGAAATTGTGGATGAGGTGGTACTAATTTATAGGAACTTTTGAGAGGTGGGTTTGGTTGTCATTTGCAGATTTTAGACAACATAAACAAAATATTCCATATTCCATAAACGAATGATATTGTGACAGATGGCAACCGAACCGGGTAATGCTCTAATGTTAATTAAATTGAAGAATGTAATGAAGATGGCAATCTAACCGGGTAATGTTCAAATGTTGTGAAACAATGGATTATGGGCTGAACGTGGCACATTCAAATATTTGTTACTTTTATAGTTGCTTCAGAGTGGACGAATAAAAAGGAACAGGTTAATTAACTAAAATTAAGGACCAGCATCAGAAATTATTGGAGTACAGTGCTTATGTTGTGTATCTATTAGGGAGTTTGATTTTATGAGAATTGAATGAAACCAGAAGTGAGTCTCCGCATATGGTTATGCAACAATTTCCTCGAAAAGAAATAGTTTGATTTTGATATAAATAATTGGTTTTAGTTTTATATTTTTTTACAGAGAGGAGTTTAATAAGAATTAGTACAAGGATAGCTTGATAAGGCTGTCAAATAGGTTGGTGTGAATGGTTCAGCACTCTCATCTCTTAATTAGAGGTCTCGAGTTCGAGTTCTGAGAATGAAAAAATCTGTTTAGTCAGCACTTTATCCCTTACAGACTGACCCGATACTAGTAGAGATTAATCTGAGAGTTGACGATTTAAAAGAGCCTATCTATAATTATCGAGACCCTCTTAAGACACATCGCGAGCTACTAAAAAAAACTAATCAAATCCCACGTGAAGTTGTATTGGTATTTGCGATAGTAATGTTTGCATGTAGGCGTAATAATCGGAATAGCTCGTAAATAATTATGGTCCTTTTTCTTTCAATATCAAATTCAAGGATTGCTTGTTAGACTCTAAAGATCTTTCTCATTTACTGATGTACAATAGAACTATACAGGACTGTCCTTAATTAAAACAACAACTTCGTGCCTGAACTTGACTCGCTGAGAGACAAGGATGATCCTGACATATTAAGACTCTGCATGGCACGAAAGCTTCTAAACTATCCTCTTATATGATATGGTGGGATTCATTTTGATTGCAATTCAGGGCATGGTTCCCTGCATCCGGAAACTTTTGTTTTAAGAATTCGGTATCGTGATAAGCTCCGTTGACATTCCCATTTCCTTAATTACGTTAGCATATGGAAGCTAGGCACCTGCTATTCCTTGCGATTTCAAAGTTGGTCTTCTTTATCCTATGGTTTATAATGTAGCATGCATATATATGTTACGCAATCCTAACATATGTAATATTTGGTAAATAAATGGTTAATAAGAATAAGAGCTGATCATAAAAAAGATATATGTCAAGCCAAAGCTTAGAGAACCTTCTGTAAATGGTATATTTGAAATGTAAAAATGCCATATAGCTAAAAGATTAGTAATGAAACTTAAGTATGAATAAATCGGTTCTGACTACATTAGCATTAAGTTAAATAACATAAAATATCACTGTAAGCAAAGTGCGAAAGTAATAAGTAACGTATTTAATTAACTACAATATCCAATTATTATGTTGGTGATTATGCCTGCAACTGTATTACTAATTAACTCGGGTTTCAATTAAGCATGACTTCCCCATGTTCATGTTCATGTTCACTTGCACATTTCCCGAGAATTAATGAACCGAAATGCTGTAAGTACTTATTGTCAGGTAACAGGGATAGCATATGATTCATATGAGTACGTGTATGAAAATTCTGTCTAATTTTATAGTGTCTTATTATGTCTTAGAAATTTTAGCTATTTATTTATGTAAGTCTCGTGTGAGTTTCTCATAAATAAATATAAGATCTACATAAATAAATAAATGAGATTTATATAATAAAATAAAATATTATAATATTAAATAGAAAATTTTATTACGATAAAGATAGAAATATCATCTGATGAGTTGATCATTGAAATTTGTATTGAAAAAAAAGAGATCAAACAGTAACTATACTCGAGGACCATGCATGTTTGGAGTTTGCATTTTTGGAGAGGGAAGTGGCGGGTTTGCCACATGGAGATTTCTTAGTGAACATTCCTACTGAAACAGTGTAGGATTCAAGTCATTTCAATCAAAACAAAAAATTCATATCAATTCGGATAATGATTAATGATATTACCCACGTGCAAAGTCAATCGTGAAAGAGAAGGGCAATTTGTGAAAATAGTGCTTTTAACCAACCTAAGCGCCAAATGGTTCAATGGATTTGAGGTGAGAAAAGCCGTTGAACATTTTCCAAGAAATGAAAATAAAGGTGCCTACCCTATATCTCTCTTACACTATTTAATTTTTACGAGAAAAACAAGAAGTTATATAAGATTTTCAACTGCAAAAAACAAAAAGAAAAGATGATTTTCTGGAGAGAATGTATTATTACAAATAAGTAGTATTGATTTATTACATTTAAGATTTTAATTCCTTAAAATGTTTTCTAGAGTTCTATGTGATTTCGAAGAACCAAACTTTCTGCAATATACCAACGCTATGCCCATATAACACCAGTCATGTTATCCTGATTCAAAGAGCCGAGGGATACAGATCTTGTGCCAAACAAATCTAGTCTACTCTTAGAAGGATGGAAGTCAGCAAACATCACATGGGCATCTATGGAAACACGAAACCTTGCCTAAAACAAGGAAGCCATGAAACAAGGCAGCCAACTTTTATGAGCACAATCTATTCCAACCACAAAAACATAATTAACTGCTTCTAGTGTACCAGAATAATATATAGTTCACGCATTAGATAGGCATGCACTTCTTGATATACTTCAGTTGGTAAGAGGTTGCATTATCAGCATGTGGTTAGCTTAATACAATTTCACCAATAAAATGCATATAATAGGTGATTTAGCTAATCAGTCAAATACAATTTCTCCTTGAATAATGTTTTTGGAGAAGTTCGCCAAGAATAATGTTAGCATAGTCTCTTCTATTTGAGTTATCAACAGCAGAAGCAAGCACATGTGAGCATCTAGATAGAGGCGTGACGAAACTATGTTTTGAAAATGGGTTGGATTCTTTTGGTGGAAACTCCAAATTGGAATTCTTAGTTCTTGAAGATCAGTGGCATGTCTTATCAGATCAGGTAATGTTATAATTTGACGTCAACAATTTGTTGCCCTTCCCATATTGGTCAATGGCTTAAGAAGTTTAAAGCAAGTCAGTTTAAGCCCATACTTTCGTGTTTTAGACAACATGCGCCATGGGACAGATGATCCCAAGAACGAGCTCCCATGTAGTATAGGCTAGACAAGACAGAATGGTGCAATTATGCGTCGTTTAGCAAGCTCTTTCTTGCTGCTTCAACTTAATAACTTCCTCCATGTTTACAGAGAATGGACAAATTTAAAAATCTGTACCGAGACTCATTCTCTCATTTTGTTATTTAAGCAAACAGAATGATATATCATAACAGGAAAAGAAAAGCAAACAGATTGATATACCATGCATGATGGCCGTGTCACGACGTGAATGGCGGATTGCTCTTTTCTTTTTAGTTTCTTGAATCAAGAAAAGGAAAGAATTCAAGCAAACTACGTATATACCTGTGCATGTAGTCCTATCCGGGAATGTTGTTGGAAAAGGATGAGTAAAAAGTGAAAAAATCTCTAATAGTTTAAGTTTCTATTCCGCAACGTTCTTCACATGCAAGCGCCATTGATAGGCATTCAATGTGAGCACTGTACAAACAGGAAAAGTAAACCATAAAAATACTGATATCCAAATTGCAAGAGATGGGCAAAGGAAAAACTCGAACATCAAATAGGTCAAGTGAGCGAGTAGCCCACGTTACATTTAGGCACGTCTTTTGCTTTTTATAGATCATATCCAATTCGAACTAATGACTAACATACTAGCTCAGAAGCTATAAATACCCCCTTAGTAGGCTCTAAGTTCCACCAACACATTCTTCCAGTGCCCAACGTCTCTTAAGCCTCTCGTCTCCCTATATCTGATTCTCTCTTTTTGCTTACAGAAACAAGAACGGAATGGCAAACTCACTGAATAATCATTTTTCAATCGTTACACTTCTATTTGTCATCATTTCCGTTACTGCACCATCATCTTTAGCAACTGCTTCTCAGCATAATGTGTTAAGTTATGGTGCTAAACCTGATGGTACAACAGACTCAACCAAGGCCTTTGTTGCTGCTTGGAACCAAGCTTGTAGCTCCTCTAGTCCAGCAACCATTTATGCTCCAACGGGAAGGTTCGCTCTTCGAAATGTAAAATTTCAGGGTCCGTGCAAGAACAATGCAATCACTGTTCGTATAGACGGCACTCTTCTGGCTCCATCAAACTACGAAGTTATAGGAAATGTCGGAAACTGGATTTTGTTTGAACAGGTTAATGGGGTTACTGTCTCTGGTGGAGTGCTTGATGGACAGGGTGCCGGTTTATGGGCATGTAAGGCCTCCGGCAAGAGTTGTCCCACCGGTGCCACGGTATGTGAAGAAGTGGAAAAACTTAGTTGAAGCTTATTAGTTATTTTTATGTAATATTAATGGATAAAAATCGATCGTATATAAATGTAACTGTTTCTTGCTTATGTGCAGACTCTACAATTCTCCAATTCTAACGACATTATGATCAGTGGATTGTCATCTCTAAATAGCCAAATATTCCACATAGTCATATATAACAGCCACCAAGTCAAAATTCAAGGAGTTAAGGTCTCTGCCTCTGGCAATAGCCCAAACACTGACGGTATTCATGTTGAAAAGTCGACCGGTGTTACAATTTTGAGCTCCAAATTAGGCACCGGCGATGATTGTGTCTCCATTGGTCCTGGTACAACCAACCTTTGGATTGAAAATGTTGCATGTGGCCCTGGACATGGAATCAGGTATACAAAACAACCAATTAATGAAATGTATGCAACCCTTTTGTATAGTATTGTTGAACGTGGAGCTAAAAAGTTAAGCATGTGTGGTTGATGCAGTGTTGGGAGTTTGGGGAAGGAACTTAAGGAGTCCGGTGTACAAAATGTGACAGTTAAATCTGTTACCTTTATTGGTACTCAAAACGGGGCAAGAATTAAGTCATGGGGGAGACAAAGCAGCGGTTTTGCTAGGAATATAGTTTTCCAACATATTCTCATGAACAACGTCCAGAATCCCATTGTCATCGACCAAAACTACTGCCCCAATAACCAAAATTGTCCTGGTCTGGTAGGTTCTCTTCTGTAACTAGCTAATCTGTCACTGTCTGGGTTTCGACAATTGCAATTTAGAATCTTGTTAAGTAGGCAGCTGGTTAAGTTATCTTATTATATTTGTTTTTTCAATCAAGCAGGCTTCTGGAATTAAAATCAGTGATGTGACATACCAAGACATCCATGGAACCTCAGCAACAGAAGTTGCTGTCAAATTTGATTGTAGTACAAAGTATCCGTGTACTGGCCTTAATTTGGAAGATGTAAAGCTCACTTACAAGAACCAACCCGCCGTTTCGTCTTGCAAGAATGCTGATGGAGGAGCCACTGGTTCCTTACAGTCCAATAGTTGTCTGTGAGGACCCAAAATCCTTTATTCATTATGGTGCATTCTAACCATCTTACTCATAATAAGATTCCACAATTATTTGCCTTTGTGGTCTTATTTTGAGGCTGAGGCTGAGGCATACATACATATTAGCAGAAAAGTTATATTAAGACAAAGTGATGTTAGTAAATAATTTGTACTTTGTATTGCTGACTAAGTTATAGTATTTACATTATATTTCTTAGATGAGCCTAGCGTCTCCAAAAAAATTGTGATAGTTTGGAACCCTGCTCTTGTAAGAGAAATGATATTTACAATCTCAATAAATTAAATCTTTCTCTTGTAATTTATGTGAATTCACTATAAAAATATATAATTAATTTTACTTTTTACCCAATGTTGCTTGATATTTTTCAATTGAGTTGATAATTATTAGCGATGTGATCTTTTATGCTTATATGGGTAGATTAACAACTTCGTAATAAGATATTAAACTTTAATTAATGGCTTCTAATTTAGATTAAAACAGTCAAGATATCATCTTTTATCATAATCAATAATGTGGACTTCAGGATAAGCATCAATTTCCTTTCTTTTACTTCAAGAAAGATATATTGAAATACACTGCAAAATGGAGAGCATCATATGCCCAACAACAAGCTTGTGTTTCACGAAAACTATGACCAAAATCCATTCGCAAGGAAACTTCTCAAACATATTTACCTAAAATGCGGAAGGTTGTAACAAAGGATTAATTGCTGATTTAATACAAAATGTCATCAATGGCAAACTGGGTTTGTCCTTCTATCTTGAAGACAAGCTCAAAGGGCTAAAATTTCACTATCAAGAACTTGTAAACATTTGTCTACGATGATGAAAGGGTTATATTTTTTTTACTTCTACTTATTGTTTACATATGGTTTGTCTAACTTTTTCCAATCATATCTTGACCATTTTGATCTCATCAACTTAAAGCAATTATGTTGCGAAACACGGAATGTGGGATGGATTGCAGACTCTTTGGGAATCTCCAAAGTGTAAACTACTAATTAATCTTGGTTGCAATCTGAAATGACCCATAATATAATGGAGCTAGTTTTTGGTTTGTCCTTTTTTGCATAGAGTGCTGTCAATATGGTTGCAGATAGAAATAGACCCATTGTCCCACTTCAAATTCTCTTGTCGTTCTCTTTTCATCTACATAATGCTTCTTCCTCTATTGTGCTATGTTTAAGTATAATTTCAATATCTAGAGTGCTACCTCTTGATCTCTTAATGCTTGATCTATCATAAGGTTATGGGAGTCCCCACTAAGTATGGTACATATAAAGGAGATAAGTTTCCAGTGTCTTGTTAATGGCCTCTGAATTGTTCGTCTATTTGAGGTGGTAGGACGTGCAAAATTTTACGCTAACCCCTATAGTCTGAATCACTCCTGCCGAAACACACTTAAAAATATGGGCTAGTGGTCACTTATTATTGCTTCTGACATTCCGTGCAATTTAAAAACATGGTCAACGAAAGTTTGTGCAACTTCTTAGGATGTGTAAGGATGTCCGAGAGCCATGAAATGGGCGTACTTACTCAGTTGATCAATTTAAGAGCGGTAGGCCTTTGATAAAGTCCATACCTCTGGTTAACTGTTTCCAATGAAGCAAATTATGTACTCGTTAATTGTTGCAAAAGTGTCAGTGTGCCCTTCTTAAGGGTTATCAGGTGCAATGGATATAATTTTCCTCCTTAATTCCTCACCATAGTCGATGACCAATCTACCTTACCATCATAAGATGTCATTTTTTCATTCATAATTCATCGTCTAGACATCCTGATCTTCCAATTTACTGATTAGGTCCCTGATGGTAATGTCCTTTCTCCAGCTTTTTTTGAGTTCCTCCGTTAGGGTTGCCTAGATTTGGGACACCATCAATGTCAACAATTCATGACTAGAAATTCGGGATAGTGTATCAATTGTCGCGTTTTCCTTATTGCGTTTGTAAATGACTTCAAAGTTGTATCATATCATTTTCGGCATCCCTTTTTGTTAGAATGGTGTTGAAATCTTTTACTTTAACAAAAACTTCAGGCTTTTGTAGTTCGTTAAGACTCTAAAAATCTCCCATTTAGATAGTGATGCCATTGTTTCACCGCTTTGATGATGACTAGGAATTTCTTCCTGTAGGTTGAAAGACCTTGGTGTTTGGGCACTAGTGCTTTACCAAGGAATGTAATGGCTTGTCCTTCTTATTAGAGTACCATCTTTATCCCTTTTTCACACGCATCTATTTCCACAGTGAAGTCATGAGAAGTTAGGTAACACAAGAAGGGGGCATGTTATCAGTATTTCCTTCAGCTTCTCGAATGCTCAATATTGATCCTCTTGCCATTCTGACTTCTCTCCGACTTGTTTCTTTAATAGTATGTTTAAAGGTTTCGCTATTATCCCAAAGTGTTTTATGGAGTGCCTCTAGCAATCTAAGGAAACCACTGAGTTCTTTCAATGTTTATGGAGGTGGCCAATGATAGATGCTTTGGATTTCTTAGCGTCTGTTGCAACTCCGTTTTCATAGATGGAGTGTCCCAATTACTCAAATTGTCAGGCAGCAAAAACAAACTTGCTCCTATTAAGAAAGATTTGTTGTTACTTCAAAATTTGTAGAGCCTTCCGTAAATGCTCTAAATATTGCATGAGGAAATTGTCAAATAAGACTAATATGAACTGCTGCAAGTATAGCTTAAAAACCTTGCTCATCAGGCTTTGGAATGTTGAAGGCGCGTTTGTAAACTCAAAGGGCATTACTAAAAACTTGAAATGGCCATCATGTGTTTTGAAATCAATTTTGCGGATATCCTCTTCCTTCATCCAAATTTGATGATACCCGAATTTAAGATCTAGTTTCAAATACCAACTTGACCCCTTTAATTCTTCCAATAGTTCTTAAATTGCCAGAATAAGAAATTTAATTTTGATGGTATGTTTGTTTAACTCTCTGTAATCAATACATATACGTCATGTATTGTCCTTCTTTTGACTAAGATTACTGACAATCCATATGGGCTTACACCTGACCTGATGAAACCTTGCTCTAACAAGTCCTGCATTGAACGTTCTATTGCATCTTTTTGTTTGCCTCAGTATCTATATAGACGTATCTTGATGGATTTAACTCCCTATTTGAGAGAAATGTTATGATCATGAGTTCTTGTCGAAGGTAGTCGTCTCGGCTCCTGGAACACCTCTCCAAACTCCACCAATAGCCCTTCTATTTCTTCTCTAGTATTCATTTTATTTTCCAAGGAAAGATGTTGCATGTGGATCTCCGCCGAATGTGTTAGACATAATGAAGAATCAATAGGTTGGGAGGAGTTTATAACTGCATTAAGATAGAGGTTTGATGAAGAAATATTTGAAGATCCCATTGGAGATTTGAAGATTCTTAAATAAGAGGGGTCGGTACAGGGATATTGCGCACAATTTGAAAAACATTCGAATAAACTAACCGTTTTAGAGACCTATTTAACAGGTTTTTTCTTGAAGGGTCTTGAGTTGAAAATGTAGATCACAGTGAAGTTGATGGATCCGCAATCACTCCAGTAAGCATATGCACTTGCTAGGAAATAGGAAGTTATAGTGGTCCTTAATGTATTGGTGTACTTCGGGCTCCTAGATAGTAGGAACTGGAGTGAACTCTACATACAAAGGTGGAAACTCTGTGACCTCCCCTTCCTAAAACAAGTCCAATGCAAGTCTACTCCCTACACCGAGACTCCAGGGAAATGGAAGCAAACCTAGCTACAACATAAACATAAAAATAAACATCAAAGGCATGAAATCTATGAATGGCATAGAGTTTAATGAGAAAAGAGCAAAAGGATTTTGTTGAAGAAAGGGTGGGGTACGGCTAAATGGATAGATATATGCCTACCACTTGAGGAAGGATGGTTAGGAACTTAGCTAATCAAATTAAGCAAGCAAACTATACAAGCCAAAAGAGTCTAGAATCTCTTAAAGAGAAAAAGATCACTATGGTCTAAATGGATTCATTAATATAGGCTGAAAGGTAGAAGTTTATAGGAACTAGAAATTAAAACAACTCACTCCAACTTTATAAGGCATTTATGTAGAGCAAGAGAATCTATCTCTGAGGCTATTATATGTAAAATTTGAAAATGGTAGGAGAGTTTCTCTATACTTTGATAACTGGCTTGAAAGGGATCCTCTTGCCCAACCTGCTCACTACGTGGATTGCCTAAATCAATTTCAAATTAGTGCCAGATTAGAAGAATGGATAAAAAAAGACCAGTGGGACAATTACCTTGACTCAATATCCCACTTACTACAAGACTATAGCCTTCACAAAATTAATGTAGAGGACTGCTACACATGGAATTTGAAACCTAGTTTACTAAAAAACCATGTAGAGAACTACTAAGGACGAAAAATGCCAAGATTGAATGGCACAAACTTGTTAAGAACAAGGTCCTACCTCTAAAAATATCCTTCCTAATGTGGCTAATCATCAAAAGTGGTCTTACTACCAAAGACAAACTTGCCTTTCTAAACCTACCAAATAAATGTTTTCTCTGCCAAATAGAAAAGGTTGTTCCACTAGGTTAATAACCTACCTTCTATTTTTTAAGTACATGGCCCTTTTATGATTGATTCATTCCTTTAGACCCCTTGTATAGAAATGAGACCCCATATAGCCTTCCTCCTTGCTCCTATGCATCATATTGTTGAAATCTCCTAGGATAATCCATGGGTCATGGATAGAGATGCTAATATCTTCTAGTTTTTTTTTCATAAAAGATTCCTTTGGTAGTTAAGATTAGCTCCATATACAATGGTATTATAGAAGGAGTAGTTTAGATCCTCCACTTTAATATAAAGCATTTGATCAATTAAGTCCCTCAAACTTACCATGACCCTTGTTTTGTTGTAAGTTAGTATAACTCGACCATAGTGGCAATGATTATGATTTAATAAAAAGACCATTCCTTGCTAAATGGTCCTCATTTGGTGATAGTTATTAAAACCGTCGCCAAAGGCCTACTTTTTGCGACGATTTTTAAAATCATCGATAAAAACTTACTTTTAGCTATGATTTTAAAATGTAGCGAAAAAGCGTAACCAAATGTCTGTAAGTGATAAGTGGACTTGTACCATGTGTAAGTCGACTTACACATGTTCGGTACCGATAAGTCGACTTGTTCAAGGTCGGTACTGTTTATTTGTGCCCTAAAGGCAATCCCCTTTAGCGCGTTTTATTCAAAGTCGTGTGCAGACTTTATGAATAAATAAAGAAAAGGCATTATTCATTAATTTGATATTCATAAACATTGTTTATGAATTGATTTGATCTTTAATCGAATTAATGAAGTCCATGATATATGACATAGCATGAAGGAAATTATGATGTGATCATACTCCGAGATTCCTATCATGTGTAATTATGTCAAGATCTAAATTCTCCTAGTCATAGGATTAATGAGACCGGACATCATTAATCGGATAGACTAGCACATGTCATATTCCTTGATTGGATCAGCGGTGGATCTCGAAGCGTAAATATGAGATATTTAGAATTGACATGTGGATGCTTACTAAGCGGTAGTAAGTTCATTGGATGACCTGCCATGAGATCATCACATGGATATCTTATCTAAGTGTCGTTGATAATCTCATCATAGCAATGGTGCAAGTATCCTTAGACTTGAGATACTCGAGGATATCTTGAATCTTGATCCGTGCTTTGACTCCATTCCTTGTTGCCTTCGGAGGTAACTCATAGGGTGGTGCTTGAGTGCACTTGAGGTATTCAAGATAATTGAGTAGCCAATAAAGGATTCACCACTTCTGGATTAGCAGAAGAGATACCCATGGCCTCTTGTCGGGATCATTACTAAGGCTGGCCAGCATGTATGTCATGAAGAGTGTCTTCATTGACATATAAAGTAATGAGTCCCAGGACGAGAACTGATATCACTTAGGCTAGACTCAGTCTAGTGAGAGTTGACACTTTGACCATACTCATAACCAAGTGGGGTATAGGATGGTGAAAGGACGAATTGCACGGTAATTGTCTATGGAAGGGTTCGTGATCTGGTTCGTGATGAATACATCAAACCGATTACTTTCCGGTCAATTGGAGGTCATGATGTGTTGCTAGATACCGCTCATGACTTGCTCAGATTAATTGTTAATCTAAGTGGCCAACATAACCGGAGCCTAAAGAGTCACACGCATAAGAGTGTTTCAGAGAATCTGTAAAATAGTAATTGGACTGAGTTCCAATTATGGAGAGCATTAGGATTAAATGGATCCCAATGGGATTGGGATATGTCCCGATGAGATCGCGACATCGATATTGCTAAGAAAGGTTTAGAATTTGTTTCAAAGATCGAGCTTGGAGCAGCCAGTAGGGACCAACCCAGTTGGACTGGACCTTAGCATTTATATTCTAATTAATTAATTAAGTTAATTAATTAATTAATTATTATATATATATTAGACATACACGTGGGAGGAGGAGGAGAGGAAGCTTTATCTTTAAGTTTAACTTTTTTTATATATATATATATATAAAGAGGAAAACGTGGACAAGCTTCCACCATAAGTTTTCTACATGTCTTTTAAGTGTTAAAAGACATAGAAAAGGTAGAGATGAGGTGTGATGATCGTGGATCTTAGAAGGTGAAGGAAGAATGGGTTTTGTGAAAACCTAAAGGAAATCCATCTTTCATCATCGATCCTTCAAGCTTCTCCTTCTTCTCAACGTTGATTCAAGCTCTCCAGGACAGAGGTAGGCTCTAGCAGGCTTTAATCTGTTCTAGCTATTCCCGGGTCAAAGGAGTTTGACTCGGTTAGATTTTCTGATCTCTGCGTGGATCACCTTTAGAGATAGTCTCTTTTGGCTATTTAGGTTGATGTCTTCATACGGATACCTGGATCCTGGGATTCGGGAAAGTCCCGGGAATAAAAATTTTTGTTTTCCGCTGCCGGTACATGTGATGTACCTCCCGAGATTTTCCTACAGTGGTATCAGAGCGTCTGGTATCCCGTATGAAGCTATAACCTAAGCGAGATCAGAAATGCTAATGGAATTTTCTGTTGATGCATGCTATCTGTTCAGATTTCGAATTTATATTGTGATATGCTTTTCGAAATTTTTCTGCCCAGAATTGTTCATAACATGTTAGAGAATATGTCTATGAAATTTGAGAATTTATCGATTTGATTTGATATAGTTTTGCTAATTAATTCCCTAAGGTTACAGATGCTGTTTTGTGAAACGATTCTGCAACAGGCATGAGTATAAAATAGAGAATAAATTCTAGAAAAATGTTTTTTCGGATTTTCCTTCACCTACATGTCTCTAAGATGTTGGTGAATGTCTGTGAGCATGTAAATTGGATTTCAAGGTGATTGGATATTTATTCACGAATTTATTCTATGCTGTTGGGAATTGCTGTGCTGATGAACACAGATTTTGAATCGGTTTTGTTATTTAGGTTGACTGAGTTTTTGATGGCCTAAAATCCTGAAAAAATTCATGTAGCATGTTCTGAACATTTAGTAACCTATATAAATTTCTCATGATTTATTGAAATTGTTTCATTGATCATTTCGAGCAATGTACAGAACTGGACAGTTTTGTGAAAATTGTTGGGACTGTTTTGCTTGGCTTGATTGAGTGTGCTTTTTCAGTTCCAATGCCTTGAACCATTTTTAATGTGATTAAAAATGTGTTATCTTGATGTAATATGATTGCCAAACTGAATTGCTTGAAGTTGCTTATCCTAGAATTTTCGGATGCTTAATTGATCACAATAGCGTCTCGTTAGCATGTTGCATTATCTTGTTTGTTTTGACCGTCATATTTTTTATGACATGTGCTGAAGTAAATTTGATAATGTATGTGCTAGCTAGAGATGCTTAGGTTGATAATTAGGGTGTTCCTAAATTATTTGGAAATTAATGAGTTTTGACTCATTTCAAGTTTTTCATATAGTTTGACTATTTAAGGCATTCATGAATCAATAAAGTGTTCATTGAGGCATCAATTCACAGATATTACCCTAGGTATGATGGTGTTGAGAATTGGAATTGCATTATTTGAGGAATTAGCCGATTAGAGATTTTAGAAAAATTCCCTGAATAAGTTGACTTGTATATGAAATAAGTCGACTTGTTCAAGATTTTGGATAAGTCGACTTGTGGATAGGATAAGTCGACTTATGTTCAAGATCTCAGTATAAGTCGACTTGTAGTACCTTGTAAGTCGACTTGTTCATGGGCAGATGACATAAGTCGACTTGTGTCATACAAGTCGACTTGTGTGTGGGCAGAAGCATAAGTCGACTTGCATTTGATGAAAGTCGACTTGTGGCATGCATAGGTGGGATGATGGATGATTTTAGGTATAGACTCAATGTGATTGATGAAATGCCCTAAATCATTTCATATAGTCATGGTGACTATAATCCTACGGCTTGGAGAAGAAGTAGATGAGACCCGAAATCCCTCCTCGGTATATGAAAACTAACGCCTTCCATTAATATGGTAAGAACCAGAGTTCTTATAGAGTTGGGTTGTTGAGCTAACCTCAAGCTCGCTCTATACGAATATGTTCGAACCATGAAAATAAGATTTTCGGATTAATGGGTCGGTTTTCACTAGAAGCGTTGGTTTGTTGAGTAAACTCAAGGTCAACGTGGACAGAGGCGAAATTGGGTAGCATACATCGATGTATGCGCATCAAAGAGTTGATACTAATGTAAGTGCATACATCAACAAGTTGATAAAGCGATCGATAGTTGTGTCTAAGATGTAATTGGTATATCCGATACCTCCCGAGACATAAGGTGGCTTGTTGGGTAAACCCAAGGTCATTCTTAATGTCGGTTATCGATGATACAATTGGTATGACCGATACTACCGATTGACCTAAGTTGTGGCTTGTTGGGTAAACCCAAGGTCACTCTTAGCAATGTCAGATATCGACCTACTAGGACATTATGTCACTTTGTTTCTCTGGATTCGTAAAGAGGGTTATGGATTCTAGGAAACTAGTGGGAGCCATATGCATATCATGCAAGTCCTTATAATCATGCAGGCATTTCTATTCTATCATTCTCTCTCTCTATCGCGCTAGGTTGATTGAAGAAGTCTTTCAGTGTGAATTTATGCTCTCCTTTCTGGACTGAATTTTCTTGATTGGCTAAAGTATCTGAGAATTGTTCTTAGATCTGAGGAACTGGGATACGTCCTAGATGTTCCACTTCCAGTTGCACCTGCTGTCGATGCTTCTGATAAGGATCAGAAAGCATATTGTAAGCATCTAAAGGACAGTGATATGGATACTTACTTTATGCTTGCCTCGATGTCACTAGAGCTGTAGGAGCAGCACGAGTCCATGGATGCTCACTCTATAGTATTTCATCTTAGGGAGCTGTTTGATGAGTAAGCTTCGATGCGAAAGGTTCGAGACCTCAAGGCTTCTCTTCACCACAAAGATGGCTCCAGGGATATCTGCTGTGCAGTATGCCCTGAAGATGAATGGCTATATTGAGAGATTGGCCGTCTTAGGATTTGTAATGGATTATGAGTTAAGTAGAGACTTAATTCTAGTTGGATTGTCTGATGGTTATTCACAGTTTGTGATAAACTATCGGATAAACCAAATATCCACAACAATTCTGAATGATCAATCTGCTTCAAGACAAATGAAAGGTGCTATCAAGAAGGATAGCAAGCAAATGCTAATGGTGGATGCTTCTTCTTCTAGTTCAAAGAAGAAAAAGGCCAAGAAACCAAATGGAAGTGCCATCAAGGAAAAACCAAAGATTCTGCCCCAAAAGGATTTTGCTTTCATTGTGGCAAGACTAGCCACTAGAGGCTAAATCAAAATCTATCTCGAGTCCTTGAAGCGTAAGAAGGCATCGATGCCTCTACTTCTTCAAATATGTTTGTCATTGAGGTTAATACTATTCTGATCCAAACATATCGGTATTTGATACGGATGTGGCTCATACATATGAAATGATATGCGGGCCTCGTGAACGATGAGCGACTCATAAAGGAGAACTAGACCTTCGTGTAGGTAATGCGAAGAAGAGTTGCTACATTAGCCGTAGACACTTATGTCTTGTTCCTCCCTAGTGGGCTTATATTCAAATTGGATGATTGACATTTTGTACCTGTTTTAAACAAAGAACATATTGTATGTTTTATGTTTAAATAGAGCTGATTCCCATTGGACTTTTAGTAGCAATGGTTGTTCTATTAGTTCGAATGGAAGGCTCTATGCTACTCGTACATTATGCAATGGAATTGACATATGAGATATGTCATATCCAATTAAGAATGTCAATGACGCGGAAAGACATAATCGAGATAATTTAAAATCAACTTACTTATGGCATTGTCGACGGCCATATAAATGAGACACGCATCGCTAAGCTCCATAAGAGTGGATGTTTAGGGTCATTTGATTATGAATCATATGACACATGCGAATCTTGTTTATTAGGCAAGATGACTAAGTTATCCTTTAAGGGAAGGGTAAACGAGTGAATGGAATATTAGACCTAATACATTCGGATGTATGTGGTCCGATGTCCATCCATGCCATAAGTGGTTGTTTTTACTTCATTACTTTTATCGGTGATTATTCACGATATAGGTATCTGTATCTGATGAGATACAAATCTGAAGCATTTGAATAGTTCAAATAATTCAGAAATGAAGTAGAAAACTAACTTGGTAAAAGTATGAATACATTACGATCTGATCGTGGTGGAAAATGCTTAGACCAATAGTTTTGAATTATCTCAGAGATAATGGGATTTTATCTCAGTATACTCCACCTTACACGCCGCAGCACAATGGTGTGGCTGAAAGGAGAAATCGAACCTTGTTAGACATGGTGCGATTGATGATAGGTTTTGCGCTTTTGGGAATATGCGTATGAGACAATTTGTTTACTTGCTAAACAGAGTTCCATTAAAGCGGTTGTGGTTACTCCATATGGAGATATGGACTAACGAAAGCCCTATCTTTCTCATCTGAAAGTTTGGGATTGTCACCTTCGTGAAGCGGACACGGTCAGATTAACGATGCAAAATCGATAAGTGTTTGTTAGTGGAATATCAATTCTACCTTCTTTGAGGAACAAAAGTTGTTTGTTTCAAGCATCTGTTTTCTTAAAGAAAGAGTTTCTTTTACAAGAGGACGATGGGAGCAAAGTTGAACTTGGAGAAGTTCAAGATGCTCGAACAAACATAGATCAATCGCCGAACTCAAACTGCCACTCATATAGATGAGGTAACAGCTCAACCTTCTACTACACACAATTTACAGAGGTTAAGTAGGATACGACTGTTCGAGAGATATGAATTTCTTGTAAGTGAACAGAATGGCGTATTGCTCATATGAGATGATGCGCCTACTACCTATGAACAGGTTCTGAAAAGTTCAGAGTCTGGAACATGGATTTGTGCCATAAAATCTGAAATGGATTCCATGTATGAAAACCAAGTATGGACTTTGGTTGTTACACCTGAAGGGATAAAACCCACAGGGTGCAAAGGAGTTTTCAGAAGAAAACCAACATGGATGGTAATTTGATTACCTATAAAGCAATGCTTCTGGTTAAAGGATTTCGTCACAGACAAAGAGTTGACTATGACAAAACCTTCAACCCCGTAGCAATGCTTAAATCCATTAGGATACTCCTAGCCATTGCCACTCATTATGATTATGAGATATGGCAAATGGATGTGAAGACAGCTTTCCTGAGAGGAAATCTACCCGAGGATGTGTATGACACAACCTGAGGGCTTCACTTCCATCGATGGCGAAAAGGTATGCAAGCTTCAGAAATCCATGTTTGGATTGAAGCAAGCATCCAGGAGTTCGAATATCCGTTTTGATGAGGTACTTAAAGAGTTTGATTTCTCACAAAATTCGGATGATCATTGTGTGTATAAGAAGGTTAATGGGACTGCAATCGTATTCCTTGTGTTGTATGTAGATGACATACTATAACTAGGAAACGATGTCTCTATGCTGCAATCAGTTAAAATTTGGTTATCCAATCAATTTGCGATGAAAGACCTTGGTGAAGCAACTTATATCCTTGGATATAGATTTATAGAGATAAATCAAAAGGTTGCTTGGTCTTTCACAATCATCGTACATAGATGAGATGCTAAAGAGGTTTAGCATGGAACAATGCTATGTACGAGGGCCGATGTATCGTATGCTCTAAGTGTTACGAGCAGATACCAATCGGATCCTGGTGAGGGTCATCGGGTGGTCACAAGAATATCCTCAAGTACTTGCGAGCACTAAGGATGTTTTCTTGATCTATGGAGATGGAAATCTCCAAGTGAGCGGGCATTCAGATGCTAGTATTTAATCTGATAAGGATGATTCTGTATCACAATCAGGTTATATACATTCACACTGAATAGCGTGGCGGTCAATTGGAAAGAGTTCCAATCAAGAGGATCGCTGATTCATCAACCGAGGCAGAGTACATTACCGCATGAGATGCGCAGCGAAGCGGTTTGGATCGAAGTTCATTATTGAACTTGATCCGTCCCTAGCCGTGATGGGCCCATAGGATTATATTGTGATACAATGGGGCTAGTCTTGTGAGCAAAGGAACCAAGGTCTTATCGACGATCCGAACTCGTGCTTCACGATTCGGAGATCATTAGTCGAGATGATATCCTGATAGAGAGAATTCCCACGAGCAAAGTGTTGCTGTTCCGTTGACAAAGTCATTGTCACAGGAGAATTGTGATTCTCATGGACTCGCTTATGGTATTAGATACTAAGGCGATTGACTTTAGGTCAAGTGGGAGATTTGTAAGTGATAAGTCGACTTGTACCACGTGTAAGTCGACTTACACATGTTCGATAATCGATAAGTCGACTTGTTCATTCGATAAGTCGACTTGTTCAAGGCTCGATCTTGTTTATTTGTGCCCTAAAGGCAATCCCTTTAGCGCGTTTTATTCAAAGTCGTGTGCATTTTATGAATAAATAAAGAAAAGGCATTATTCATTAATTTGATATTCATAAACATTGTTTATGAATTGATTTGATCTTTAATCGAATTAATGAAGTCCATGATATATGACATAGCATGAAGGAAATTATGATGTGATCATACTCCCGAGATTCCTATCATGTGCAATTATGTCAAGATCTAAATTCTCCTAGTCATAGGATTAATGAGATCGACATCATTAATCCGGATAGACTAACACATGTCATATTCCTTGATTGGATCAGCGCAAGGATCTCGAAACCGAAATATGAGATATTTAGAATTGACATGTGGATGCTTACTAGCGGTAGTAAGTTCATTGGATGACCGCCATGAGATCATCACATGGATATCTTATCTAAGTGTACCCACGGCCTCTTGTCGGGATCATTACTAAGGTGGCGGCATGTATGTCATGAAGAGTGTCTTCATTGACATATAAAGTAATGAGTCCCGTGACGAGAACGATATCACTGGGCTAGACTCGGTCTAGTGAGAGTTGACACTTTGACCATACTCATAACCAAGTGGGGTATAGGATGGTGAAAGGACGAATTGCACAGTAATTGTACATGGAAGGGTTCGTGATCCGGTTCGTGATGAATACATCAAACCGATTACTTTCCGGTCAATTGGGGGTCATGATGTGTTGCTAGATACCGCTCATGACTTGCTCGATTAATTGTTAATCTAAGTGGCCAACATAACCGGAGCTAAAGGGTCACACTCATAAGAGTGTTTGAGAGAATCAGAAAATAGTAATTGACCGAGTTCCAATTATGGAGAGCATTAGATTAAATGGATCCCAATGGGATTGGGATATGTCCCGATGAGATCGCGACATCGATATTGCTAAGAAAGGTTTCGGAGTCAAGCTTGAAGACGGGGGCCCTAAGAAGTTAGGACCGACCCCAGTTGGACCGGACCTTAGCATTTATATTCTAATTAATTAATTAAGTTAATTAATTAATTAATTATTATATATATATTAGACATACACGTGGGAGGAGGAGGAGAGGAAGCTTTATCTTTAAGTTTAACTTTTTATATATATATATATATATATAAAGAGGAAAACGTGGACAAGCTTCCACCATAAGTTTTCTACATGTCTTTTAAGTGTTAAAAGACATAGAAAAGGTAGAGATGAGGTGTGATGATCGTGGATCTTAGAAGGTGAAGGAAGAATGGGTTTTGTGAAAACCTAAAGGAAATCCATCTTTCATCATCGATCCTTCAAGCTTCTCCTTCTTCTCAACGTTGATTCAAGCTCTCCAGACGAGGTAGGCTCTAGCAGGCTTTAACTGTTCTAGCTATTCCCGGTCAAAGGGTTTGACTCGATTAGATTTTCGATCTCTCGTGGATCACCTTTAGAGATAGTCTCTTTGGCTATTTAGGTTGATGTCTTCATACGGATACTCGATCACGGATTCGGAAAGTCCCGGAACAAAATTTTTGTTTTCCGCTGCCGGTACATGTGATGTACCTCCCGGGATTTTCCTACAATGTCTACCTTGTTGTAGTGACACAGAGTCCTAAAGCAATGTTGTGTATCGGCTGGTTAGTTCATGTGTAGGTATTCTGGTTTGAAATGTGGTGAAATATGTTTGAAAGTGAGTTACAATGTTTTGGTTCTACATTGGCAAGCATTTAATGCAGAATCTCCAACTTAAAATTTGATATTTTAGATAAATTTGTTAGTTTTAATTATTCATTTATTTAGAGAAATTTCATATACACGTTATATTACTAACATTTGGTTATATGGTATGTTGAATAAAGGTTAGAATATAGATGCGCAAAGTCATTTAGTTAGTCACGAACGGTGCTGCTTTGTTGGAAAATTTCTAACTATATTGATTTACTACATTTAATATTTTATTCCAAGAGGTATTCGCTTCGATCTTTAGTACATACCAATCCTATGCGCATAACATCAATGTTATACAAAGAATTGTGATACAAATAAAGAATTTTGATACGAAGAGCTGAATTCCACATAAGTATTGTGCCTAACAAATCTAATCTACTCTTGTAAAGATTAAAGTCGATGAAGCATCACATGGTAGTCGTAGAAACAAGAAAACATTATTTGAAAATAAGCAAGCCATGAAACAAGGCTGCTGACATTTACGAGTATAACCTATTCCACCCACACTAAAAATCAATTGCTCACGTCTTATAAAATTGCACTTCTTGATATGCAGGAACGGTTGACGTTGACTAGAGGAAGCATTATCAGCATGAGATTGGCCATGAACATTGCAGTTTTAAAATTTTTTTTTTGGCCAATAGGAAGAGCTTTATTAATAAAAGACAACAACATCAACAAATGTATACAAAACATCCAAAAGAATAGAAGCAATACACATTTGAGAACTAATCTAGTCAGTATCTCTAGCATATTCCTTTAAAGCAAAATGGCAATATAACTATGGAGGAGCTGGTAAACCATCACGACTCAATATACCAACCAAAGAAGATGGAGGCATTAAAATCCATTTACCCAAGCTCATCTTCTTGCTGACTTGTTTTGCTAACCAATCAGCAGCGCTATTTGCTTCACGATTTATGAGGACAAAATCAATACCCTGTAAATGACGTATTCTGTACAAAATATCAGAAATGTATGGAAAAATTCTCCACTTTCCTTGTCATTTATTCTTTAGAATTTCATTGTAAACAATATGTGAATCCATTTCAATCTGTACATTATGGTAGTTCTTCTGCTCTAACAACCTCACCCCTTCACACACAGCTCTAGCTTCAACCTCCAGTGCTGAACCTACTTTACATTCTTTTACAATACCATCAATAATAATGCCATCAGAGTTTCGGATAATAGCTGCAAAACCTGCATTCACATGCTTATAAGCTCCATCACAATTCATTTTCAAAGAACCAACAGTAGGAGTGCTCCAATTATTCCTCAGAATAGGCCCCCGAATCCTATCAATCTGCTGTTTTCTATCAATACTTTCAGTTAACATAGCAGCACTTTTCATAAGACATCTCCTAGGATCTGGTCTCTCATGTTTAAAGACTACGTTACACCTTTGTTTCCAAATGTTCCACAACAAGACAGCTATATAAACCAAAGCATCATTACCAGTATCTGATTTTTTTAAAGCCTCACATATATCCATTAACCATGCATCTAAAATGAACAAATCAACCCTTGTAATCTGTAAACCCAAAGCACTACCAAACCATACACATTTTGTCCATGGACACAATAGCAACATATGCTTAAGAGTCTCAGTTTCCGCAAAACAGATAGGACACAGCTCTTCAGTTTTAACTCTTCGTTTAACCAGATTAGATTTAGTAGGTAGTAAATTGTGCAGGGACTTCCAGACAAATACCTTGACTTTGGGTGGAAGGTTAAGCTTCCAAAGCCATTTCCAAAGTTGCTAATCCACCTTATGAGAGCTTTCGGCTTTCCTAGTATCCAGGAGAAGAACATTTTGTTTCAGAACATGATAACCTTGACGAACTGTGTAGATACCATTCTCAGCAACTCTCCAAATGTATCTATCCGAAGAGCTTTTCCCACACAGAGGGATGTCATTAATCATGCACTACTGATCTTTAGACAGAAAATCACTCACAGCCTCCAGCTTCCACTGTTCAGCTTGCACATCTATCAATTCCTCCACTTTCGTAGGTGCATTAGTAGGAAGTCTGTCAGGTTTGGTCAGCACCTACCCTTGCACCCATGGTTCATCCCAAATATTAATGTGCCGGCCATCCACAACCTGCCACTGAAGATGTTGTTTTAAAAAATCCCTCCCTGCCAACATACTAGACCAAATCCAAGAAGCCTTTGCACCTTTCTTAGCCTGCAGACAAGTAGTTTTAGGAAAATACAATCCTTTCAACACCCTTGCCCACAAAGCATTTGGATTTGTGAGCAGTCGCCAACACTGCCGGGCAAGCAAAGCAATATTCAAAAGATTCAAGTCCTTAAATCCCATGCCTCCAACACTCTTACTTACAGACATTTTAATCCAACTAGCCCAATGAATTCGATGTTCTGTGTCCTGCTGCCCCCACCAGAAATCAGCCAACACAGCATTAATGGCTTCACATGCTATTTTAGGAAATTTTATACATAGCATAAGATAAATGGGCATAGCACAAGCAACAGCTATTATAAGTACCTCTCTCCCCCCCTGACTGAGATACTTTGTCTTCCATCTATGAATATTCTTGATAATTCTGTCTTTGATGTACTCCACAGCTCTTCTCTTAGTCATGCCCCAAAATGTAGGTAGGCCCAGATAAGTCCCAGGGTTGTTAGTGATCGCGGCTCTGTCGATTCGACCTTACAATCGATCCTTGGAAACCGGTCAAATAAAATAAATTCCAAGACTGCAGTATAGGATGCAACCTCAAGTCGTCTCACTTAATTGGAACCAATATAAAAATGGTCTAATCTAGCCTAATTGTCAAAAATTGCAATGAAGTTGATAAAATGGGGGTTTGGTCTTTTGGTCTAAACCAGTAAAGCAATCAAAATTAAACAAAAAGTGTAAAGAATGTTTTGGTATTTTTCAAATAATGCAATAAACACACAATCGATAAAATCAAATTGATAAAATCCTCTTGAAAATGAGGCTCAAAGCTATCACAGCTTAAAATTGATTTTCGTGGATACAATCCACTAAGTTTCGTAAGAACAACCCTAAAGGACTCTTTAGGTCCAAAGATTTAATCAATGAACTCCATTGTTTAAATCTTTGTTAAAACCTTAGTGTGAAAATTAGACAAACAAATGCAATTGGTCGATTGAATAAAACACAACAATCTCAATCAAACACAACTAGGCGATTAAAACCGTAGATGCAAAATCCAATGACATATATGAAACTTCATATATTAAGCACAAAAGTTCTACGTAATACTCGTCCAAATTTCAAAATAGTGTTTAACACATGATTAAACTATAACTCGCTAATCTAGCTACACCGATGCAATCTCTAACTCGTAAATTACACGATATAACTAAACTTTCAACACTAAATGATTACTCCCTTCAAGCTCAGAACTCAAGCTATTGCTACATCTTCAAGAGGATCAGACGGTTTAGCTACGCATGTCTCCTGGCCGATCCCTGATGTTTGGAGAATGAACGAGACTCATGTTGCGTAAGATGCCGACGGTGATGATGATGACTGTGGTGATAGTGATGGACGACGATGAGAATGTGAAGGTCTTCGCCCGTCCAGTCTGCGTTCCAAGCCGCCTCTCTCGCTCAAGATCTTTTAAATCATATTGTCTCTCGTGTGTTCGTCTCTCCTCCCCGCCCGTAACCTAAAAATGGAAGCTCTTATATGATGGGTCACGGGCTCGGGTTTTGTAATCAGAAGCCCTCATCGTAGGGTACACATCGAAACCCGTGAGGTCGCTCCGACACGTATCCCACGATAAAGGTTCACTACCAGAAAATTTCGCTAAAATCCACATGGCATCGCAGTAATAATAATTGCAATAAATCAGAAATCAGAAAATTAATATCCAAAATGTAATTTATCCAATACAATCATTCAATCCGAATAGACAAATCTATCGCCTCCTAACAAAATCAAAAGGAAAACCGATACAAGCCGCCTATCCTAAGTCATCCTCAAAATGCTAATCCAGCTGACCGACCTTTGAGCCATCACGATCCTCGCCAGCAGCTCGCACGGCAGGAAAGAAAGGTCTTCAGAGCTAGGAGTCTACTCTAACAGTCCTGAAAAATAGGTTGCAATTTCGGGGTGAGTTTGCGAACTCAGTGAGAAACCATCATCGATGGTTCGCTCAAATCATGCATTACGCACACGGCGTACAACATAGTACAGTAATATTTATTGTCAGTATAATATAACAGATTCGCGATATCGAGTAATTTACAAGACATGTAACAATAAACAAGAATCCAATCGGTTTGCGAATAAGTAACGATCTACGAATTCACGTCATCACATATTTCAGTAATCGTCACCACACAGTCAATCATGTAAATGCAATGCATATGTGACTCTTTCCAGTTATTCAATTTTGTGCCCAAGTGCTCATCAAGAATCGGTGTGGACGCTGTCGAGATTTTCCCTCCCCAAGCCCCACAAGATGCGATATCGAGCTCAAGCTCTTTTCGGTGAAAATAGCAACTTGGGACACATTCCATTACGTGATCATGCATTTATGCATGCAAAGTCATGTTCAAGAATTTACGAAGTGTGGCTATAAAGCCAAGACATCGCTGCTCGAGAGTTCAATGGTATGGCTATAAAGCCCAATATTCAGTCCAGTATCACGTAACAGTACGATTCAGTTCAGTAAACCAGTAGTCATATGGTAGTCATATAATTCACCTTTCCATGTAATTCACAGTAAGCATGTAAGCAACCAGAGATTTGAGAAACCAACTAGGTTACTCACCTGTAACTTCCGAGCTACTGCCTGGAAGTCCCAGCAATGTCCGTGGAACGACGGTCCAACGGTGCCTCTCGTAATGAGAGAGTATGCAGTCCATTACTAGATGCTCAATTTACTGTGCGAAGAATGCATATGTCTCAATGAAATGATGTACAATGCATGTTCACGATTTTGGTGCTAATACCCAATTTTGGACTCTTAGGTCCAATTCCCGACTCTTAGTTCAGCTTGATCGACAAGAATTGCTCCATTCCTAGAATCTACCAATTTCCTCAATTCATATTCTCTATAACCATTTCCTATTCATTCGGTCAAAACCTCTATTGCAATTTCCAATTTAAAACTCCAATTTGAATTTAATCCTTAGTCGACTGAATTTGTAATTTTCTAAGTCCCAATTCCAAAAACCTCAAACACACCTCTTCTGACAACTAGGGTGGAGGTCGCGACTGTGCTTTGGTGCTCACCCAGATGCCCATAGGCCGCCTCGAGTTATTGCTCCTCTACCAGTTCTCGCCCGTCTCACCGAGCTCTCGCTCCTCTGCAGCCTCGCCCGCCACCGAGCTCTCGCCTCTACCAGCCTCGCCTGTCTCACCGAGCTCTCGCTCCTCTACCAGCTTCGCCTGGCTCCGAGCTCTCGCTCTCTACCGCCTCGCCCGCTCACCGAGCTCGCCTCCTCTGCAGATTCTCGCCCACCGAGCTCTCGCCTCTACCGCGCTCCTACCAGCCTCTCCTTCTTCCCAACACATCCTTAAACACAATTCCAAAGTTTCTAGATCCCGACTCAAACTCTAACCCAAATTTTCCTCTGTGAACAACTCTCAATTAATTCGATACACAAAATACAACAAATCCTTAGCTTCTATTCCTTCCAAGAACCATTTCCCTTAATATATATATAATCATCAAATATCTAAACCAATCATCAATATAACTCAATCACCAACTAATCGTACTATCTAAGGCAAGAAAGAAGCAAACTTTCTTGATGAAAGCCTCAAGCTTACAACGATCACCAATCCCTTTAACTCTTACACACTCACGATAACACCCGAGTAGAACCCATCAAGAACACTCTCGACCACCCAATCGGACATAATAAATGCCATAAATGCAGAGAAACCATTAATGACAACATTAAAACCATAAAACTTACCAATCACGATCGAATCCACGATCTCTCAAAATCACCAAACCCTAGAAATCCTTCAAAATCCTCGATCTACCAATCTCAAGGCTTCCAACCTTATCAATCAAGAGAGACATATTAGACTAATTACCATAAGGAAGAAGCCAAAAGAAATCAAAGGATCTCTCACCGCTGGGAGGAATCGAAATCACCGTAAAGGGAAAGAAGAGAAACCGAAAATGCCTTAGCAAACTTTTCCCAAATTTCTTTCAACCCTAGTATTTATAGCCCAACTCTCCAAATCACCCAAATTTCATCTCAATTTCAATGGCTTAACACATAAATTTTCTATCGTAAAAATTCTAATTTTTCCATTGCCATTGGACGTTCTTTCAATACTATACTGATCGATCCATTACCACTCAAATATTTCCAAATCCGTATTTTCTCCCAATTTCCAAAATTTTCTAAAAGTCTCTATAAATTACCAATCACCCATAAACATGATTAAATCGACCATTGAACTTAATTACTCTAATTTCTCAATTAACTCCCAATCCAATCACCCAAATACCCATAGTCACAATCAAATCTCGAAAATCATGAATGCACGCATCTAAGAATAAATGCATATGCAATAAGCCCGTTCCTCTATAATTAGAGGCCATATCATGCTCAACAAGGAATGCAATGAAACCTATCAAGATGGCTCATAAATACCAAAATACCTTGCTAACGATAGAATCGGATGTTACAATTCACCCTCCTAATAAAAATTTCGTCCTCGAAATTTCATACCGTCCCATCAAATAAATGAGGATACCGCTCCTCATAAGCTCCTCCGCCTCCCATGTAGCTTCCTCGGAAGAGTGGTTCTTCCAAAGGACTTTCACCAATGGAATCACACGGTTCCTCGGTTGCTTGACCCGTGATTCAATGATCCGCACTGGCTCCTCTACATAACTCATATCACCGGCTATCTCGATGTCCCGAGCCTAATCACATGTGTCGGGTCCGATCGGTACCGTCGGAGCATACTTACATGAAATACATCATGCAATGGGACATCTCGCTCGGTAAAGCCAATCAGAAGCCGGTGGTCCAATCTTCTCGAGAATCTCATAGGGACCAATATATCGAGGGCTCAACTTGCCCTTATGGCCAAATCTCAATACTCCTTTCCAAGGAGACACTCGAAGGAACACTCGATCACCCACACTGCATCTATATCTCTCCGATCTTGATCCGCATAACTCTTCTCATCGCTTCGAGCCGCTTTGATGCGACTCGAATCAATCAGATCTTATCTATCAGATCTCGGATCACCTCGGGTCCTCTATCAATCTCGACCCTCTTCATCCCAATACAATGGTGATCTACACTACCGCCATACAAGGCCTCATACGGTGCCATCCAATCTCGCTCGACATCTTTGGTTGTTGTATGCAAACTCTATCAATGCCAAGATCGATCCCATGCACCTCGAACTCCAAAGACACATGCCCAAGCATGTCCTCGATATCTGATCGTCCTCTCACTCGCCCATCCGTCGAGGATGAAATGCGGTCTGAAATTCATCTAGTACCCATAGCGAACAGAGGCTCTTCCGTAACCTCGATGTGAACTCGATCCCGTATCAAACTATAGACAACGGAACCCCATGCAACCGCATAATCTCATCACGCATTTCGGGCCAATTGATCGAGTATTACTCTCCCTTCGGGCAAAAGTGAGCCGATTTAGTCAATCGGTCCACTATGACCAGATAGCATCATGTTGCCTCGGTGTCCTAGGCAACCTCATCACGAAGTTCATAGTAATTGCCCCACTTCCACTCCGGAATGGGCAACGAATGCAACTTTCCCATCGAGCTCGATGCTCGCCTTAACTCGCTGACATATCGGACACCGGACACATACTCGCCACTTGCTTCTTCATACCAGCCACCAAAATGCCGCCTCGTAGTATTATACATCTTGGTGAACCAGATGCATAGCGACGTGACCACATGAGCCTCCTCTAGGATCTCCTCTCCGGATCATCAATATCCGCACACATGCCTCCGTCCCATCCACAATGTCCCATCTCTCAACTCGAACTCAATCGACACCATCTGAACTCTATCAATCAGCCTCACTAGTACCGGGTCCCGATCCTGAACCCTCCGAATCTGTCATGCAAAGATCGCCTAAGCCTCGAGTAGCAATCGATGCTCCATCCCACCAGATCCAATCTGTACATTCAGCGCTCTCAATTTGAATCAGACTAGGCAATCTATCAACCTGAATCTGAAATGCACTCCCATAAGATCTCCTACTCAGTGCATCGGCCTCCACATTGGCCTTACATGGGTGGTACTCAATCGTACAATCATAATCCTTCAAGAACTCTACCCATCTCCTCTGCTCGATTGAGATCCTCTCGCTCGCCAGATACCTCGAGACTCTTATGATCGGTGAAGATCCGAACATCTCACCATACAAATAATGTCTCCGGATCTTGAGGCAAATACCATCGCAGCTAACTCCAAGTCATGGATCGGATAATTTACCTCGTGAGGCCTCAATCGCCTCGAGGCATACGCTAAAACTCTCCCATGCCGCATCAATACACATCCTAATCCTCGATGCGAGGCATCATCAGAAACCACAAAGCCTCCAGGTCCGGAAGGAATACCTAACACCGGCGCGGTCGTCAACCGATGTTTCAGCTCCTCAAAGCTCTTCTGGCATTCCTCAGTCCATCTGAACGGTACATTCTTCCTCAATAACTTCATCAAAGGGGCGGAGATCAACGAAAACCCCTCGACGAATCTCCGATAATATCCGGCCAATCTTAGAAAACTTCGCAACTCTGTCACAGTCCTAGGGGCCTCCCAGCTCATCACTGCCTCTATCTTGTGAGGATCCACCTGGATACCCTCACCAGACACCACGTGTCCCAGAAATACAATCTCATCAAGCCAAAATTCGCATTTAGCAAATTTGGCGAATAACTGCCTCTCTCTCATGACCTGCAGTACAATCCTCAGATGCTCGGCGTGCTCCTGACTATCCCTCGAATAAACCAGTATGTCATCAATAAATACAATCACAAATCGATCCAGGTAGGGCTGAAATATCCTATTCATCAAAGCCATAAAGGCTGCCGGGGCATTAGTCAACCCAAACGGCATCACTAAGAACTCGAAGTGCCCATACCTACTCCGGAAAGCACTCTTGGGCACATCGGCCTCCAATCCTCACCGATAGTAACCAGGATCAAGGTCCAACTTAGTGAACACAGAGCTCCTCGTGGCGATCAAATAGATCATCAATCCTAGGCAAGGATACTTATTCTTCATCACACCCGATTCAACCGCCTATAGTCAATACACGCCTCGAGTCCCATCCTTCTTCTTTACAAACAAGATCAAGCTCCCCATGGCGAAACACTCGGTCCGATAAACCCTTGTCCAATAGCTCTTAGAATCGAGCCTTAAGCTCTCTCGGTTCCACGGTGCCATCCTATACGGAGGGATCGATATAGAGCTGCACCGGAACGAGATCGATCTCAAACTCTATCTCTCGCTCTGGCGGCAAACCCGTAACTCCTCGGAAATACATCCGGAAAGTCCCTCACTACGGAACCTCCTTCAATCTCCGCTCCACTAGAATCCCTTCGTGAGCCAAATAGGCCTCACATCCTCCCCGAATCAATCTCGTGGCGCCATAAAGGATATCATCCTCGCAGAGCCTTTGATGACTCCTCTAAACACCACTGGGTGGCGGGAGATTCCAACACGACCTCCTTGGCGTAATAGTCCATAATGTTTCTATGCACAACAACCAATCCATCCCCAATATCACGCCAATCTCTCGAGGCAATATAATCAAATCAAGACTCAAAATCGCTTTCGGTCAATCTGGATCGGACATCCTATACATACCTCTCCCAATACAACAGATACTACCCAGAGGTGTACTCACCTCCAACCCATATGTAACCTCCGCCTATTCCCATACGCAATCTACATGCTAAATGCGGTGCGATAAAGGAACGGGTGGATCCAGATCCAACAATGCATATACTTCTATGCCGAAATAAGAAGCATACCCGCATGATAACATCCAGTGAGTCCCGGCCTCCCGCCGTGTCATGGCATAGACCCTACTTTGGATTGCTTGCCGCCACTCGGTCCCTCGGACCTCACTACGTAACCCTACTCGGCCTCGGCCTCGACCTCGGCCTCTCCATCCTCGATTCACCACCACGGCTCCATTTGGGCCGTGGTATTATCGCTCGATCCGCCACCATAGCAGATCGGGCCCCAAAGTCTCGGGCGGTTCCTCACTAGGTGCTCCATCGAGCCACACCTCAGCAGGCTCCCGATAACCATCGGCACTCTCCATCGTGCCTCTTGCCACAGTGCTCACAACTGGGACGATCTGTCTCGACCTCTGCGCCTACCGCCACCACTAGCGATGCAGGCGACCGAATCGCCCATACCCCGTACCCGTTCGCCCTCCAATGGACTGAAGGGCTGCTCGACGCCATTATAACCTCTCGCCAAGATCGCTCAAGCTATCACTAGTCTCTTATGTCGGGTCCCTGTCCGCCTCTCGATTCGTCAGAAGTAATGCTTATCCTCGACAATTGCAGCTCTCAACTCGGTAAATGAGCTCATATCGATCTGCCACCCGGTGCGAATCTCAAATTGAGTCCACCCTCAAATCTCCGCATCATCCGCCTCCAAGAGTAATCGGTCGTAAGCATAGCCCATCAACTCGTTGAATCAACTTCATAGTCACCACAATCATTTGTCCCCGCCTCGACTCTAGGAACTCTTGCATCTTCATCTCTAAGTAGACCTTGGGCATGAAATTGTCCTGAAGGCCCTCGTAAAATCGCCCCATGTCGAGTGTGGGGCCCGGTGGTACCGCCGGGACAGCCCTCCACCACCGATATGCAGGACCTCAAGCAAGGAGACAGAGTAATCGAACCTCTCCTCGTGGTCGCAGCCCATCCGGTCGAGGACTCGCCACCCTCTCTGCCATCCTCACCTCCGCAGGTCGGTGCTACCATAGAAGTCAATCGCCCCCCATGCGCGATCGATCGCACTGCTGCTCCTGCCTCATAGAACTCGAGGAGGTAACTCCTCCGAAAGAGGCATAGGGACTCCCTACTAGCTCCTACAGATTCTTGGTCACCGGTCGCTTTACTCGATCTCCCATTACGGATGACCTAAAATGCATAAGAAATTCGATCGCTCTGCTATTCTTACACAAAGGATTCCACCTAATAACACTCTATGCCCAAAAGATGCCAAACCCGCTCGATACCACTAATGTAGCGCCTCATCGTAGGTACACATCGGAAACCCGTAGGTCGCTCCGACACGATCCCACGATAAAGGTTCACTACCGAAAATTTCGCTAAAATCCACATGGCATCGCAGAATAATAATTGCAATAAATCGTAAATCGAAAATTAATATCCAAAATGTAATTTATCCAATACAATCATTCAATCCGAATAGACAAATCTATCGCCTCCTAACAAAATCAAAAGGAAAACCGACAAGCGTCTCATCCTAAGTCATCCTCAAAATGCTAATCCAAATGACCGACCTTTGAGCCATCACGATCCTCGCCAAGCTACTTGACGGCAGAAAGAAAGGTCTTGAGCTAGGAGTCTACTCTAACAAATTCCGAAAAATAGGTTGCAATTTCGGGTGAGTTTGCGAACTTCGAGAAAACCATCATCGATGGTTCGCTTAAATCATGCATTACGCATACACTGCGCATAAAGATAGTCAAGAATATTTATTGTCAAGATAATATAACAATTGCGAGATCGTGAGTAATTTACAAGACATGTAACAATAAACAAGAATCCAATCAGTTTGCGATAAATAAGTAATCTACGAATTCACGCCATCACATATTTCAAGAATCGCCACCACACGATCAATCATGTAAATGCAATGCATATGTGACTCTTTCCATTATTCGATTTTGGCCCAAGTGCTCACCAAGAATCGGTGGACGCTGCGTGATTTTCTCCCCTCGGGCTAAGCCCCACAAGACAAGATCTGAGCTCGAAGCTCTTTTCGGAAAATAGCAACTGGGACACATTCCATTACGTGATCATGCATTTATGCATGCAAAGGTGTCATGTTCAAGAATTTACAATTGTGGGCTATAAAGCCCAAGACATCGCTGCTCAAGAGTTCAATGGTATGGCTATAAAGCCCAATATTCATCCAAAGATCACGTAACGATGCGATTGCCTCAAGAACTAGTAGTCATATGGTAGTCATATAATTCACCTTTCCATGTAATTCACAAGAAGCATGTAAGCAACCGAGATTTGAGAAACCAACTAGGTTACTCACCAGAACTTCCGAAGCATCGCTCGAAGTCCCAAAGAATGTCCGTGGAACGACGGTCCAACGGTGCCTCTGTAATAATGAGAGCAAACCCATTACTAGATGCTCAATTTACTCGTGACAAGAATGCATATGTCTCAATGAAATGATGTACAATGCATGTTCACGATTTCCTAAGCAATACCCAATTTTGGACTCTTAGGTCCAATTCGACTCTTAGTTCAGCTTGATCGACAAGAATTGCTCCATTCCTAGAATTCACCAATTTCCTCAATTCATATTCTCTATAACCATTTCCTATTCATTCGTCAAAACCTCTATTGCAATTTCCAATTTAAAACTCCAATTTGAATTTAATCCTTAGTCAATCGAATTTGTAATTTCTAAGTCCCAATTCCAAAACCTCAAACACACCTCTTCTGGACAACTAGGTGGAGGTCGCGACTGTGGGTGCGCTGGTGCTCACCCAGATGCCCATAGGCGCCTCAGAGTTATTGCTCTCTGCAGCCTCGCCTGGCTCACCGAGCTCTCGCTCCTCCACCGCCTCGCCCCACCGAGCTCTCGCTCCTCTACCAGCCTCGCCCGTCTCACCGAGCTCTCGCCTCCTCTACCAGCTCTCGCTGGCCACCGAGCTCTCGCCTCTACCAGCCTCGCCGTCTCACCGAGCTCTCGCCTCTACCAGCCTCGCTGATCACCGAGCTCGCCTCCTCTACAGCTTCTCGCCTGCCTCACCGAGCTCTCGCTCCTCTACCGCCTCGCCCGTCTACCGAGCTCGCCTCTACCAGCCTCCTTCTTCCCAACACATCCTTAAACACAATTCCAAAGGTTCCATCCCCGACTCAAACTCTAACCCAAATTTTCCTTTGGAACAACTCTCAATTAATTCGATACACAAATACAACAAATCCTTAGCTTCTATTCCTTCCAAGAACCATTTCCTTAATATATATATAATCATCAAATATCTAAACCAATCATCAATATAACTCAATCACCAACGAATCGTATTATCTAAGGCAAGAAAGAAGCAAACTTTCTTGATGAAAGCCTCCAAGCTTACAACGATCACCAATCCCTTAACTCTTACACACTCACGATAACACCCAGTAGTAACCCATCAAGAAACACTCTCAACCACCCAATCGGACATAATAAATGCCATAAATGCAGAGAAACCATTAATGACAACATTAAAACCATAAAACTTACCAATCACAGATCGAATCCACGATCTCTCAAAATCACCAAACCCTAGAAATCCTTCAAAATCCTCGATCTACCAATCTCAAGGCTTCCAACCTTTATCAATCAAGAGAGACATATTAGACTAATTACCATAAGGAAGAAGCCAAAGAAATCAAAGGATCTCTCACCGCTGGGAGGAATCGAAATCACCGTAAAGGGAAAGAAGAGAAACTGAAAATGCCTTAGCAAACTTTTCCCAAATTTCTTTCAACCCTAGTATTTATAGCCCAACTCTCCAAATCACCCAAATTTCATCAATTTCAATGGCTTAACACATAAATTTTCTATCGTAAAAATTCTATTTTTTCATTGCCATTGGACGCCCTTTCAATACTATACAAATAATCGATTGATACCACTCAAATATTTCCAATCCGTATTTTCTCCGAATTTCCAAAATTTTCTAAAAGTCTCTATAAATTACCAATCACCCATAAATGATAAATCGACCATTGAACTTAATTACTCTAATTTCTCAATTAACTCCCAATCCAATCACCCAAATACCCATAGTCACAATCAAATCTCGAAAATCATGAATGCACGCATCTAAGAATAAATGCATATGCAATAAGCCTGTTCCTCTATAATTAGAGGCCAAGATCATGCTCAACAAGGAATGCAAGTGAAACCTATCAAGATGGCTCATAAATACCAAAATACCCTTGCTAACAAAGAACGGATGTTACAAGAATAAAGGAGATGACTTTCCATAGGTCGGTATCCGCCAGACGTCGCGACAAATAAGATAAATGAATTAAATTCGTCGCGAAGTGTGCACTCGTCTGCTCGTCGCGTCGTTTGCATCGTCATGCGCCACGACGTGTGGAAGTGTGTTCGCCGCGACGTGTGAGACGCCATGCGTCGCGACGTGCGGACAGACCTTGACTATTGACTTCCTGATGTTGACTCCTTTGTTCCTGAAATTAAATAACAACAAAAACAACAATTTGCAGTATCAATTGTCCCAATAAAAATTATGGAAAAATAAGTATCAAATCATGACAATTTCATCGACAAATTGGGAGTTGAAAGAACTCAAGATGAGGAACCAATTTAAGCACAAAATCATCAATAAGGAGTCCACACATGCATAAGTAGCTATGAAAATGCAGCCAATTTATAATATAAACTTGACTCAATCAAATTCCCCCACACTTAGACCTTTGTACTCCTGGACAAAGTTTACAAGAGTCAAAAAGAATACAAGAGGAAAAGAAAATAGACCCATACTCAAAACAATAAAATGAAATTGACTCAAGTTACTTCCTCGAATTCAACCACAAAGAATAAGAAGAAAGCTAAGAGAATAAACACCAAAAGAATTCAAGTACAAGAGATTGAACGTAAGAGAAACTCTCAAAATATAGTGTTTACACTCACCACTTGTTCAGGGTATTTTTTCTCTCGATCTACTTAAGTCACCTCCTACCATAGGCTTGTGTCAATTCTATTTCTCCACCACAAAACTATCATTTTGAAGATCAAGAGGACTTTGAGGGTTGTAATGTATGGAAGGTTAAATGAATGGATGAAGTAGAAGAAAGAAAATATATGAGCATATGCATTAAATGCCAACTAATGTCATCAGTAGAATTCAAACTAAACAATTGCATAAACATAATGCAACATTATTCATTTCTTTCTTTCTCTTTTCTTCTTTGTTGCTTTTTTTTATCGACATTTTGAGACATTGTCTCTTTCTGGAAACACAAAATTGCATCTTTTTTTTAAGTATTATTTTGAAATAAGCAACATAACCAATGACACCATAAGGATATGAATGCAAATGCTCATAACAAGAAAGCTCAAGGGGCTAGCAATGGATAAGTGTGTAAGGGACAGTGTTTGGGAAAGGTGGTTAAAAGAAAGAACACCTCTATCACATCAACAAAAATCCAGTCCATCAAGCTTCAAGTAAGAATTAAAACAAGTTCTAGAGAAAAATGAAATATGAAGATGCACACAAAGATAGAATGAAAATGTTGGGCTCAAATATCCTTCCACAAGGGTATGATCTCTATGAACAATATCAAGTCTTAAAAACTTAAAATGCCACTTTATTAGCATGCTTCCATCCACTTTGTATTGAAAACATTGAAAGTAAGATTTCGTCAAGTCAAGTTATCATTGAAAGGATGGGAGATGTTTTCAATAACTCAAGTATCGTTTTGAAACTAGTAAAGACTTTGAAAACAAAAGTCACAAAAGTCCAGTGCAAGAAAAATTTGAAATGAGTGGAAGAATTAAGCACAGAATCATTCATGCATGAGTGTCGTTGTCGCGACGTATAAAGGGTAACGTCGCGACGTATGGTCGAATTGAAGAACGCTTCGCGAAGGAATGCAGAATGACAGAAAATGCACCAATTGCCACAATGCATATGTCCTCAATGAAACACAATAGCAACAGGCATGCAATGTGAAAATATAATAGGGAGACAACTCCCCCACACTTGAATCACACATTGTCCTCAATGAAGATGGAAAAGAAGCATAAATTCCCAGAAGCTCATGAAGGGGCATAAAGGGTGATAGGAAAAAAGAAAAGAAAACAAGGAAGCTATCTATCTAAGAGCTACACAAAGTAAGTGCAAAACACAAAAAGTAAAGAAACAAGCAAAGGAGACGGAAAACTCGATATTCATGGTGATTTTGGTTCTCATAGTAGAGCTTCAAAGATGACCGCTGACCTTGAGTCGAGTTCCAGTTGCCTCATGTAAAAGCTCTACCATACCAAAGTTGTGCACCTTGTGACCAAGTACACCCCTCCCAACGAGTATTAAAAGTCCCATGTTTGAAAGTGAAACGAGCTTTGAATAACAGGACTTTATCTCCCTCTTTGAAACTCTTCCTCCGAATGATCTTGTCATGCATCAATTTGGATTTTTCTTTGTAGAGTCGTGCATGCTCATATGCCTCTAACCTTAACTCCTCAAGCTCTTGAAGTTGCAACTTCCTCTCCATGCCGGAAGATTCCAAATCCATATTGCATTGTTTGATTGCCCAATATGCTTTGTGCTCCAACTCTCTTCGGTAAATGACAAGCCTTTCCATAAATCAAACGGTAAGGGGACATACCTATTGGAGATTTATATGCAGTCCGATATGCCCAAAGTGCTTCCTCGAGGCGAAGGCTCCAATCCTTCTTGGATGGCTTTACTATTTTCTCCAAAATGTGCTTCACCTCTCTGTTGGAAACTTCGGCTTGTCCATTGGTTTGCGGGTGATAGGCAGTGGAGATTTTGTGAGTGACCCCAAATTTCAAAATAAGTTGTCAATGACTCTATTACAAAATGGGTTCCCCTATCACTCACTACAGCTCTAGGTATACCAAACCGACAAAAGATGTTGGACTTAAGAAACTTAGACACGGCTTGAGCATCATCTTTTCTAGTGGGATGGCCTCTATCCATTTTGACACATAATCCACAGCCAAAAGAATATACACAACCAAAAGAAGGAGAAATGGACCCATGAAATCAATTCCCTAAACATCAAAGATTTCACAAAATAAGAGAGGTTGTTGTGGCATTTCATGTCTTTTTCCTAATCCTCCAAAACGTTGGCATTTATCACATGACCGACAAAAATTAAATGAATCCTTAAAAAGGGTAGGCCAATAGAAACCAGACTCGAGGACCTTCCTAGATGTTTTTCTTGCCTTTGAAATGCCCACCACAAACCATTGAATGACAAGTCGAGAGTACATCATCATGTTCTTCATGAGGAACACATCTTCGATCACTTGGTCACAAAGACATCCTCCATGTAAAAGGGCATCCCAAATGTAATGTCGAGCTTCACTTTTAAGCTTCCGAGCTTGTGCTCGAGACATAAAAGGAGGAGTCACTCCAGATATTAGGTAGTTAACAATATGAGCATACCAAGGTTCTTTAACAATTGAAGCACATAGGACTGAATCAGGAAATGAATCATAGGTAAGGTCGATTTAATCCACTCCCAGTGTCATTGAGTAGCTCGCTCAAATGATCACCACGTGGTTTGTTTGCTCCCGCACAATCCTTAATCTCGATATCAAATTCGAGCAACAATGCCCACCGTGTCGCCTAGGCTTGATTGTGGTTTCTTGAGGAGGTACCAACAATTGCATGATCAAGAAAATAGTAACATGTGAGTTCAATAGATATTGCCTAAATTTTCTAAAGCAAAACTACATAAGCAAATGCTCTTTTTCGGTGGTTGTATAATTGATCCGAGCTGGATCCAAAGGTCTTCGAGGCGATGCACAACCCTGGTAACCTCTCCTCTCGTTGTCCCAAAGATTGCTCCTACAGTAACAATTAGATGCATCACATGAAAGCTCAAAAGGTAAATTCCAATCAGAGCAACTAAAATAGGTGGAGAAATGAGTTTCGATTTCAGATATTGAAAGCACTCTTGCAAGAATCATCAAAGTCAAACTTTTCATCTTTTGTAAAAGCTTGGAAAGAGGTAACGCAATTTTGCTGAAATCCTTAATGGTTACCAGAAAATCCTGATGACCCAAAATGAACGATGTCACTAATACAAGTAGGTAAGGCAAAGAAGATATAACCTCAATCTTAGCTTTATCCACCTCAATCCCTTGCTAGAAATTAAATGGCCAAGCACAATACCTTCACTTACCATGAAATGACATTTCAAAGTTCAAAATCAAATTATTTTCAATGCATCTTCGTAAAACTTTTTCAAGGCTAGACAAACAAGCATCAAAAGAATCACCATAAACAAGAAAATCATCCATAAACACTTCCATACATTCCTCCAAAATTCACGAAAATGCCCATCACACAACGTTGGAAAGTTCCCGGAGCATTACATAAACCAAAAGGCATCCTTCGATATGCAAAGGTGCCAAAGGACATGTAAATGTAGTCTTGTCCCGTCCTCCGGTGCGATGGGTACCGAAAGTATCCAGAGAAACCATCCAAGAAACAAGAATGTGACTTACCCGCAAGCCGCCAAGCATTTGATCAATAAATGGAAGAGAAAATGGTCTTTATGGTGGCATCATTTAATCGTCAGTAATCTATGCACACACGCCATTTAATTTTGCACCGGTAGGGATAAGCTCATTCCTATCATTTTGACCATCGTTATTCCACTCTTTTTAAGCACTACATGAATCGGACTAACCCACTCACTATCGTAAATGGGATATATTATCCTCGCACTCAACAACTTCGTTATTTCTTTCTTCACAACATCTAAGATAAGTGGTTAAGTCTTCTTTGAGGTTGCCTCACCGATTTTGACCCTTCACTCAAGAAGATTCTATGCGTGCAAATGGTCGGGCTAATACCGTATATCCGCTAAAGTCCACCCTATAGCTCTCTTGTGTTTCCTCAAAACATTCACGAGTCTCTCTTCATCGTTGTCGGACAAGTTACTAGCAATTATTACGTAATTTCTCACTAGACTCAAGAAAAGCATACTTTAAGGTTGGAGGGAGAGGTTTGAGCTCAAGCTCGGGGCTTTACAATGTATGAGTTAATTGATGAAGTTCAAGGAAAAGAGATCACTCCCTCTTTCTTCTCGCATTGAGTTCGACTCCTTGTAGGTGGTCGTGCTAATCCCTCCCGCCACTCAAACATGAATGTAGGCCTTTTTCCAAGATCGTGAATGTAATCCAGAATTCAAAGAATCTTTTTGTGACTCATATTTTTGGCAAGCATTTTCCTCAACTAAGTCAATCATGTTCACACCCAAAAGGGAATAATCCTCATTTGGGTGCTTCATGGCCTCATACATATTAAAGTTCACCTGTTGGTCACCCACCTCCATGGTGATCTTTCCTTCAGTCATACTAATCATTGTACTGCTCACAAGAAAAAGGGTCGCCCAAGTATCAAGGAAGTATCCTGCACAACTTCAGAAGACATATCAAGTACATAAAAATCAGCAGGAAATACTAACCCTTTAACCTGGACCAAGATATCCTCAATTATCCCCACTGGATGCCTAAAAGACCTATCAGCCAATTGTAACACTACAGATGTAGGTTTTATGCTTTTCACTCCTAGGTTCTCATAGATTGATTTAGGCATCACATTGATAGCCGCCCCAAATCTAATAAAGCTCTCCTATGGTCACCTTCCTAAGGTGCAAGGGATGGTAAAAGATCCGGTCCCGCATTTTACAGTATCTGCGGCTTAAACAAGGCCGACACATTTGAGCTCACTTGCACTCTCTCATTCGCCTAAATTTCTCTTGTTTGTGCACAAATCTTTCAAATATTTGGCATAGGTCGAACTCTCTTCACTAAATCTAACAAAGGCACATTCACTTCCACTTTCCCAAACAAGTCAATGATTTCTTTTTAGTGTTGTTTTTCATTTAAGCGCTGCTCATCAAATAAGAGTTTGGAAAAGGAAGGTCTTGGATACTTACCTCTTTACCTTTGCTGGATTGCTTACTCGATTCTCCATCTTCAGCTTTATCTTTGGAACTCTTTGAAGTAGTTCCTTGTTCCTCAAGCTTGCTTTTCTCTCTCAAAAGCTCTTCTTCCTCACACTCTCCGATCTCTTAATCTTTCCCGCAATGGAGGTACTGGCTCACTCTCAATCTCATCCTCACATGGCTCTTCATCATCTTGAGGCTTAAACCTCACTTGCTTCCCACTCATGAGGGCAATGACATTTAAACTCTTCAGGTTCATCACAGTGTTAGAAGGAATGGCTCCACTGCTTTTCGCCTGATTTTCACTCATGTTGTTAGACAACTGAGTGACATAAGAATTAATGTTCTCCGCCTTGGTCTCCCATTGCTCCATCCTCTTCTCCAAGGCATTGAATCTGGCAGCAGTCTTTGAGGAATCCTGCTGAATAAGAGAAGCAATAGCATTAAACTGGTTAGCAGTAGAATCCTTCTCTTCCTTCATCAATGTCATCATACTGTGAAGGAGTTGATTGGTGTCTTCCTTTGGTGGGACTACCAGGGCTTGCTGTTGATTGGGGAACTGGCTAGTGGAAGTGCCGGCTCCTCCTCAGTGAAAATCGCCTCGACCTCTGTTCTCCTCATTCCTCCAACTAAATCTAGGATTGGACTTCCATCCTTCATTGTAAGTGTTGGAGTATGGGTCCCATTTCCGATCCTGTCTACCTTGATACATTACCGAGACCTCTTTATATCGTCCTGGGCAAACGCTCGAAATATGCATTACCGACCCACAATTTTCACAACTAGGTGCGGTAAGCTCATGAAGAAGTAGAGCGTTGTACATTCAAATTCTTCAACTCAAGCAGGATGCAAGATAGCCAGTGATGATATCCGACTCTCCAAAGAGTCCACTTTCGACTCTAGGCTCTCCATTTTTTAGCTTGAGCCAAGGCTCCCAACTCATGCACTCCTCTTTGATCTCTCACACTGTACTGCTGATGGTTTAAAGCCATCTTCTTTATCGATCCCATGCTTCCAAGGTCGTGAGGTCAATCAAAGATCCTCCAGATGCGACATCTAACATACCCTTCTCCCGCTCTTCAACCCATCATAAAAGTATCGCACCAATTGCTCATCGTGAATCGGTGATGGGGGCATCTAGAAAGAAGGTCTTGAAACGGTTCCAATAGTCATACAAGGACTCATCATAATCTCAAGGGGTGAATAAATCTCCTTCCTCATGGAAGATGTCCCGAAGTGGAAAGTACTTCTCGAAAGGCCTTCCTCGATTGGCCCAGCTATGGTAAGCATTGGCCACATGCCCTAAGACTCATATACCACTCTCTCGCTTCCTTCCAAAGACAAATGGAACACCTTCCACAAGACTTGATCCAAAGTAGCTCCAATCGCTTCATACTCGCGGATCATTGTCAAAGCCTCAAGGTGCATATATGGATCCTCTCCTGCCAAACCATGAAATTTAGGAAGTGAATTAATCAATAAACCCTTAATCTCAAAATTAACATCAAAATTAGGGCAAGCAGCTGTACGTCGCTTCCCTAACATCAAAATTAATCATAATGCACATCAGATGTAGTTGCTTCCCTAATTGTCCTACGTCGCTGATTCTCATTGTTCTCTCCCACTCTCTCATGCTCACCATTTCCTCCATTAGTTCCATTTCTAGGTTGGTGAACAGGAAAATCAGGATTGGGAAAGATATTAGGATTCTCAGCCATGATTTCACTATCTCTCTCTACTACACTCCTTCTCTCTTGTTCTTTCCTTTCTTTCCTAAGTCTCCTCAAATGTCTCTCAACTTCGGGATGGAACTGAGCAAGTTTACCTCTCCTGGGCATGCACCAAAAAGCAATCCACAAACTAAGGAATGGTATCAAAATGCTCACAAATACACAAAATCGATAAAAGTGAAATGCGATGAATGTGAGAGTATGGATGTATGAATGTATGTATGAGTGTGTATGTGTGAAAATTGTGTAAAGTATGAAATAGGATCAAAGTATGATGTATGCGTGTGCAAAGGGAAATCAAATCTATACTATGAACAAGTGTAAAATCAAACTATCTAAATGCAATAAAAACAATGATTCCTATTATCAACGATAAGTCATAAATGACAATGGCTATCCGATGGTAAACCAATTACTTGGTTCCCAAGAACGGCGCCAATTTGATCATGGCTCACGATTCGACCTTATGATCGATCCTTGAAACCGTCAAATAAAATAAATTCCAAGATCTGCAGATAGGATGCAACCTCGTGTCGTCTCACTTAATTGGAACCAATATAAAATGGTCTAATCTAGCCTAATTGTCAAAAATTGCAATGAAGTTGATAAAATGGGGTTTGGTCTTTTGGTCTAAACCAAGAAAGCAATCAAAATTAAACAAAAGTGTAAAGAATGTTTTGGTATTTTTCAAATAATGCAATAAACACACAATCGATAAAATCAAATTGATAAAATCCTCTTGAAAATGAGGCTCAAAGCTATCACAGCTTAAAAATTGATTTTCGTGGATACAATCCACTAAGTTTCGTAAGAACAACCCTAAAGGACTCTTAGGTCCAAAGATTTAATCAATGAACTCCATTGTTTAAATCTTTGTTAAAAACCTTAGTGTGAAAATTAGACAAGCAAATGCAATTGGTCGATTGAATAAAACACAACAATCTCAATCAAACACAACTAGGCGATTAAAACCGAGATGCAAAATCCAATGACATATATGAAACTTCATATATTAAGCACAAAAGTTCTACGTAATACTCGTCCAAATTTCAAAATAGTGTTTAACACATGATTAAACTATAACCATGCTAATCTAGCTACACCGATGCAATCTCTAACTCGATATTACACGATATAACTAAACTTTCAACACTAAATGATTACTCCCTTCAAGCTCAGAACTCAAGCCATTGCTACATCTTCAAGAGGACGGACGGTTTAGCTACGCATGTCTCCTGGTCGATCCCTCGGATGTCGGAGAATGAACGAGACTCATGTTGCGAAGATGCCGACGGTGATGATGATGATGGTGATAGTGATGGACGACGATGAGAATGTGAAGGTCTTCGCCCAGTCTGCGCTCCAAGTCGCCTCTCGCTCAAGATCTTTTCGTCAGATTGTCTCTCTGTGTTCGCTCTCTCCTCCCCGCCGAACCTAAAATGGAAGCTCTTATATGATGGGTCACGGGCTCGGGTTGTAATAGTGAGACAGACTTTCCATAGGTCGGGTATTCGCTTGTACGTCGCGACGAATAAGATAAATGAATTAAATTCGTCGCGACATGTGCACTCGTCTGCTCGTCGCGTCGTCTGCATCGTCATGCGCCGCGACGTGTGGAAGTGTGTTCGCCGCAACGTGTGAGACGCCATGCGTTGCGACGCAAGTAATGACCTTGATCGTTGACTTCACGGCGTTGACTCCTTTGTTCCCGAAATTAAATAACAACAAAACAACAATTTGCGTGATCAATTGTCCCAATAAAATTATGGAAAATAAGTATCAAATCATGACAATTTACTGACAAATTGGGAGTTGAAAGAACTCAACATGAGGAACCAATTTAAGCACAAAAATCATCAATAAGGAGTCCACACATGCATAAGTAGCTATGAAAATGCAGCCAATTTATAATATAAACTTGGCTCAATCAGTTAGCTTCAGGAATTCCCAGCAGGAGCGTCAATTCAGTCCTCTTGTTAGTGGGAGTATTAGAACTAAAAATAATGCTTGACTTGCACAAATTCACCATCTGTCCTGAAACTTTACAATACTTATCAAGAATAGCAAGCAGAAGAGAAGCATTAGCAGCATCAGCAGGCAAGAAGAATAAGGCATCATCAGCAAAGAGTAAATGAGACAGGACTGGGCAATCTCCCACTAACCGAAGACCCTCTAACTGTTTCGACTCAATGACATGATTGACCATTCTAGATAAAACATCTACAACAAATAAAAACAGATAGGGAGATAAAGGATCCCCTTGCCTAAGCCCTCTAGATGGAATAATAAGCCCTGATTTCTTACCATTGACAGTAAGGACATAAGTAATGAGAAATGTAACACTTCACTTCCATGAGACCAACCCGACATCGACGGTGATATCCGTGTCCGTGCCCGCGAGGGTGGCGTCTACATCACTCAAGAGAAAACTCAAGATAACTTTTTTTCTTAACACATACTCACACATATTATCGTTAATGCGAAAACAATTTATATAAACAATTCAATGGTCTTGGGGCCCTTTTTACATTTACAATTTATTTCACCAATTGACTTTACAACTTGTCCAACTTAGTAATACAAAAGTCCAAGAATAGAAATACTAAGATGACGCGAACCGATCCCCACCACTTCTGCTTCCTCAACCAACAGATGTCATACGCCTGCTGCCTAACGGGTATTCTTCTAAGTCCCGAAAAAATAGATGCAAATTTTGGATGAGTTTTATGAACTCAAATGAGAAACCATCATCGATGGTTCACTCAATTCATGCATGTTCAATCACTTACCAAATATCACATACGATCACGATTCACAAATGTAATCTCAAATAATACATACCATTACATTTCACAAATGTAAGGCGACGCTTTCCTACAATCCAAATTCAATCATACCATATATGCAATGCACATGAGACCCTTTCCATTTTCATTACGTTGTTGTGACTGCTACCAAATCGTCCCCAAGAACGAGCACATTGCGTTGAGCCGGTGACTTCAAACATTGGGCTTGAAGCCTAATACATTGAGCCCGAGGCTCAATACGCTGGACCCGAGGTCTCGTGCGCTGAAATGAAAGCTCATATATCGTTAGGCGTGATATGCCCCGATACGGTGGTCGCTCCGGTCACAACCGCTTTTATCTCGATCATGTCCTTATGCATGAATGCATATGTTCCAATTTCCATTTACATTTATTTCTATCACTTACATTCAATGCCATTCCTATTTCTTCGACCTTCGGTCCGTATTTCAATCATATTTTTTCAATTTATTGCATCATACCATATCGCATTTAAAAGTCACATCCAATGTATTGAAATGCATAACCAACACTTCAATATCAATTTCCATTTCTCGACCTTTGGTCCGAGATCTCCAATATAAACATTCACACACAATTACACACAAGTGGCACTTCGTTATTTCATTCCAAATATTTCGCACACCTATGGTCCGAAATCAATCAAAATCAAACACACATAAACCCTCCATTATCTCCACATGGCATAATTGCAAAATCTTAAACACATAAAGGTTGAGGAACCAACTAGGTTACTCACCTAATAACTTCCAAGCTAATGCCGGGAAGTCTCTGCCACGTCCGTGGATCTACGGTCCAACTGAGCCTCTATAGCAATTAAAATAGGTAAACATTACCAATCAGATAGTTAGAATGACCAAACAATGCACATGGAATAATTAATACGTGTATAATGCATGTTCATGGCATTCCGGCCCTAATCCAAAAGTTTCCCATCATAAAATTCCTCCGTGTCGATAACGGTGCAATTCGACCTCTATAGGTCCCCAATTAAATAAAACAAAGATTAAATGTTCCATTACCCGGCCACGCCAATTTCCTTCTAAAATTCCTAATTTCTCATAAATGAAATTCACTGTGTCACAAACCGATGCCTCAAGAATCAGGTCAATCGGACGTCGGACGGAAAAGAAATTGACAAAAGAAGCAAGTAGGTCACTTAATGCCATTAAAATTCTACCTCTCTTCTTTCCCCTTTCTTTCTTATTGCCAATCTGAATTTCCAACAACCATAATTCTTAACACACAAATCGGAAAACTACAAACCATAGCTTGTTGGAAAGATCTTGAAAAGCTCTACAATTCTCAAGAATACCATAAAAATCAATTCCAACCCTAAGGGTATCAAATATCCCATCAAAGCTACTGCCTAGTCAAAACCTGTCAACACAGGGCAGTACATTGTAAATTCAATAACTACTCATTTACTCAACCAGAAATTACCACATAAATATGATCAATCAGTTCACAATGTTATCTAAAACTTTCCTACACAACCCAAAATCAAATTCACTTGCTAACAATGTCAAACAATTCACCAAAGAATCTGTATACTGAAATCAACCAATCTGGATAGTAATTTCCCAATCAGCATAACTCTTAGCACAAATGTCAAAAAATTCACTATCTTATATCCCTGAAAAGATAAGATCTCAAACTTCAATTTTTATGAAGAACTCAAAATCCAATTCAATTTTTAACAATTTCAAAACTGTCATGCAAGTTACTGCCATGATCAGCAATTCATAACCTAATGCAGGTTCAATGTTTGCAAAATCATAACTCTCAAATCTGACCTCTAAAAATTACATGCCATATATAATTTTCAAGATACTTTCTTCCTCTACAACTTTGTAGAAGATCACTGACACCAATTCAGTTCACATAATTTTCTAAAATTGCCTCCAATCCGCAAGCTCACAAACTCAACACTTAGGCTAGGTTTCATCAAAATGTTCAAAACCAGTCAATAGTAATCAGTTCATATCTCCCAATATACAACTCGAAAAATAGAAAGATCAGTGGAAATGGAAAGCTAACAATGTAGGCTTCAACTCTCATGAAGACCATTTTCTCAAATTCCATCTCAATTAATTTAGAAAAATCAACAAAGTAATCAGGTTATATACGCGGGTACTGTTCACAGACCCTACAACCAGAAACTTTCCATGCAAAGATTCACCCTTCTAACATTACAATTTAACATCACCTATTTCACACAAATTTGAAGCCAACATCCCAAAGTTTCAGTGGGCACAAACCTCACCTCATTTTCTCACCTACACAATAAGTTATGATCAAAACATTTCAATAGGTTAAACACCAATTTTCCAGATTTCATCTATACCTCATCCTCTTCCATTCTATCACTTTACCTACCTTAATATACATTCATTTACACCTCCAATTCAGCCACAAACTCAACACAACAATTATTTGTATACTAACACAAAATTTGGCAGCACATACACAATTAGCTTTCATTTCTTTTCCATGCATTTAACCTTGCAAACTCAACCCAAAACCAAACCAAATCAATGGAAACTCATTCATCCATACACAAGCATATATTTAAACCCATTTAAACCTACCCTTATAATGGTCAAATAAATGCTTAAAGGATCTCCATGAATACTTCTAACTACCAAAAGCATAAAACAACCATCAAGACTTACCAATCAAGTTGTAAACTCTTCAATTCTCCAACACTTTACAACTCTCCAAAACTTCCTAACTTACTTCACCCATGGCTATCACTTGAGCATACATACAATTCAACATCTTCCCAAGGTTTAAGCTAGCTTTACATGAGAAGGAAGAAGGCCAAAAGAACAAGAAATTAGTTTATATAAAGGAGCCACCAACGAAGGAAGGAAGAAAGCACACCAAGGAGGAGGAAAACAAGGTTTGGTGATGCAAAGGAAAAGCCAACTTTCACTTTGTTTTATTCAACAAGGAGAGTTGTGAATAACAAGGAAACTCAAGTATAATTGCTCTTTTAAAACTAATTTATTGACTTCAAATAAGTAGAGTGTCGAGGTGTTAAACATAAGAAGACAAAAGCAATAAATCAAGTGGGACACTTGTCTTCCAATTGGAAAAAATGCAATTTATCCACTAATCCTATTTAGTTAAGTGCTAATTCCAATTAAGCTCTAATCATAGCACTAGAATAATTCTCCAACTTCATTTATCCACTAATCTCCTGCCATTAGGCAATCCTGTTCAAGATTAATAGCTTACTCGATCGATCGGTTAGAATTTTCCTATCCTAAGAACTCAGAAAAATTTCAAAAATTTCATAAATCCCTAAAAATGTAAAACACTCAATGGCGCACTCCAAATAATTTTCCAAGTACAACTTTCACATAAATTTCACAAAAGAGCACAATTAGACACTTATGCCGGAAATGTCATGAATGCATGTATACCATGTGCATGTGCAACCAATCATTAATCATAGAGGCTATATGTCAGATGTTCATGCCGAGATATAATTTACTACTTCTAACCCGTCCCAATTTACTAAAATACCTTTCCCATCGGTGATGGGATGTTACAATTCTCCCCTCCTAATAAAAATTTCGTCATCGAAATTTCATAGACGATTGATCAGGAAGGCAGGGGAGCCTTTTGATTAATATTCTCTGTTTTCCACTGTTTTCACTACACGACCAAATTCGGTCAATGAACGGAGATCCAAAACAATCAATTACTCTATTTCCCTTTCTCAAACTTTCCATTATTTTACTGCTTTCTCATGATTATGCGCAATTTGTTACTTTCAATATCATCACTATCAATAACATATATATCGGATCCTAACAATATTTCCAATTCTGTCTATGAAACACTTTGTGAATCCGAATCATCTTTTAGGTTTTAGCCTAACTTACCAATCCATAATTCTATTCACACCACAATCACATAGAGACCCCTCATCACGAATTCAATTTCCCTTAACTACACCTTTATTTCCATCCAAGTACATTTTGGCCGAGGCCATACCCTTCAAAATACTTCATTTATCGCTTATCAGAGTTCGTTATTATTAAAACACAAATCACAAATCTCATGAGATTTCTAACCTCAGTGTGAATCAATTTAACTCATTGTCACCAATATAATGATTGTCATGCCACAATCACCTACACTATACATCAATCTCATATTCCCATGAACTCCAAAATACCTGTTGGTTAATCACACATGTCATCGTTCACTTTGATAGACTATATGTAACATCCCACCCCCTCCTGGAAGGGTAAAATAGTAAAATTGGCATAGGATGAGATTGGTAAGGAATAATTAGTACTGTTCGTGCATAATAGGATCGATACACAGTATCAATTGTGTATATGGAATTACGGTAAATGCATTCATGACATTCCCGGTAATTGGGCCTAAAGCAATTTTATTGGAATTCATGGGATAATTGAGTTTGGAAAATTGTTTGGACTGCACCATAAATGGTTTTACATTTTTAGGGATTTTTAGGAATTTTTCTGGATTTTTTTTCCGGAGAAAATTTCCGGACCGGCAAAATCGCCAGAATCGCCCTAAACATGTTTTATGGTAGAAAAGGTAATTGTTGTGATTGAAAATTATTTAGAGTGCACTGTTACATGTTTTATAATTTTAGGAATTTCATTAATTCTCGTAAAATAATTGGAAATTCTCGATCGGATAAATCGCCAATCAATAATCCCATCGCTTCTCGTAGCAAAAATCGCTACCCACTGGTACTGTACTATTGGGTATTTTATTTTGGGATTGAAAGTAGGGCCATTGGAGCGAAATGGAGTAAAATTTTGGACTGGATTAAACAAATATATTTTGACTTTTCTTTGACCTTGAAACCAATGAGAATTTGCCATTTATAAAGAGACATTAAATGCTCCCTTTCAAGGCTTACGGATATGTATTGTTATTAAAAGGAAAGATGATTTTGTGCCTTATGTATAGCCATCCGAAACACACAAAAACCAACTCTTCTTTTAAACCATCGATTTTTGCTATCCTTTTCTCATTTTCTCCATAACTATATGCTACCATCTCTTACTCCCATCAAAGCTAGATGATGATGAGTATGGTATATTCTTGAGAAGGAAAAGGTGGTAGCTTGATATAGAAGTTAGAAGGTAAAAGTTGGAAGTGGAACCTTTGAAGGAGAATTGTGTTAGGTAAGTTTCATTTAAGTAATTGAGTTTAAATGATGTCTTTTATATGGATTCAATGCCATGATAGTGTGGGATAGTTAATAAAAGGGTTTAAAGCATGTATTAGGTTTAGGTGGGCATTAAAGTGATGATTATTATGATTTGAAGGAAAGGGGATGAGGTTAGATGAGGATGCATTGAAGTTAATGATATGGTTTGATATTGAATTGAATATGGATAATTATTTGAGTATTTGAATTGAGGAATTTAATGCTGCCAATTTTTCAGTGTTAGCCCTAATATATGTATGACTGTATTTATATTTAATTTGTATTTATTTTGATGTCTAGTGATGTGAAAAAGGAATTAGAAGTGGGTGAACTAAGGTTAACCTTAAATCTGGAAAGTTGGAATTTTAATTGATGTTACTGTTTTATTCATAACTTATTGTGTAGAAATGCAAATGAGGTAAGGTTAGTGGCCACTGAAACTTTGGGATGTTGGCTTCAATTTAGTGTGAAAGGGGTGTTGTTGAATTCCAATTATAGAAGGGTGAAATTTTGCATGGAAAGTTACTGTTCCATTGCCTGTGAACAGTAACCGCAACCATGACATCTGAGTTTTGTTGATTTTTATGAATTAATTGAGATGGAATTAGGGAAAATGATCTTCATGGAAGTTGTAGCATATTGAATTATATTTCCATTGCTACTGATCTTGCTATTTTTAGAATTGTGTATTGGGAGATATGAATTGATTACTAATGACTGGTTTTGAACATTTTGGATGAAACCTAGCTTAAGTGTGATTTTGTGAGTTTACTGATTAGAGGCAATTTTAACATTTTAAGTGGACTGAACTGGTGTGCGTGAGCTTCTGAAAAGTTTTAGAGGAAAAGATTACCTTGAAAATGACATATGGTTTGTAATTTTTAGAAGTCAGAATTGGGAGTTATGATTTTTCAAAAACTGACCCTACATTAGGTTATGAATGGCTGATCATAACAGAAACTTCCATAACAGTTTTGAAATTGTTAGAGATCGAATTGGATGTTGAGTGCTGCATTAAAATTGAAGTTTGAGATGTTATCTTTTCAGGGATATAAAGTTCTGAATTTATTGACTTGTATACTGGAAGTTATGCTTCTTGTAAGATTACTGCCCAAATTGAAGGATTTCAGGGACAGTAACATTAGATGAATTAATTGACTAGTTTAGAAATAGAATTTGATTTTGGGTTGTTCATGAAAGTTGTAGAGGACATTGTGAATTTATTGATCATATTTTTTTGGTAATTTATTACTAAGGAATCAGTGAGTTATGAAATTGCAAATGTACTGCCCTGTGTTGAGGGAAATTGTGAAGGCAGAAGGTTTGATGGCTTATTTGATACCCTTAGGGTTGGAATTGATTTTATGGTCTTCTTGAGAGTTGTAGAGCTTTTCATAAGCTTTCCAATGAGGTATAGTGGGTATTTTTCTGATTTGTGTGTTAAAAGTTAGCATAATTGGAAATTGGGATTTAAATCTGGAAAGAAAGGGAAAGGCAGAGGCGAGACAAACTTGCCGTCTCATGAGGGCGACATCTCGCCTCGAGGCGAGATTAAGGGCTGGTCGCGAGGCGACGCCTCGCCTCGCGACAAGCGAGGTGTATCCGCCTGAGGGCGGCGCCTCGCCCACGAGGCAAAGCGATGGGTATACTTTTTATTTATTCTCGAATTTTATTTGGTATTAATTGATCCGATTGTTCTTTTGTCAATTTTTTCCCGTCCAACGTCCGATTGACCTGATTCCAGAGGCATCGGATTCGTTGAATATTTAATTTCATATTATGAGAAACGGGAATTTTAAACGGAAATTTGACGTAGCCCTATCGACGGATCATGTAAACACTGCTTTATTTAATCGAGGACCCATAGAGGTCCGAATTGCTACCGTCGGCCTATGGATTTCTAATTTTGATAGAATTTTATTATGGGAAAATATTGAGTTAGGACCGGAATTCATGAACATGCATATCTCATCAATATGAGCACAAATTTTATATTTAGTGACTCGTATTTTTCTCGATTCTTATAAAGGCTAATTGAGCGTCGATTGACCGACGTCACGAGAGGCTTTCCGCATTAGCTCGAAGTAATAGGTGAGTAACCTAGTTGGTTTCTCAAATTTCTGGTTGTTTACATGCTTAACGTGAATTACGTGCAAAATGACTTGAATGATCACCGTATGAATATCGCATGTAATGTATGGGATTGTATTGTATGATTTACTGATACTGGTAGACTGGGCTTTATAGCCACCGTACTGAACACTGCTATACTGAGCTTTATAGCCATATCATTGATTCACTGATACACTGGGTTTTATAGCCAACATCGTACATTTATCGATATCGTATTGCATGCATAATTGCATGATCGATAATGGACGCGTGCTGAGTTGCTAATTTACCGATAAGAGCTTCGAGCTCTCATATCAGATCGACCGCCTCGAGCCCGAGGGGAGAAATCTCGACGCGTCCCCACTAAACACCGATCGAGCACTTGGGCACAACATCGAATAATCGGAAAGAGTCACATATGCATTGCATTCGCATAAATGACCGCTTGTTTTGTGATAAGTATCGCTTTCGTGATGGTGCGTGTTCTTGTGAATGGTTTATCGTTCTTGGATATGGTTATTGACCGCTTATTGGTAATTGATGATTATCAGATTTGATTGCATCAGACGCCATGGGCGTAATGCATGATTTGAGAACCATCGATGATGGTTTTCACCGAGTTCGCAAAACTCACCCAAAATTTGCATCTATTTTCAGGTCTCAAGAATACCCGGTTGACACGGAGTATGTCTCATCGTAGTCGAGTAAAGGTTAGAGATCGGGATCGTTCGTGTTTGCATTAGTGTCTTAGTAAACCGTATTCCGCAATCACCGATAACAAGGCATTGTATTTTCTTGAGCCCTTGTGGTATTAATGTTTTATCGCATTGATCGATTGTAATTATTATCGATGACCGTAATAATCAAACGGGTTTATATTGAATACGGATTTTATTTACTTACCGTGTTTGCCGTGTGAACGTGGGGTTAATGGCTATAAAGAAAAAGTGTATTCAATTTTAAATCGATCGACGTAGTCGCCACTCTCGTGGGACACGGACTCGGATATCACCAACGATATCGTGTTCGGTCTTACGGGTGTGGGTGTTACAATTAGGTGGTATCGAGCCCAGAGTACGTAATGTATCCGGGCACGCTTTGGAACATAGGTTTCTGATTTCATCGCGTCGTTGCATAGCATCGTGGTAATCGATCCCTAGTCGAGTCGCCGAGGATAAATCCTACGGGTGCATAAATGTCAAGTGATTAAGTGAGAGAAGAGTGAGACGGGATTAGAGTGTAAATCCCTAAAAGGGGATAATCAATTAGGAAAGGATAAAGGAAAAAAATGGATAAGAAGGTTGATATTGTACTGGGTTAGAAACCCTCATATGTGATAGCAGAATAATTGTGTTGGCCTAGACTAATTAAGAATTTTCAAATTAAATTGATAATATTATGGTGACAGAAAAATGCAAATGTTGAGAACTTGGAGAGGTCCATTAGAGATATGGGACGCATATTGGTTATAGTAGATCTAAGTGAAATCAAAAGCCCGGAAGGGTTAGGTAATTACAGTTCTGACTGTATATGTCATGAATGGGGAAATATTGGAATTGAGTAAAATGTAGATGATCCAATCGGGCATATTTTGATTCACTGTATTTGAGTTAGAGATCAGTAGATATTATAGGCGAAAGATAATAGCGAGCTGGAAAGAAGCTCAATAGAGTACTGTAACGGTTTATTGAGAACTGAAAGAATCGAAAAGGAAAGATGTTCAGTGCCTAATTGAGTGAGATAAAAGTGTACAGATAAATTGAAGAATTTGTGAAATGGTTAGGATTTGGACCGCATATGCTTGAAACTGAAATGATTATGTGACTATTATGCTACGAGTTTGAAAATTCGTATGATAAAATCGTAAAGGAAAAAAACAGACAGATGATTTCTACTGATGGTGTATCGGGAAATTATGAATTAGGTGTATACGGACACAAAAATGGTAACTGGATAGGCATATAGATAGAGATAAAATGGAGTGGTATCAACGATTTTGTCGGGTATTGGGGACTGTGAACACCCGATCATAGACTGTTTGAGGAAAATAGCAGATAAGTAGCAGAAAACGGAATGAAAAATAAGAATAATGATCATAAGCTGATAAGCCAAATTGATATGACCTTACAAGGTCAAGTTGCACGTAACGGATAGGGGAATAAGACATACGGTTTAATGATATGGTGAGAATGAAATAAAGATCTTGAAATGAATGAAACCACAATAGTGGTGTATGAAAAGAGTTATTGTATTTAATTCAATTTACTGTTAGGGATATCTATTGGACGGTAATGTTGATTGTGACTAATGAAATGTATGTGACAGATATATGGAAATCATAGAGGAAACGAGCGGTAAATGTTTAGAGTAATTATAAGTGTGAAGTTCTTAAGAGGTTAAAGTAAGACAAAGGTGGACTGAGTGTACTGTATGAGAGGAATCAAAAGTGATTACGTATAGATTACGTAATAAGTGTGAAAGAAAGTATTTAAGTGACTGCCACAAGGAACCTTCGCGAAAGGAATGTTCTGATCTATTAAATGATGGCATAAAAGTGTCTTGATTGAGATTGTACGTATAGTGAAGAAGGATTGAAGCACAATTAGGAATAATTAGTTGATGAGACTTTCGTGAACCGTATAAAGCTGGTAACAAGACGAACAGTCAAATGGATAGAAGTATGGACAAAATTAAAGGTGATATTGGGACATAGTTCATATTGTTGAGATTATCTGCATTGTATGTACAGAAATGTAAAGAATTCCATATGAGTGAGATTTTAATTTGAGGTGATTCTATTAGTGAATCGATCTCCAGTTATGATGTAAAACTGTTGAGGAATCTAGATTTGAAACGAAGAATAAAAGAGTCCCGAACTGAGAAGTGAGATACTAAAATAAAATGGAAATTTTGGAGGTCCAAGTACGAATGACAAGGTATTAACATATGTTGATAGGAATGATATGAAAACAAATGAGAAGAGAAAATGAAAAAGAGTAATTGAATAGAGACAAGAGGGTCAAAAGGGAAACTGACAATGAGGTAATGTAGTGACACCTTCATAAAGAAATTGCAGATACACTCATTGTAGACTCAATGAAAAGGGTAAAAGATGTATGGTAAAATCAATAAGACCCTAATAGGAATTATGCGAGGTAAACAATGGTAATAATCGTGATTAGAGATGAATGTGTTTAGAAGTGTTGAATAAAGTGAAAAGTGAAAAGAACGATAGGATTAATTGAGGAATCGACATCGATGATATACATACATTGGAAGAGTGGGCGTGAGTATTGAATGCGACAATATGTTGAACAAGTATGAAATAAATTGAATCGATCGTGATAAATGGTATTAGTGCCATTCTCATTATTGAAAGCCTTGAGACCGAGATTCCTATAAGGATACATTTGGTTAATTTGAGGAAAGAGACCGTGTAAATACGATAATGCTTCAATGAATGATCAATTACAGATATTGGGGTTTTCAATCAATGTCAAGCGATATTGGGTAATAGTGAAGTGTTTTTGGAAAATTGAAGTTGTAAAAATAGTGATAAGAAAGGTTAAGAGTGCAGAAAGTAAAGGGGGAAGTTTTTATGATGAGTTTGAATATACAAATGGAATTGGAAAACTATTGTGAACAAAAGTCGAAGGAGAAATAAGTGTACCGATAAAAGGTATTAGAACAAGAAAGTGATCATCAAAGTTAGACATTCTAGTCAAAGATATTTGAAAAGTGAAATTGAGTAATTGTAGGTATAGAACGAAGTAATTCTTGGCTCAAGTGATTATAGGTTGAATGTCCAATGGGAAAAAGGTTTGATTATGGTCGTGTTATAGAGCTTTGATTCACTGGAAAATATATCTTTGTTACCTTCGCATGCTGCCTCTTGGGAGTTAAAGACCATAATGGATTTGAGACTAAAATGTGTGAGAAAAAAGAAAGTGACTTAGGAAGCCTGCATGGTTAGCTAAAGTGGAATCGGATCGGACAAATGAGATAGAGTAAATTGTATATCCGGATAAAGTGTGTGAACACTATAGAACAGTGAAATTGTCTTACGAGAATCGAATTTGAATATAAAGTGAATGACATATGATAAATGACTGCATTAGGTACATTGTTACTGATTATAGTGAAGTGGAGTTAAGTGTCACTGTATTGGTACCAAGGGAATGTAATTCGTCCCTGACGTGATTAAGGGAGGTACCAAAGAAATGAAAACGTACTCATTGGAACATAAGTTGGCCTATATAACATTGGGGAAAAAGGTATTAGAGGAAAAAAAATGTGATAAGTGAATAGATTTAAAATAAATAAAAAAATACTGTGCTGAGTTATATATTGGAACCAAAGGTAGAGAAATGACAAGTGAAATAGCTAAGAAAAATGAGATCGTCAATTGATAGTCTTGTCAAATCCGTTTACTGTACTAAGTGATAACGAGTTAGCCAAATTAGTAACTGAGTTACGGAGCGAGAGTGATTACTGCGATCACTCCAAAAGTGAATCATTAAGTGGAAAAGTATATGGGATATGAAGAATCATATGATTAGTGGAACCTTTGAAGGAGAATTGTGTTAGGTAAGTTTCATTTAAGTAATTGAGTTTAAATGATGTCTTTTATATGGATTCAATGCCATGATAGTGTGGGATAGTTAATAAAAGGGTTTAAAGCATGTATTAGGTTTAGGTGGGCATTAAAGTGATGATTATTATGATTTGAAGGAAAGGGGATGAGGTTAGATGAGGATGCATTGAAGTTAATGATATGGTTTGATATTGAATTGAATATGGATAATTATTTGAGTATTTGAATTGAGGAATTTAATGCTGCCAATTTTTCAGTGTTAGCCCTAATATATGTATGACTGTATTTATATTTAATTTGTATTTATTTTGATGTCTAGTGATGTGAAAAAGGAATTAGAAGTGGGTGAACTAAGGTTTACCTTAAATCTGGAAAGTTGGAATTTTAATTGATGTTACTGTTTTATTCATAACTTATTGTGTAGAAATGCAAATGAGGTAAGGTTAGTGGCCACTGAAACTTTGGGATGTTGGCTTCAATTTAGTGTGAAAGGGGTGTTGTTGAATTCCAATGATAGAAGGGTGAAATTTTGCATGGAAAGTTACTGTTCCATTGCCTGTGAACAGTAACCGCAACCATGACATCTGAGTTTTGTTGATTTTTATGAATTAATTGAGATGGAATTAGGGAAAATGATCTTCATGGAAGTTGTAGCATATTGAATTATATTTCCATTTCTACTGATCTTGCTATTTTTATAATTGTGTATTGGGAGATATGAATTGATTACTAATGACTGGTTTTGAACATTTTGGATGAAACCTAGCTTAAGTGTGATTTTGTGAGTTTACTGATTAGAGGCAATTTTAACATTTTAAGTGGACTGAACTGGTGTGCGTGAGCTCTGAAAAGTTTTATAGGAAAAGATTACCTTGAAAATGACATATGGTTTGTAATTTTTAGAAGTCAGAATTGGGAGTTATGATTTTTCAAAAACTGACCCTACATTAGGTTATGAATGGCTGATCATAACAGAAACTTCCATAACAGTTTTGAAATTGTTAGAGATCGAATTGGATGTTGAGTGCTTCATGAAAATTGAAGTTTGAGATGTTATCTTTTCAAGGATATAAAGTTCTGAATTTATTGACTTGTATACTGGAAGTTATGCTTCTTGTAAGATTACTGCCCAAATTGAAGGATTTCAGGGACAGTAACATTAGATGAATTAATTGACTGGTTTAGAAATAGAATTTGATTTTGGGTTGTTCATGAAAGTTGTAGAGGACATTGTGAATTTATTGATCATATTTTTTTGGTAATTTATTACTAAGGAATCAGTGAGTTATGAAATTGCAAATGTACTGCCCTGTGTTGAGGGAAATTGTGAAGGCAGAAGGTTTGATGGCTTATTTGATACCCTTAGGGTTGGAATTGATTTTTATGGTCTTCTTGAGAGTTGTAGAGCTTTTCATAAGCTTTCCAATGAGGTATAGTGGGTATTTTTCTGATTTGTGTGTTAAAAGTTAGCATAATTGGAAATTGGGATTTAAATCTGGAAAGAAAGGGAAAGGCGAGGCGAGACAAACTTGCCGTCTCATGAGGCGACATCTCGCCTCATGAGGGCGAGATTAAGGCTGGTCGCGAGGCGACGCCGCCTCGCGATTTAAGCGAGGTGTATCCGCCTCGGGAGGGCGGCGTCTCGCCTCATGAGGCAAAGCGATGGGTATACTTTTTATTTATTCGAATTTTATTTGGTATTAATTGATCCGATTGTTCTTTTGTCAATTTCTTTCCCGTCCAACGTCCGATTGACCTGATTCCAGAGGCATCGGATTCGTTGAATATTTAATTTCATATTATGAGAAAACGGGAATTTTTAAACGGAAATTTGACGTAGCCCCTATTGACGGATCATGTAAACACTGTTTTATTTAATTGAGGACCTATAGAGGTCCGAATTGCGCACCGTCAGCGCCTATGGATTTCTAATTTTTGATAGAATTTTATTATGGGAAAATATTGAGTTAGGACCGGGAATTCATGAACATGCATATCTCATCAATATGAGCACAAATTTTATATTTAGTGACTCGTACTTTTTCTCGATTCTTATAGAGGCTAATTGGGCGTCGATTGACCGACGTCACAGAGGCTTTCCGGCATTAGCTCGGAAGTAATAGGTGAGTAACCTAGTTGGTTTCTCAAATTTCTGGTTGTTTACATGCTTAACGTGAATTACGTGCAAAAATGACTTGAATGATCACTGTATGAATACTGGCATGTAATGTATGGGATTGTATTGTATGATTTACTGATACTGGTAGACTGGGCTTTATAGCCACCGTACTGAACACTGTTATACTGGGCTTTATAGTCATATCATTGATTCACTGATACACTGGGTTTTATAGCCAAATACTGTACATTTACTGCATACTGTATTGCATGCATAATTGCATGATCAGATAATGGACGTGCCCCAAGTTGCTAATTTTACTGATAAGAGCTTCGAGCTCTCATACTGTACTGACCGGGCCTCGAGCCCGAGGGGAGAAATCCCTGACGCGTCCCCACTAAACACTGACTGAGCACTTGGGCACAACACTGAATAACTGGAAAGAGTCACATATGCATTGCATTCGCATAAATGACTGTTTTGTGATAAGTACTGCTTTCGTGATGGTACGCGTTATTCGTGGAATGGTTTATCACATCGGATATGGTTATTGACCGCTTATTGGTAATTGATGATTATCAGATCTGCATCGACGCCATGGGCGTAATGCATGATTTGAGTGAACCATCGATGATGGTTTCTCACTGAGTTCGCAAAACTCACCCAAAATTTGCATCTATTTTTCAGGTCCTGAAGAATACCCCGGTTGACACGGGAGTATGTCTACTGTAGTCGAGTAAAGGTTAGAGATCGGGATCAGTTCGTGTCTGCATTAGTGTCTTAGTAAACTGTATTCCGCAATCACTGTATAACAAGGCATTGTATTTTTACTGAGCCCTTGTGGTATTAATGTTTTACTGCATTGACTGATTGTAATTATTACTGGATGACTGTAATAACTGAAATGAGTTTATATTGAATACGGATTTTATTTACTTACCGTGTTTGCCGTGTGAACGTGGGGTTAATGGCTATAAAGAAAAAAGTGTATACTGAATTTTAAATCGACTGATGTAGTACGCCACTCTCGTGGGACACGGACTCGGATATCACCAACGATATCAGGTTCGGGTCTTACGGGTGTGGGGTGTTACACTATACCATTAATTTCTTTTCCACAATACTTTTACTAGAGCATAACGCTTCGATTGTTTCTTATGTTTTCTCGAACCATGCACTTATGATCATTTGATTTCCCATTTTAACCTTTCAATTACTCTTTCAATACGCTCATGCTAGAACATAAAGCTTCGATCATTCTTTACATTTTCACTAACAGTTCCCGTACTGAGTATCACCCATATTTCTTAATTTGGACTATACCTATCATTTTCCTCAACAATTGGAGTTATCCTTAGTTCTTCAATACGGTTTACAATTTCTACATCCTCACTTCGGGTTTTGCCAATTCACTTTGATGCACACTAACTCTGAAAGTCCCATAGCTAATAATACTTTCTTTTGCCCCATTTTGTCAGTTCGACTATAACACTCAATAATACACTAGATTTGATAACCTTCTTACCCAAATTTTGATCTTCTGCAATTGAATTTATTTCTTTCTTTGTTCAATCTCTTAAATTACGCCATTGACTTAGTTTAAAATTAATCAGCCGTTGAATCCTTTTCAAATCATTCAAATGTTATCGATTTGCATATTCATAGACATTTCCAAACTATTTTTGTACGATTAATGTCTCCAAGCTTTTAGGCAACACTCAGTATAACAAGTTTCAAATCATCGATCATAATACCGCTACTATAGAATCATATTTGTCCTAAGGTGCATAAAATCACCAGATACAATGTCAATAGATCACATCATAACCGTTATTGGAACACTTCAGTATAGACAGTAATTTCCTCAATTGTCTCCTTTATGATCATCACTCATAACATTTACATGTTTTCCTCAATCATTTTTGTCAATTTGTTAAAACCAGAAAATCTTTAACACTTTCTAAACGCATCCAAAGATTCCGTTAGTTCTAATTAATTCAATTCGCATATACATATCTTTTGAACTGTCACAATGTATCAATACCTATATCTTCATTAATTCTTCCAATATCCCACGTCAGATACTAATCCATCCATTATTCATTTAATCGATTAAGATTCACTCTTAAGAGACTTACATGTCAACTAATTTCCTCAACTATACCAATTCATCTATTCCTTATGCTTATATCTATTATCCACTCCAAACACAATTTAGACATGTTCCTTTTTCGCAATACAATAAACTTAGTTGACTCCTAACTCTTTCATTATCTAACGTCTCCAATGAGGAAAAATTTTCGTTTAATTTTTCTCATCATATCATATTCTGCCACATGTTCCTTACCTAAATTTCTCCACATAACGCAATTTATACACGATAGATCACCCACTGACTTGAATAAACAATCGTTATATCGATCTCGCATCGTCGTAATGTAACATAAACTTTAATCCCTCAAATTCGCAATTAATATTCAGTAATTCTCTTGATAATCGTAACAATTAACATAATATACACTCTTTCAAGAGTATAGTTTAGCTCTTACGCTAGAGTCTCGCCAGATATAATACAAATCGCCATTCTTGATACTTCACGAAGATCAATCTCGAAGAGCACTTAAACAATTTATTTTCCTCTACTATCTTACCATTCATCACCATAATCATCACATCCTATCTGACAATATATATCTATAGTCCCATCAATTTGCCCGTTAATAGATCATACTGCTAAAAATACCTTAATTACATTTAATTCTCGATAATCATTTTCTTTTGGTACCAATTTCGATCATGGAGACCTTACTATATTCATGTCCCTCTTTTTATTCCCTCAAGCTCATTACCAATGCGAACACCTTTAACTATCTCACTTCTCATTTTGAGTATTCTCATGCCTTACTCTCACTCATTTTGAACTTGAGCTACCGGCATTACTTCCTATATCATATTCATGTAAATAATTCATTTATGCTAGCTCATTTCACCCATGATGGTAATCCCACTATTAGATATACACTTACAAAGGATCATATAATCTGAACTCAACAATCTTCCTGTACCCCGTCCTCGTTCGTGAGGATCATATATAATCACAATTCATTCACAACTCGATCATTATAAGCACTTTCATTTCTTCTTCTAACTCATAAAGGAATATTTTTTTGACAAGAATTCGCCAAGAAGTAGCCATTAACTCATCAATTACAGGTAACATTTTCACTTAACATAGGGCTCCCATAATCAGGTGTGCATTTACTTAGGCAGATTAATTAAACCCGAACAACTTTTTCATCTACCAATTTCATTGTCTTACATTTCAATCTTTTCATTTTTGCATTAGACCCATATATTTCCATACTCATATCTATATCATAGATATGAAATCATTCTTGATTTTGCACTTAATATATAATTTGACTCCAAATCACCAATCCTTATTTATAACTCTCATCACGGTAATCAATCCCAATTGTAACTTTTCTATATCATAGATACACTTTATTGTCATTTACCTTATACACTGTAAATCTTACCATTATCACATCTCTATTTTTCCTCTATTAATTTACAACTATAGTCTTTATTTCTAACTCATATTCAAGGATATACCCAATATCACTCCAATTTTGCACTTCACAATATACCCGTCAATCTCAAAACACTAAATATTCGTCTATCTGATCAAACCATACACTCTTTCCTATTTTGCAATATCCATTACTTCCTTTTCTCACATTCTAATACATTATCCTTTTTCTCACTTTTTCTAACCGCTAAAACAACTGAGACATACTTATGCATACGACCCATATACTACACTGGGGATCAGTTGTCACTGTCTGCCGTGACATGACTTAAATACATGCACCCTATGTTTGATCGTGCTCGGATACATTACGTATCTCTGGGCTCGATATTACCTAAATGTAACACTTCACTTCCGCAAGACCAACCCGACATCGACGGTGATATCTGTGTCCGTGCCTGCGAGGGTGGCGCTACATCACCAAGAGAAAACTCAAGATAACTTTTTTTTCTTAACACATACTCACACATATTATCGTTAATGCGAAAACAATTTATATAAACAATTCAATGGCCTTGGGGCCCTTTTACATTTACAATTTATTTCACTCAATTGACTTTACAACTTGTCCAACTTAGTAATACAAAAGTCCAAGAATAGAAATACTAAGATGACGCGAACCGATCCCCACCACTTCTCCGCTTCCTCAACCAACAGATGTCATACGCCTGCTGCTTAACGGGTATTCTTCTAAGTCCTGAAAAATAGATGCAAATTTTGGGTGAGTTTTATGAACTCGGTGAGAAACCATCATCGATGGTTCACTCAATTCATGCATGTTCAATCACCTTACCAAATATCACATACGATCACGATTCACAAATGTAATCTCAAATAATACATACCATTACATTTCACAAATGTAAGGCGACGCTTTCCTACAATCCAAATTCAATCATACCATATATGCAATGCACATGAGACCCTTTCCATTTTCATTACGTTGTTGTGGACTGCGCTACCAAACTGTCCCAAGAACGGGCACATTGCGTTGAGCCGCTGGCTCTCAAACATTGGGCTTGAAGCCCTAATACATTGAGCCCGAGGCTCAATACGTTGGACCCGAGGTCTCGTGCGCTGAAATAAAGCTCATATACGTTAGGCGTGATATGCCCCGATACGTGGTCGCTCGGTCACAATCGCTTTTATCGATCATGTCCTTATGCATGAATGCATATGTTCCAATTTCCATTTCCATTTATTTCTATCACTTACATTCAATGCCATTCCCTATTTCTTCAGACCTTCGTCCCAGATTTCAATCATTTTTTTTCAATTTATTGCATCATACTATATCGCATTTAAAAGTCACATCCAATGTATTGAAATGTATAACTAACACTTCAATATCAATTTCATTTCTCGGACCTTTGGTCCGAGATCTCCAATATAAACATTCACACACAATTACACACAAGTAGCACTTCGTTATTTCATTCCAAATATTTCGACACCTATGGTCCAAATCAATCAAAATCAAACACACATAAACCCTCCATTATCTCCACATGGCATAATTGCAAAATCTTAAACACATAAAGGTTGAGGAACCAACTAGGTTACTCACCTAATAACTTCCAAGCTAATGCCGGAAGTCTCGCCACGTCTGTGGATCTACGGTCCAACCGAGCCTCTATAGCAATTAAAATAGGTAAACATTACCAATCAGATAGTTAGAATGACCAAACAATACACATGGAATAATTAATACGTGTATAATGCATGTTCATGGCATTCTCGCCCTAATCCAAAAGTTTCCCATCATAAAATTCTCTCTGGCGCCGACAAAGGCGCAATTCGGACCTCTATAGGTCCCCAATTAAATAAAACAAAGGATTAAATGTTCCATTACCCGGCCACATCAATTTCCGCCTAAAATTCTCAATTTCTCATAAAATGAAATTCACTGTGTCACAAACCGATGCCTCAAGAATCAGGTCAATCGGACGTCGGACGGAAAAGAAATTGACAAAAGAAGCAAGTAGGTCACTTAATGCCATTAAAATTCTACCTCTCTTCTTTCCCCTTTCTTTCTTATTGCCAATCTGAATTTCCAACAACCATAATTCTTAACACACAAATCGGAAAAATACAAACCATAGCTTGTTGGAAAGATCTTGAAAAGCTCTACAATTCTCAAGAAGACCATAAAAATCAATTCCAACCCTAAGGGTATCAAATATCCCATCAAAGCTACTGCCTAGTCAAAACCTGTCAACACAGGGCAGTACATTGTAAATTCAATAACTACTCATTTCCTCAGCCAGAAATTACCACATAAATATGATCAATCAGTTCACAATGTTATCTAAAACTTTCCTACACAACCCAAAATCAAATTCACTTGCTAACAATGTCAAACAATTCACCAAAGAATCTGTATACTGAAATCAACCAATCTGGACAGTAATTTCCCAATCAGCATAACTCTTAGCACAAATGTCAAAAAATTCACTATCTTATATCCCTGAAAAGATAAGATCTCAAACTTCAATTTTTATGAAGAACTCAAAATCCAATTCAATTTTAACAATTTCAAAACTGTCATGCAAGTTACTGCCATGATCAGCAATTCATAACCTAATGCAGGTTCAATGTTTGCAAAATCATAACTCTCAAATCTGACCTCTAAAATTACATGCCATATATCATTTTCAAGATACTTTCTTCCTCTACAACTTTGTAGAAGATCACTGACACCAATTCAGTTCACATAATTTTCTAAATTGCCTCCAATCCGCAAGCTCACAAACTCAACACTTAGGCTAGGTTTCATCAAAATGTTCAAAACCAGTCAATAGTAATCAGTTCATATCTCCCAATATACAACTCGAAAAATAGAAAGATCAGTGGAAATGGAAAGCTAACAATGTAGGCTTCAACTCTCATGAAGACCATTTTCCCAAATTCCATCTCAATTAATTTAGAAAAATCAACAAAGTAATCAGGTTATATATGAGGGTACTGTTCACAGACCCTACAACCAGAAACTTTCCATGCAAAGATTCACCCTTCTAACATTACAATTTAACATCACCTATTTCACACAAATTTGAAGCCAACATCCCAAAGTTTCAGTGGGCACAAACCTCACCTCATTTTCTCACCTACACAATAAGTTATGATCAAAACATTTCAATAGGTTAAACACCAATTTTCCAGATTTCATCTATACCTCATCCTCTTCCATTCTATCACTTTACCTACCTTAATATACATTCATTTACACCTCCAATTCAGCCACAAACTCAAAACAACAATTATTTGTATACTAACACAAAATTTGGCAGCACATACACAATTAGTTTTCATTTCTTTTCCATGCATTTAACCTTGCAAACTCAACCCAAAACCAAACCAAATCAATGGAAACTCATTCATCCATACACAAGCATATATTTAAACCCATTTAAACCTACCCTTATAATGGTCAAATAAATGCTTAAAGGATCTCCATGAATACTTATAACTACCAAAAGCATAAAACAACCATCAAGACTTACCAATCAAGTTGTAAACTCTTCAATTCTCCAACACTTTACAACTCTCCAAAACTTCCTAACTTACTTCACCCATGGCTATCACTTGAGCATACATACAATTCAACATCTTCCCAAGGTTTAAGCTAGCTTTACATGAGAAGGAAGAAGGCCAAAAGAACAAGAAATTAGTTTATATAAAGGAGCCACCAACGAAGGAAGGAAGAAAGCACACCAAGGAGGAGGAAAACAAGGTTTCGGTGATGCAAAGGAAAAGCCAACTTTCACTTTGTTTTATTCAACAAGGAGAGTCGTGAATAACAAGGAAACTCAAGTATAATTGCTCTTTTAAAACTAATTTATTGACTTCAAATAAGTAGAGTGTCGAGGTGTTAAACATAAGAAGACAAAAGCAATAAATCAAGTGGGACACTTGTCTTCCAATTGGAAAAATGCAATTTATCCACTAATCCTATTTAGTTAAGTGCTAATTCCAATTAAGCTCTAATCATAGCACTAGAATAATTCTCCAACTTCATTTATCCACTAATCTCCTGCCATTAGGCAATCCTGTTCAAGACTAATAGCTTACTCAATCGATCAGGTTAGAATTTTCCTATCCGCAAGAACTCAAAAATTTCAGAAAAATTCCATAAATCCCTAAAATGTAAAACACTCAATGGCGACTTCAAATAATTTTCCAAGTACAACTTTCACATAAATTTCACAAAGAGCACAATTAGACACTTATGCCTAAATGTCATGAATGCATGTATACCATGTGCATGTGCAACCAATCATTAATCATAGAGGCTATATGCTGTATGTTCATGCCGAGATATAATTTACTACTTCTAACCCGTCCCAATTTACTAAAATACCTTTCCCATCGGTGATGGGATGTTACAGGAAATGCACTCCATTATCTACCTTATCCAAATAGCATTGAAGCCCATTTTCTCCATAACTTGCTGCAGAAACCTCCAGTCCACCCGATCATATGCTTTAGCCATATCAAGTTTTAAAGCCAAACCACATCGCTGCCTTTTCCTAATCTTCAAATTGTGGAACACTTCACTTGCTACCAGGATATTATCCTGTATTTGCCTGCCCTCAACAAAGCCACTCTGGTTGCAAGTAATAAGTTCACCCATATAAGCCCGCAATCTCTCAATTAAAACCTTAGAAATTATCTTATAGCTGAAGTTACAGCAGCTAATAGGTCGAAATTGTGATACCTCTTCTGGATTCTTTACTTTAGGCACCAAGATCACACAATTTTTATTCAATTCAGACAACATAAAACCCGTATGAAAGAAACTCTTAACCCCAGCAACTATAGCAGTCTTAACAATCTCCCAAAATTTTTGATAAAACAACCCATTATATCCATCAGGTCCTGGAGCTTTCATAGCACCAAGTTTGAACACAACAGCCATTATTTCGTCATCAGTAACATCAGCACTCAAAGACTCATTTATCTTGTCTGTAACAATTCTAGGGACAACGTTAAGAACATCACCTATATCACAACATTCCTCACTAGTAAACAGTTGAGTATAAAACTCTCTAAATTGATCAATCACTCCAGATTCCTCCTCCAGCCATTGCCCATCTCTGCCTTTAATGCGAAGAACTCTATTCCGCCTTCTCCTTTGCAAAGTAGATTGATGAAAGAATTTGGTATTCCTATCCCCAACCTCTAACCATTGCACTCTAGACCTAGGATACCAATATTTCTCTTCTCCTTCCCAAGCTTGTTTTAAACCTCGCAGCAATTGCTTGATCTGATTTGTATCTGCATCATTACACTCTTTCTTTTCCTGCAGTATCGCCACCTGCTTCATAATAGCATCAATCTCCTTTCAGAAATTAGGAAACACCTTTCTACTCCAAGCAATGAGTTTTGACCTACAGGCATTCTGCTTTTGTACTAATTGATACAATCTATAATCACCAAATTGGCAAGACCAACCCTCTGTGATTATCTGGGCACAATCCTCATGCTCACTCCATAAAACTTCAAACTTAAAATGACGGAAACCCATCTTCTCCCGAGGGACAGTCTCCAGCAAAACAGGAGCATGATCAGAACCAACAATTGGCAAGTTGGTAACCTGATATTGAGGATAAGTTTCAATCCATTGTTGGTTTGCTAGTACCCTATCTATTTTCTCCCGGATCCCACCCTCTGCCCTGTTATTAATCCAAGTATACCACAATCTTTTAGAAGGTAAATCAATAAGCCCTGACCTTATAAGCAAATCCCGAAACCCCTCAATCTTATGATTAGCCCTTCTCTGTCCTCCCTCTTTTTCAGAATGATATAGAAGATCATTATAATCACCTATAAAAATCCATGGACATTTAATTCCACGAGCTTTCCTCACAATTCTCTCCCAAATCAACTTCCTCTCCTTCAAATCAGTGGCTCCATAAACCCAGAAAAGCTTCCAAAGGACACCATCTTCATTATTACATACCTCCATATCAATAAGATTTTTATCTTGTTCCAAAACAGTCACTGAAACCCAATCCTTCCACCACACAGTCTACCCACCCCCAATCCCCTGAGGAGGAACATACACAGTAGCATCCATATGACATTTTCCCCAAAGATTCTCCAACTTGTCAACTTTATTTTTTGTTTCAATCAAAAAAATAAAAGTAGGATCAAACTTCTTTTTCAATTCCATCAAATAATGGACTGTTAAGGGAGATCCCACCCCTTGACAATTCCACGAAAGGCACCTCATAAACCATTAGGGACTGTTAAAGGACAGTCTCCCAAACCTCCAATACTTAGCCCTGCAAACCATTAGGGACTGTCAGGAAGGTTACCCTTCTTCCCTCTACCCCTACCCCTTCCAACACCTCGCTTCCCCTTACCCTCAATTCTTCCATCCAGGACTAAAGAATTAGCCACACAAGAAACATCACAATCAACCTCCACTAATGGATCAGTTCCCAACTCAGCACTATCAACTGTACCAAGTTTACCTCCCATAGCAGCATCCTCACCCAGAGGCATCTCTAAAATAGAAGCATCCTCATTCGGCCTCAGTAAAATTTCAGCATCCACTGTTGGACTATCCATGGTTAACAGAATACTCATAAGATCTTTAACTAGCACTGGCATGGCCTTCATCTATGGACCAAAAGACCTCTGCCTATCCACTTCAGCCCTATCAATCTTCTCTCGTTTACAACTTCTCCCTTGATGCCCCAAAATACCACAATTATAACAAAAATCAGCCATCTGTTCATATCTAAGAGCTTCCCATAGCCTATTCTGTGGTCCTCTCGAAACCCAAAAACCAGGCAGCAACGGAACTATTGGACCCCGAATCTTTTTGATAAGCTAGGATTATTAAATAAGGATTTTTGAATGATTATTAATGAGTAAAGAAGTTAAGAATTCTTGAAATTGAAATGAAATGGAAGATATGGTTTAAATACGAGATGGATTAATGGGGAATTAATTGACATGTTAATATGCTTAAGGTAAGGTGTCATGAAATTAGGTGGCATGATTTAATGGAATTTCATTATTGTATTTTGTGGACTTAATTAGCATGTTAAGGAAATTTGATTAACATGTTGATTAGACTAAGACTATATGACATGGATTAAGTGTATTAAGGTGTTATGAATGTTGTAAATGTATTAAGGGTTAAATGGGCCTTGGACTCAAGTTGGGCTTAAGTGGTGATATAAAAAGAAGAGAATTAAAAGAGAGTAATGAGTTAGGTGGCATGAATTAATACAATTAAATGTGTTAGTTGAATTTACGAGTTTAGAGTTCAATTGGGCCTAAGAGAATAATGGGCCTAAATCATATGAAAAGAAGAAGAAATAGTTTGGACTTAAGTGACTTAGTAGGATGAGAAGAAAGAAGGAAGAATAAATTGGGCTTTGAGTCCAAATGAAATGAATAAAGAAGAGAGGGTAAATGAAATGGGCTTAAGTTGTAGTAGGAAAATAAGAATGGAGGAATTAAATGAAGTGGGCTTGGGCTTGAGTAGAAAGAGTTAAATGAAGAAGGAAGGAAGAAGAAAAGAATAGGAGTTTAAATGATACATTTGGGCTTGAGTCCATGAAGTGGAAATTAAAAGGAGAAGAATGGAAACAAGATGAAGAAGGAAGGAATTGGGCTTAAGTGAAGATGGGTTTAAGTGAGTTGTAGGAGAGGAAGAGAAGTAGGCTTGGGTTTGGGCTTAAGTTAAATGAAGAAGGAGTATAAAGAAGAAAAATAAGTGATTTGTAGGGAAGAAGAGAGGGAATACGAAAATTTTAGAGGGAGAGGAGAGTGGTTTCGTGGAAGAGGAGAGAAGGAGGAGAAAAAGAAGAATGCTTTGGTTAGGGTTGGATTTTTCAAGAGATCAAGAGGGAATTTGAAGAAAGTGCAAGAGGAAAAAGTGTGGGAAATCACTAGAGCTTCATTTTGAACTAAGTCATCACTTGGTTAGTGGAAGTTTAAGGTAAGTCATGAAGTTTTGTTAGAGGTTTTGCATGGGTTATGGTTGAGAAAGCCTAGAAAATGAATGGGTATTGTGATTCCAAGATAAATTTCATGATTTGTGTTCTTAGGATTGTTTCATTTTGGATGTCTTTTGATTTGAGAATTTTGTTGATTTTGAGGAAAATGGTGAGAGGAAAGAGGAATGGAAAGCAAGGGAAGGCCATGGGAACAAGGTTTTCAAGCAAGGAATTATTGTTAGAGTAGTGCCCTAAAGGCAATCCCCTTTAGCGCATTTTGTTCATAGTCATGTACAGACTTTATGAATAAATAAAGCAAGGCATATTTCATTTATTTGATGTTCATTTTATTATGAATTGACAGTGATCTTTAATCAAATTAATGAAGTCCCTGATACATGACATAGCATGAAGGAAATTATGATGCGATCATACTACTGAGATTCCTATCATGTGCAATTATGTCAGTATCTAAATTATCCTTAGTCATAGGATTAACGAGACTGGACATCGTTAATCCGGATAGACTAGCACATGTCAAACTCCTTGATTGGATCAAGCAGTGGATCTCAGAAAACTGTAAATATTGAGATATTTAGATTTGACATGTGGATGCTTACTAGTGGTAGTAAGTACATTGGATGACCTGCTATGAGATCATCACATGGATGTCCTATACAAATGTCAGTGATAATCTCATCATAGCAATGGTGCAAGTATCCTTAGACTTGAGGTACTCAAGGATATCTTGGGTACTGATTCTGTACTTTGACTCCATTCCTTGTTGCCTTTCAGAGGTCGCTCATAGGGTGGTGATTGGGTACAGCTTGAGGTATTCGAAGGTAATTGAGTAGCCAATAAAGGATTCACCACTTCTGTGATAGCAGAAGAGATACCCATGGCCTCTTATCAGGATCATTACTTTGAAGTCTCTGGCGCCGAAAGATACATATGTCATGAAGAGGGTCTTCATGGACATATAAAGTAATGAGTCCTAGGGAGAACTGATTACACTTGGACTAGATTTGATCTGATCAGTCTAGTAAGAGTTGACACATTGCCCATACTCAAACCAAGTGGGGTATAGCATGGTGAAAGGACGAATTGCACGGTAATTGTCTATGGAAGGGTTCGTGATATGGTTTCATTAGTCAAACCAATTACTTTCCTATCAATTGGGGTCATGATGTGTTGCTAGGTACCGCTCATGACTTGCTCAGATTAAGTGTTAATCTAAGTGGCCAACATAACCGGAACCTAATGGGTCACACGCATAAGAGTGACTCAAGAATCATAAAATAGTTTGGACGAGATCCGATATCTGGAGAGCAATAGGATTAAATGGATCCCGATGAGATTGGGATATGTCCCGATGAGATCGCGACATTGACATTGCTGAAAAGGGTCTCCGGCGATTTTTCACCGACGGAGCCCGGTAGGCCGGTAGGACCGACCCCATTTTGACTGGACCTCTTCAGCAAATATATATATATATTAATTAATTAATTAAGAATTAATTAATTATATATATATATATATGGATTTTCGGTGGAACCATGAAAATGGAGAAGTTAAATGGTTTGAAAAGTCAAACTTAATGATTATTTAACATTTCAATGTATTTTAACCCACCAACGTGGATAGCCTCTCCACCAAGCTTTCATATGTGTTTTAATGAGTTAAAATACATATAAGAAGTAAAAGAGAAGAGGCTTGCACGGTGGTTGAAGGAGTAGAATCGAATTGTTTAAGAGTTAAGCCTTTGAAAAATTGTTTTTCATCTTTTTCCTCTCTTCCTCTCAAGTTGGTTTCTACTTCTCCAAGGCTTCAATTGATCATCTTCACTTGCTCTCCAAGGCTAAGGTAAGAGCTAGCACTCTTTTCTTTAGTCTAGCTATTCCCGGGTCAAAAGAGTTTGTCCCGGTTAGGTTTTCCGACCTCTGCGTGGATACCGTTAGAGACGGTCTCCTTTGGTCGTTATGGTTTGATTGTTTGTACATACACTTGGATCCTGGCTTTCGGGAATGTCCCGGGACTTAAAATTTTAAATTCCGCACTGTGTTCATGTGATGAACACCCCGGGATTTTCCTACAATTATAAGGTAGGTCTTATGTTTATAGTTAAATAATGGGCCATTGACACATTTTTCAAAGAAATTAAGAATATAAAAATGCTTTCAAACTCATTGTTTTTAAATGCCTTGAGAAATTGCTATCATTGATGTATAATGGTATGAATGATTTGAAAATGTTATGTGAATTGGATGATTGATGAATTGATATGTGAATGTGATTTTGTTGAGGAATGATGATGCATTGCATATGAAATGCTTTATGATCATGAAATGATTTATGAAAATTTGCATGATTTATGCAAAACAAGATTTCCAAGATTTTTGCCATAGGGCAATCAAGTTTCAAGACATGATTATATGTTATGTAGGTTAGGTTAAGTCCACCCAAGAAACGTCTCGTGCACGATGACCATGAAGAAGCCTTCATTTACGCCCGATTGTGGCATAGGATGATCCAAGATACGGACTCCTAAAGATTTGCCCATATAGGCTCATTAAATGAGACTATATGGTTGCCAAGAATTGTGGACTTGCCAAACCATTATGATGTGTTAGGTTGTATGTGTTATATGATGTGAATTGTGACAAGTTGAATTGCATTCATGATTTCATGAAAGTTTGAAAAATGAATGATTTGTGATTTCAAGAAAATGACAAGAGTTTTGAAGAAAACAATGTTTTATGATCCAAAGGAAATTAATACGGAAATGGACTTCTAAAACTGTTTTGTTCATTTTTTGGTTATAAGCATAGAACCTTCTGGGCTCCCCAAACTCACCCCCCCCCCTCCCCCCTATTTTCTCAATTTCCAGGTTTTTAGCAAGAAATCAAGTGGAAGTGGATCAAGACAGATTGTGCTTGTTTTATTGTGTATTTGAAGTTTGGTTATGTAAATGTATAATTGTAATTCATATGAGCAATGGAATAAGGTAAATGAGATATTGTTATTGGTCTTGGAAATTTGGCTAGGAAATGCCAATGAAATTGTAAAACTCTTATGTATGATGATTAATGCAATATGGACTTGAGTATGGTTGTGAATGTACAATTGCATCATTGTATAGCTTGGATATGATTAGATGATTAAGAGTGCGGTTGTTGCCTTGATTTGAGTTTGGAGTTACTCTTGGGATTAAGTTATGTTATATGAGGTTGCATGTTGAGTTTTATGCAGGTGGAAGTATTAGAATTGAAAATTTGTTAGTTGCATTTTCAAGGGAAGTGCTGTCAAATTTTCCTAAAATTTGACAGAACTTCGCTTCAGTTTTAGACCCCATTAGAGATTGATTTAGATCGGGAAGTCTTCGTGAAGATTGTAGTAGAAGTTCAGATCTTTCTAAGGGTATATCATTTGTCTCATTTGGACTTAGGGTTAAAAAGTTATGAGGTGAAGAACACATTCAGTTACTGTTCATGTACTGTTACATTGGTCTTTAATGAGTAGTGTCCTTTGAGTGGCTTTTTGCCTTGATTAATGATGGAGTTAGCTTTTGCATCCTTCATGAGAATTGTAGTTCATCTTGTTATCTTTCCATGGAGGTATAGTATGCTCATATTGGAGCTAGGAATAAGAAGTTATAAGCTTTGAAAGGTGATAGTCTCAAGTGAATTGAAGTTGGTTTTAAGATTTGGAGTTTTGGAAAAATGGCGTGTCCGTTAAACGGACAGCTACGGGTCAAAAGGACCCCTTGTTATGTGTATGTCCGTTAGACGGACACGGATGTCCGTTAAACGGACTTTCTCGGACGAATTGGCACATTTTTGGCCGTATGTGTCCGTTAAACGGACATGCCTGTCCGTTTAACGGACAGCTACAGGTCACCTGGGGGAAAACGTGTTTTTGACCAGTTTTGAGGCCGAATCTCGTTTTGAGGCCTCTGTTACGAGTTGTAGACCTTGATGTTATCTTTCAAATGGAACTAGAACTAAGGCATTTGGATATTTGTAGAAAAAGTTATAGTAATCACGCCAAAAGAGGTTCAATTGGATTTTTGAAGTGAGCATGGTCTATTGTTTTGGGCATAAATCCCTCATACGACCTCCAAATGAGGTGAGGCTTGAACCATTGGATTTATAAGGCATATATCTTTCTTGATACAAAAATTTGGATTATTTGGAGTTAAATTGCGAAAGTTTGCATCAAAGTAAGTTAAAGGCCGATTAAGAGAGCATGTTTCCTGTATGAACTCTTTTACGTTTTTGGAGTGTATCTTGAGTTATAGAACTCCGATTGAAGCAATTCTTGTCTTAAATTAAACAAGAGTCATAAGGCTATGATTTACAAGAGGATTTCAAATGAATTTAAGATATTGAGTTGGACTTTGGTAAGTAAATATTGGGAGCGTTTTGAGCATGAGAATGAATTCATGATGTCTTTAAGGGTTCAAGGGAATAAGAATGAAAAATAAAATAAATTTATAACCCTTCAAAGTAATACGCACGCTCAGGTTTCACGATTTTAAGCAAGAGAGTTGGGTTCCAAAAACGGGATCCAACAGTCGGGATCCGATCTCCGGGTCGGGTTCTGAAATTTTTGTGGTATCAGAGCGCCAGAATTGAGATCTTATATGGGCGCATATGTAAAAGTTACATGCAAGAGCAAATTGTTAAGAGTTTGGGCTAATCGAATTAGCGAATAAATTGAAGTTGTGGATTAGTGGAAATGAGAAATAGTACATGGTCAAACATGACCGGTAATGAGTCAATGCATCTGTTGATGAAATCGAATATGGTATCAATGACATACTATGGTGCTTATCCTTGAATGTGGGAAATATGTGAATTATGAGCATGGATTGTTTGAGGAAAAGTAGGGGGACAAGGATTAAGGGGTTCAAGTAGAACTTCATGAAAGTCGAAATTCTTATGGTTTTAAGAAGATGAAACCGGACCCCAGTGGGTGCATGCTTATAATAAATTCAATAAGCCAAGTTTGTTTTCATTAAATCAAGCAAGAAAATTTCATAATTTAAATTGCATCATAATCGTTGCATCAGTTGTGCATTGAGTGCATTATGAAATGTTGCATGTTTAATATGTCGATTATGTGAATGATTGATGAAATGACTTTAAAAGGGTTTTCTTTTTAAGAATACAAGTTTATGAAATTATGCTTTCAGACATGATTTGTGCAAGGATATCACGTTGTGAAAAGCAAGTTTACAAGAAAGTGCCATTACGAGCACCAAGATTACAAGTTTTTGAAATCTATGTGTTGTATAAAATATGTGATGATTTTATTTCCACAAGTATAAGTCAATGGCAAATATATATACATATATATATATGTAAGATGTGAAGTGAAGGATAATGGGACAATGAAATGATTGATAGAAATGTTTGTATAAGATCAAGAAGGTCAAATTGGTTGTGGTTGGGAGTATTTGTATGGAAATCCATAATTATGCACAAATGAGTGTATTAAGCACATAAGTAGAATATATGTGAAGATGATATAGGAAGAAACCTATGATTTAGTGAATATTATTAGTCATAGTTTCCCATAGTTTAAAGCCTAAGTGATCAAGTAGACATAGATTGAGAGTTGTTGATGATGTTATAATAAGGAATAAATTCTAAGATCAAGAGAAAAATAATGTCTAGGATTAATGAAGATCAAAGTATCAATCGTGTAAGAGATTGATTTATGAATTGATGAAGATAAGTTTGTGGATAAAATATGATGATGATAATAGGAGATTGATTAAGACTGCAGGAATAGTATAGATGATTGCAGCAAAAGAATCCTCTTTTGAAGAGGGATTTCATTAAGTTAGAATAAGCAGATCAAATGGTTCATGTTAAGAGTAATCAATGAAAGAATTAATCAGAAAAGAATATGTGATGATTCGAAAGTGAGTACACTCACTATAGAGACCTTGATTGCTAACATGAGGAGTATGTAAGTCTATGTTATATATATTACGCGAAAGTATGTTTGGGAGATATTAGTATGACTTGATGAATATATTAAAATCACCCTAATTAAGTTTGCAAATAAGCTGCAGATTGTGGAGAAAATCATTCGAGGAAGAAAGTCAATAAGAGGAATCAAAAGGAAAGTGAGTCAATATACCTCATTGAGGAATTAGTTAAGTAAGGAATCACAAGGGCTAATCGAGAGATACATGAAAATTGATAATAATTGCTTAAGTTAACAAATGCCCAATAGCACTATGGAATTGGAGGAAATTTGAGAAGAATGGTTTGAATACATGAAGAGAAATGTGTAAAGCCCTAGGAGTGAATTTTGATACATGACTAGAACTGCAACATTGATGATTGTTTTGAAAGTTTGGAGACAACATATGTACAGGAACATGTATGAGCATGCAAATACAGATCGTAAAAGTATAAGGCAATTCTTGAATTGGGAGAATTAAATATGAAACTCGGAGATTGAGATATGTATCAAAAGACTAGGATTGCACCAAGAAGAGATTCCAAGTGAGGCTAAGTGTTGCATCCGATACATCAAGCATGAATTGATACTATGATGTCGAACTAGAGCAACAAGAAGCATAGCGGGTGGGACATAGTTTATCCCAAATTAAGGATAAAAAGATTGTGAATCTTATTAAGAAATTGATACGGATCTGAATTTCAAGTTCAAATAGGAAGAATGATACCAGGTGAATGAAATAGGAAGTATATGAAATCAATAAAGATGATTAAGTAAAAAGGTTGCTAGCAAAGTACAAATGGTAACATGAGGTATGCATCCTAGCAGGATTTCATCGAAAGATCTCTTAGTGATCAAGAATGTCAAATAAACAAGTGAATGTAGGAATTGATGGTCTTAATTATCAAGAATATGCTTAAATCATATAGTTGAAGTTCATAAGGTTATGAGATCCAAGTATAACTTTAGTTTATTTTAAGTACAAAATCACAGTTCTAGTGAATTCGATCAAATGCGGTATGAAGAATTAGATGATAGAAAGATTCAGCTTTTTAGCATTATGATGATAAGTAAGGTCTACAAGTTATAGAAGGCTAGAATTGAAAAGGTTATGGACAGGTTAAATGAATGAGTGATAAGAATCAAGTGAAGTAAGAAAGATGAATTAGAAGAATCCAAGAATAGGCATGGAAGTAGTGTGTTAGCTCACAGTCACTTACCATTATTATGATGTGAACATCAAGCATAAGACGAGTTACCCCAGTGATGCTTTCAGAGTTACATGCTTTTACTCTCACGAATACATGATTATGAGTACAGGTTTAAGAGTGCCACCGTGCCAAGGTGCACTCAAGATCAAATAGGCAGGGTCAGGATGGTGAGCTATCTGAATAAGTCATGCAAGAATAAGTTGAATCCGTTAATTAAGGATTTAAACCCTTGCCACTAGATCAGTAAGATAGGAATTTCGAGGACAAAATTCTTTTAAGAGGGGGAGAATTATTAGACCCCGAATCTTTTTGGTAAGCTAGGATTATTAAATAAGGATTTTTGAATGATTATTCATGAGTAAGGAAGTTAAGAATTCTTGAAATTGAAATGAAATGGAAGATATGGTTTAAATACAAGATGGATTAATGGGGAATTAATTGACATGTTAATATGCTTAAGGTAAGGTGTCATGAAATTAGGTGGCATGATTTAATGGAATTCCATTATTGTATTTTGTGGACTTAATTAGCATGTTAAGAAAATTTGATTAACATGTTGATTAGACTAAGACTATATGACATGGATTAAGTGTATTAAGGTGTTATGAAGGTTGTAAATGTATTAAGGGTTAAATGGGCCTTGGACTCAAGTTGGGCTTAAGTGGTGATATAAAAAGAAGAGAATTAAAAGAGAGTAATGAGTTAGGTGGCATGAATTAATACAATTAAATGTGTTAGTTGAATTTACGAGTTTAGAGTTCAATTGGGCCTAAGAGAATAATGGGCCTAAATCATATGAAAAGAAGAAGAAATAGTTTGGACTTAAGTGACTTAGTAGGATGAGAAGAAAGAAGGAAGAATAAATTGGGCTTTGGGTCCAAATGAAATGAATAAAGAAGAGAGGGTAAATGAAATGAGCTTAAGTTGTAGTAGGAAAATAAGAAGGGAGGAATTAAATGAAGTGGGCTTGGGCTTGAGTAGAAAGAGTTAAATGAAGAAGGAAGGAAGAAGAAAAGAATAGGAGTTTAAATGAGACATTTGGGCTTGAGTTCATGAAGTGGAAATTAAAAGGAGAAGAATGGAAACAAGATGAAGAAGGAAGGAATTGGGCTTAAGTGAAGATGGGTTTAAGTGAGTTGTAGGAGAGGAAGAGAAGTAGGCTTGGGTTTGGGCTTAAGTTAAATGAAGAAGGGAGTATAAAAGAAGAAAAATAAGTGAGTTGTAGGGAAGAAGAGAGGGAATACGAAAATTTTAGAGGGAGAGGAGAGTGGTTTCATGGAAGAGGAGAGAAGGAGGAGAAAAAGAAGAATGCTTTGGTTAGGGTTGGATTTTCCAAGAGATCAAGAGGGAATTTGAAGAAAGTGCAAGACGAAAAAGTGTGGGAAATCACTAGAGCTTCATTTTGAACCAAGTCATCACTTGGTTAGTGGAAGTTTAAGGTAAGTCATGAAGTTTTGTTAGAGGTTTTGCATGGGTTATGGTTGAGAAAGCCTAGAAAATGAATGGTTATTGTGATTCCAAGATAAATTTCATGATTTGTGTTCTTAGGATTGTTGCATTTTGGATGTCTTTTGATTTGAGAATTTTGTTGATTTTGAGGAAAATGGTGAGAGGAAAGAGGAATGGAAAGCAAGGGAAGGCCATGGGAACAAGGTTTTCAAGCAAGGAATTATAAGGTAGGTTTTATGTTTATAGTTAAATAATGGGCCATTGACACATTTTTCAAAGAAATTAAGAATATAAAAATGCTTTCAAACTCATTGTTTTTAAATGCCTTGAGAAATTGCTATCATTGATGTATAATGGTATGAATGATTTAAAAATGTTATGTGAATTGGATGATTGATGAATTGATATGTGAATGTGATTTTGTTGAGGAATGATGATGCATTGCATATGAAATGCTTTATGATCATGAAATGATTTATGAAAATTTGCATGATTTATGCAAAACAAGATTTCCAAGATTTTTGCCATAGGGCAATCAAGTTTCAAGACATGATTATATGTTATGTGGGTTAGGTTAAGTCCACCCAAGAAACGCGTCTAGTGTCGATGACCATGAAGAAGCCTTCACCCATTTGCGATTGTGGCATAGGATGATCCAAGATACGGACTCTAAAGATTTGCCCATATAGGCTCATTAAATGAGACTATATGGTTGCCAAGAATTGTGGACTTGCCAAACCATTATGATGTGTTAGGTTGTATGTGTTATATGATGTGAATTGTGACAAGTTGAATTGCATTCATGATTTCATGAAAGTTTGAAAAATGAATGATTTGTGATTTCAAGAAAATGACAAGAGTTTTGAAGAAAACAATGTTTTATGATCCAAAGGAAATTAATACAGAAATGGACTTCTAAAACTGTTTTGTTCATTATTTGATTATAAGCATAGAACCTTCTGGGCTCCCAAGCTCACCCCCCCCCCCCCCCTATTTTCCCAATTTCCAGGTTTTTAGCAAGAAATCAAGTGGAAGTGGATCAAGACAGATTGTGCTTGTTTTATTGTGTATTTGAAGTTTGGTTATGTAAATGCATAATTGTAATTCATATGAGCAATGGAATAAGGTAAATGAGATATTGTTATTGGTCTTGGAAATTTGGCTAGGAAATGCCAATGAAATTGTAAAACTCTTATGTATGATGATTAATGCAATATGGACTTGAGTATGGTTGTGAATGTACAATTGCATCATTGTATAGCTTGGATATGATTAGATGATTAAGAGTGCGGTTGTTGCCTTGATTTGAGTTTGGAGTTACTCTTGGGATTAAGTTATGTTATATGAGGTTGCATGTTGAGTTTTATGCAGGTGGAAGTATTAGAATTGAAAATTTGTTAGTTGCATTTTCAAGGGAAGTGCTGTCAAATTTTCCTAAAATTTGATAGAACTTTGCTTCAGTTTTAGACCCCATTAGAGATTGATTTAGATCGGGAAGTCTTCGTGAAGATTGTAGTAGAAGTTCAGATCTTTCTAAGGGTATATCATTTGTCTCATTTGGACTTAGGGTTAAAAAGTTATGAGGTGAAGAACACATTCAATTACTGTTCATGTATTGTTACATTGGTCTTTAATGAGTAGTGTCCTTTGAGTGGCTTTTTGCCTTGATTAGTGATGGAGTTAGCTTTTGCATCCTTCATGAGAATTGTATTTCATCTTGTTATCTTTCCATGAAGTATAGTATGCTCATATTGGAGCTAGGTATAAGAAGTTATAAGCTTTGAAAGGTGATAGTCTCAAGTGAATTGAAGTTGGTTTTAAGATTTGGAGTTTTGGAAAAATGACGTGTCCGTTAAACGGACATGGAAGTCCGTTTAACGGACAGCTACGGGTAAAAAGGACCCCTTGTTATGTGTATGTCCGTTAGACGGACACGGATGTCCGTTAAACGGACTTTCTCGGACGAATTGGCACACTTTTGGCCGTATGTGTCCGTTAAACGGACATGCCTGTCCGTTTAACGGACAGCTACGGGTCACCTGGGGAAAAACGTGTTTTTGACCAGTTTTGAGGCCGAATCTCGTTTTGAGGCCTATAATACGAGTTGTATATCTTGATGTTATATTTCAAATGGAACTATAACGAAGGCATTTGGATATTTGTAGAAAAATTTATGGCAATCGCGCCAAAAGAGTTTCAATTGGATTTTTGAAGTGAGCATGGTCTATTGTTTTGGGCATAAATCCCTCATACGACCTCCAAATGAGGTGAGGCTTGAACCATTGGATTTATAAGGCATATATCTTCCTTGATACAAAAATTGGGATTATTTAGAGTTAAATTGAGAAATTTTGCTTCAAAGTAAGTTAAAGGCCGGTTAAGAGAGCATGTTTCCGGTATGAACTCTTTTACGTTTTTGGAATGTATCTTGAGTTATAGAACTCCGATTGAAGCAATTCTTGTCTTAAATTAAAAAAGAGTCATAAGGCTATGATTTACAAGAGGATTTCAAATGAATTTAAGATATTGAGTTTTTCAAATTCGGTGAACACGTAGTGGAAATAAGTTCAAGTATGATGATTAGGTACATGGGCACACTAAGGGACTTTGGTAAGTAAATATTGGGAGCGTTTTGAGCATGAGAATGAATTCATGATGTCTTTAAGGGTTCAAGGGAATAAGAATGAATAAATAAATAAATTTATAACCCTTCAAAGTAATACACACGCTCAGGTTTCACGATTTTAAGCAAGAGAGTTGGGTTCCAAAAACGGGATCCAACAGTCGGGATCCGATCTCCGGGTCGGGTTCCGACAGGAACAGTAATGTCAAGCTCAACCTTTAGTCGCAAAAAGCTTCTACACAAACCCAGCTCCCACGTATCCTCATCAATTGCAACTACACGGCCAAGCCTATCCCCAATTTTCCGAGCGTTGATACTAGTAAGCATTTCTAAGGGCAAATTATGAATCTGAATCCAAAATTGACAGCGAGAAAAATCAACCTCTTTAACAGCCTGATCCAGACCCCAATGTTTTAACACAAAACAACACCCCATCACCGTCCACGGCCCTTCCTAAATCGCCTTGTCCACTTGCCCTAGTGAATGAAAAGACAAAATGAACAGATTAGGGCTCAATTCCCTAACATCCTGAAGCTCTTTCGCAGACCACATGCTTCGCAAAACGCAAAAGGCTCTAGTTCGATTCACCACTCTATCATAGATGAGTTTACCCAAAACCACACAACGCGACGATTCCTCAATCAGATCTCTTCCCGATTCCAAAGCTCTCTAAATCAAAAGCTTCCATCTCACATCCACCCAAAAAGCCCCAACGCTCCGTGAACCAGGGAAGATGGAGTGCAAAACCTCTGAAACCCGTCAAGAGTAGAAATCCAAAATCGAATCGCGGAACGAAAGCAAGAACACCTAAACCACATCACAAAAACAAGACTCAAACAAAGAAAAAAAAGACAGAGGAGATTGCCAAAGACGCACGACAACTCAAAACCCTAATCAAAAAGACGAAAACTCTCAGATTTCCCAGAACTCTAGAAAGAAAACCCCACAAGGAGAGAGAAAATGTTGAAACGAATTAGATGACCTGAAACTTTGATGAGTTTTCTAACATTGCAGTGTTAAATAGCTAAACAGAATTTCAACTATATAGCCAGTCATATTGGTTTAGTAATCAACGATCAAAACAATCTCACCAAGAACAATGTAGTTGTATAAATAGTTAAGCATTTCCTGTCATACAAGTAGAAGTAATAGCATCCATTTGTGAACACCAGAAGCAAGCAAATATGAGATACAGACGTTACGAAACTATTCTTTGAAAATGGGTTTGATTTTCTTGGTGGAATTCCAAATTGGAAGTCTTAGTTCTTAAAGATTAGTGGTATGTCTTATCAGAGTACATGCTATGTTTGATGTCAATAACCGACGTCACCTATTTGCTACTTGTCCTCCCTATATTGGTTAGTGGCTTGAAATGTTCTAAATAAAACTGAATTAAGCCCATCCTTTCGTGTTTTACAGAACAAAGGCAGAGGACAGAAGATCCCAAGAACAAGCTCCCACGCAGTATTGGGTGGACAAGGCAGAATGCGTGCAATTATGTGTCGTCTGGATAGCTATTATCTTTGCTGCTTCAGATTGGTATACCATAACAGGAAAAGAAAAGGTCCAAGTTCTGTGCGCAAGGTGGCGGCTTCCTTTATCATTAACGATGGTCGTGTCACTTTAACAGCGGATTGTTCTTTTCTTTTAGTTTCTTAACTCGAAAAAAGGAAAGAATTCAAGAAAACTACGTATTTACCTGTGCATGTAGTCCTATCCGGGAATGTTGTTAGAAAACGACGCGTAAAAATTGAAATAATCTACAGTTTAAGTTCCTATTCCGCAACGTTCTTCACATGGAAGCGCCATTGAAGACAATCAATGGCACTGTACAAACAGGAAAAGTAAACTATAAAAATACTTGTGTCCAAATATCAAGAGATGGAAAAACTGGAACCCCAAATAGGTCAACTGAGTAAGTAACCCACGTTACATTTAGGCGCAGCTTTTGCTTTTTATAGATGATATCCAATTCAAGCTAACAACTAACATACTAGCTCTGAAGCTATAAATACCCCTTTAGTAGGCTCTAAATTCCACCAACACATTCTTCTAGTTGCAATTTTGCACTTCTCCGTAAATTTGACAACTATTAATTGAATTTTTAATTTTTTAGTAACTTATCGATTAAGTTATGTAATTTGATTTAAACAAAGGTAATAAAGTGGCCCAATAAATTATATAAATTAATGGGTTGAAGTTTAGGAGAAAATAGATTTTGATTAATGTGGACCAGACCTATATTGAGCTTGTGATGAGAAAACTCAATATGAAAATTATATATAAAGGTTAAGGTCTTCTTTAGTTGCTTATGTAATTCGTAAGCATACGGATCCTCTAATCCGTTAAGAGTGCTTACGTCTTAAGAAAACTGAAGAAAGGCATTAACCACGTGTCAGTGATTATTCTTCGTGAAGGTTTCGAGAGATTGGAACTCGTTTTGGCCTCAGAGACTGCTTCGAAACATCGGATGAAATCAAAATTAAGTATTCCGAATTTTTTTATTTTTAACCTTTTCATGAATAATTCGGGACACGTAATAAGGTATATCTTACGTATTATACGTAATATTAGAGCGGTTACGTGATCGGGCTGTTGGAAACGAAGGTTTTATCAATTTTCATTCATTATGGTTTTCATCAGTTTTTAACTCATTTCTTGATTTTTTTGCATATATGATTATGTAAAAGTGGTATACATAAGGCTAGCTATAAAAAAAACGGGTTAAAAAGGCCAAAAGGAGAGAAAAAAAAAGTCATCCTGGGCCACTGAAAATTGCCCTACCTGTCAAAGGGCGATGCATGCGTCAACAGTGCTACAGTAGCGGGTGGAGTGGCGGTATGGATGATGCGTGAGTTGCATGCACCAATCGCATGCTGCCAAGTGGTACCACACATTGAGAGATGCGAATGGCACGTGCTCCCACGAGCACGGAACGGCTGTCGCATGGGTTACATGCGCCAATCACATGCCGCCAAGTGGTACCACACGTTGAGGGACGCGTGTGGCACGCACTCCCATGAGCACGGAACCACTAGCCCATACATCGCAAACGTCCATGAGCACGAAACTGCTGGCCTGCATTTATTACACAGGCGCCCTTACACACACACAGGCTAACGCCTAATAACGTCAGCGCACAGTGCTGAGCTGACGTCAACTCTACAATATTGTTGACGTTAGCACCACAAAAAGAAAAAAAATTCAAAATTCTCCTAAAGGTGCCTTGGGTCCTTTTGAGTCAGTTTCTAGGACGGGGGTATTTTAAAACAATTTTCTGGATTTATTACATTGGTAATTGGATTCCAGAAAAGTTTTTAAACTTTTTAAGCTAATTTTAAGAACATTTTCGTACTTCGAACTGCACATGAGGGAGACATTTAAAGTTTTATGTTTCGTGCAATAGGTTCGATATTCGGGAAAGTACGATAGACACTCTCGTTGAGATTTTTTTATTTATAAAAGTCTCAAATAAAGTTTAAAGACAATGTCTTCAGTACTGATATGTGATTTTTTTGATTATGAATCTGGTTTTTACAGTTATAATCAATTTTCACATACATTATAACCATATAGAATGTGAGGATTGTTAAGTCAAAAAGACTTCACGTTTATTAATTTTGTTGATAATCAAATAATAATAATGTTATAAATAAATGAACTGTTTTGATGTGTGTGTTAAGCATGCAGGAAAACACAGAAGAAGCGCAAAACACAGAAGAAGTTGAAAACACAGAAGAAGCGCAAAACACAGAAGAAGCCTAAAACACAGAAAAAGCGCAAAACATAGAAGAAATTCAAAACACATAAGAAGTTTAAAATACAGAAGAAGCGCAAAACACAGGAGAAGTTGAAAACACAAAAGAAGTTCAAAACACAGAAGAAGCGCAAAACAAAGAAGAAATTCAAAACACAGAAGAAGCGCAAAACACAGAAGAAGTTCAAAATACAGAAGAAGTTCAAAACACAGAAGAAGTTTAAAATACAAAAGGAGTTCAAAACACAAAAGAAGTTGAAAACACAAACGATATAAAGATGAAGACACTCTAGTACGTCGATAGTTAGTCAGTTGGAGTTGGTTACAGAACTCAATTGAATAACGATTTACAAGAAACAAGAAACAAGAAGCAAGAAGCAATTATCAAGAAGCAAGAAGTAGTTAGAGACTTAGGCTATAAATATTAGTCATAGTCGAAGACTGAACAATCTTTTAGTTTTCAAGTTATTACTTACAAAAATTCTGTATTCAAAGTGTGATACACTAGATCAAACTCTACTGTAACAAAAGCTCACAATATCTTTCTAGTGAGAGAAAAAAAGGATAAGAGCTTGGAGAGGCTAAGATAGCGGAAAGAATACTCAGTGTAAAAGACCTAAAGAGGCTCTGGAAGAGAAGAAAGAATACTTGTAAATTTGACGAAGTATAGTGAAATCTCAAAAGAACTCTGAGGACTGGACGTAGTCCAAGGTATGGGTGAGCATTCGGGTAATTCAGGCTGAATTTTCACTGTTAGGGCCCGGCTCGAATTACCCGAAAGTTTTTTTCGCTTACCCGGCCCGAACCCGAACTTTCAATTACCCGAACTTACCTGACCTGATTTACCCGAATTACCTATTTACTCGGCCCGATTTACCCGAATTATCCCGGCCTGAATTTTTTCTGAGTTACTCATCCCGGCTCGAAAATAATTGAGGTAACACCCGGACCGGCCCGAATTACCCAAAATTTAGCATTTGCTTACCCGAATTAATTCGGGCCAGGTCGGGTAATCGGGCCGGCCCAAATAATGCTCACCCCTAGTCCAAGGTTTGGGGTAAACCAGTATAAAAATCGCAGCGTCTATCTTCTAACTCTTTACTTTTAATTTCTCTTGTTCTTATACAAGTTTATAGAAGCTATTTGTGATTTAACTACGTAACTATTTTTGTATAACATTTGTGGTACTCTTTAACATTTGAAAAAGTTTCTTTTTCAAGAAATATCAAAGGTTTTGTATTCACGAAAAGAATACACAATTCAACCCTCCTTCTTGTGTACTTCATATATTGTACGTGAGTTCTATATTAACGTGTGATTTACTTCAAGGATGACATAAAGATGTATCCTTTGTGTTTGTGGTCTTTTTGGATACTAGTAAGATTGTAGTCATCATAGTGGCCTTTCAAGTTAGCATTTGGATTGTACCGCTTGCATGTTGTGAGATATCTTTCATCTCATGTTTGGTTATTCTGCCCATAGGGGTTGACCTTATATGAGATTTTGAGATGTACATAAAGGCATTAGATGGAGGAAAGTCGTTGCTTAAATAATCTATTCACCTACAGGTGGTAATGTCATGAGAGTTAATGGTTTGTACTCTAATCGCTTTTATGAGGAGGTCTAATTGCATTTATTATGTATTTTGCCCACATGTGTTTCATAATATGTGTGATTGGTTTCTCTATATAGATATTGTTATCGTTTTTTTCCTGCATTTAAATTGATGTTTCCATTATTTTTCTACTATGTAGTCACCTTTTCTGTAAATAACAATGCTGTCATAAGTAAAATCTTAAATTGTTTCGATTTCAAGAAGTGGAAGAAGGGCATGGAGTTTGCACTGGAGATGGTTGACGTCAATATAGTGATGCACATCGAGAGACCTTCTACACTTACATAGTACAAAAGTCTCTAACTATCTTGGAGTTTTCGTTGCCTTAAAAAGGTCAACGATTTTCTCGTTCTACACCTAAGGAGTGAAAATAATGGGTTGAGCTACAAAGCTCAGTGGCTAATATATTTATGGCCATCAGTAACTAGCCACAAATTCAAGCATTTGTGTGTGTGTGTGTGTGTGTGTATATATCTAGCAAATTCAAGCACTTTCAATTCTAGCTCCAAAACTAAAAGTTAGACATTCATCACATAAAACATATCATATATCCAACCATCCATACACAATACTCAATTATTCATCATGTTCACAAATCAAATGTAATGCACAACAAATAGTTCAAAGGTTCCATGGAAACGAAATGAAGAAAGTGAAGTTTACACCATGAACGAAATAAGTCCATTTTTTGAAGCCATATGCCATAAATAGGCATCTAGGAGAAGGCTTTAGTCAACGTGCACGTGAAGAACGAAATGGTTCCACTCTTGCCTAAACAAAAATACATATTCATGGTCAAATCATTTCATCATATGTTTTTTTTCCTTATTTTCATTTAGTCAATATGTTATAACCTCTTTCAAGATATAACATAATCACAAATCATCATGCAATACCAAATCTTTACAACAATTCAAAAATCAAGCAATTTAGACATACACACACATAGGCAAGAATTTACCCAATCACTCAATAACTATAAATACATTACCTATCTCAATTGGCTAGCAAAATCCAAGTCAAGCTTGCCTTTCCTCTTGCTCTTGGATTGAGTTTCCTTGGTCTCCTAAAACAAACCAAGCTTTCATTCAAAACAATATTCCATAAAAATTCATAAAATGTCAATAATCAAAGACAAAACTAAACTTAGACTTAGTCTACCCATAGTTCATCTAGGTTAGAAAACTCAACATAGTTTAGAAATTCACAAATACCCAACCAGGTTTTCTCTTCCTTTTTCCTACACAACTCATTCTCTCTCAAATCTCTTTTGTTTTTGTTTTTTTTTTCTATCAAGCAAGAAGAAGATGAAACTTACCTCTAACAAGCTTGATTTCTCCTTTTCTTCTTCTTTCTCCTTCTTCTCTAGTTTTTTCTTCCCTTCTTTCTCACGTTTTTCTCTTCTCTTCTTTCACCTCTCACAATGCTTCTCTTCTTTTTCTTAAACAGGACTACATTTTGTTCTTGTTCTTCCAAAAATACCCCTCTTCTCCTTTAGTCTTCCCATTTTACCCTTCTTTCACTTAACCTAAGTCCCCTTACTCCTTAGGCTATTTAATTATCATACCATACTCTAATTTAATTCCAACATTCTCCATTTAATAACTCTAATTTCTATTCATGCTTGTTAATTTAATGGACTAAATTTTAAGAAAAATAAATAACAAATTAAAGAAAAGTTTGGGGTCCAATATTACCCCTTGTTTCCTTTTGGTAGTGGGAAATGATTGGAGATAGCTATTGCCTCGAAGTTCTCCTTTAGTCTTCCCATTTTACCCTTCTTTCACTTAACCTAAGTCCCCTTACTCCTTAGGCTATTTAATTATCATACCATACTCTAATTTAATTCCAACATTCTCCATTTAATAACTCTAATTTCTATTCATGCTTGTTAATTTAATGGACTAAATTTTAAGAAAAATAAATAACAAATTAAAGAAAAGTTTGGGGTCCAATATTACCCCTTGTTTCCTTTTGGTAGTGGGAAATGATTGGAGATAGCTATTGCCTCGAAGTCCTGGCAACATTTGGATGTTGTCTCTCTAATTGCTCTTCTATATCATGCAACACACATTTACACACATCATAACTTTGCACAATTATATAAGTACTCATCTATGCACAAATGTGTATATGGATTATGTATAACGCATGCTCAATGACAATCTTAGGTATATTTCCTTTATTTTCAGTACATGATCATTCATTCTTCAAAACTCATATATGTCTAATTTGAACTTAGGTTTACTCCTCAATAATACAAACTTATTCCAATTTCATCACTCAATCATGCATTATGATTCATGGCTCAAAACACTTGATTCTTATAACATCAACAATCAATCATTTATCAATCTTTTCCTAATGAATTCAGATGACCATAAAATTTGATGGACAGGAAGGAAAATGGGTTAGGAGTTTATGGTTCAACATTCAATTCAATTGGAGGTCCAAAGAAGAAGTTATGGTCAAAAGAGTGAAGGGTGTTTAAAATTTTAAAAAAGCATTGCACCTTCACTATCATGTTCACACGATCATGCATTACCCGATGTTTCCTCTCTGTCACGATTGTGATTGTGCATGATTGTGCAACTACCTTAAGGTTTCCTCTTTATCACGATCGTGTAACTCTCCTGAGGTTTCCTTTCTGTCATGATTATGCTTGTGCACGATCGTGCACTACCCGATGGCTTTTCTCAAAATAGGTTTTTGGGTCAATTTTGCATGGCCATTTTGACAAGAAAAAAGAAATATTCAGGCAATACATTTTTCTAACAAGGGTCCCATTTTTGGCTTCTTTCAATTAAGGAAAATCTCCTCAAGATTTCTTCTCCTTTCCTACAAAAGGATCTTGGTAACCAAGTTGTCCAAGGAGAACAAGTGGTAGATCGAATTGGTTGAGGATACAATAACAAGGAAAGGATATAAAAGCGAGGAGTCAAAACTGTAGCAATAAGTCGGTATATTTCTACCATCCTGTTCTTATGTCAATTATTTTCCTTATACCGTATCATATATGGATGAAACATGATAATTTGGTTATGTTGTTTCCGCTACGTTTTGATTTCAAAAAAAGTTTTGAAATCTACCATTTTAACCAAATCTTGGATGCTATTATTTTTTATCCAACAATTGGTATTAGATCCAGGTTATTATGTATGATTTCGGATCCTATAGTTTTACTTTGTAAGTTTTCTTTGTTTGGTTTGTAATAAGGAGGGTGGCCTATCATCGTCATGTTTCCTCTTTGACTTTATTTTTTTGATTTCTTTGATTTTGTAAAGTATAAAGTTCTGTAATATTGAAGATGGAGCAACTATGGATCGAAGAAAAGACTAGGTAATAGTTTCGATGTATCTTTTGGAGTATTGGCAAATTTTTGGTTTTATGAAAACCAAAATGTTGGAATTTTTTTGTTGTAAAAAAGATTCAATTTTATGAAAACAAAAATACTAGAATTTTTAGTGTATTGGCAGAGTTTTGATTTTATGAAACAAAAAATACTGAATTTTTTTTGTCACAAAGTTTTGATTTTTACCAAACAAGTGCAGGAATTTTTTGAGTTTTGGTTTTGTCAAAACAACTGCTGAAATTTTTTGAGTTTTGGATTTACTAAAAACAAGTGCTGGATTTTTTGTTTTCAAAGTGACCAATTTTGGTTTTATGAAAATATCATTACATACTTTTTACCGAATGAGCTGGGTCATGTGGATGAAGAGTTCTAAGCCGAATATCCAAGTCTAAGAAGAAATTTTTGGGCTTAAAAGTATTATCATTTTATTTATGTTCTAGGATGGACAATCAAAAGTGGCCTATTAGTTCATAAGATGAATGGATAAATGGATGCAACTAGTATGTGCTATTATGTGATTGTATGCCATTTAAAAAATTTCCAACCCTAGGCTTTGCCATGCATTCATTATGTATGAGATATATAATGAAACAATATAGGATGGATAATAAATTGCATCTAGACAAGATGGTATTTATTAAAACTTAAAGCTCAAAAAGATTGAGTGGGAGAGGATACTCATGTGAGAGGCTCCAATCTCCATATGATGGCCCATTTGCATGCGGTAAAGTGTTACTCTCTACCGAAGGACATGAATCCTAGATCTTGCATGGTTTGAGTCTCCTAAAGGATAAGTCCACTTATTAGTAGCAGATGTGACCTCCCAATAAGACATGGTTTGCAAGTATCTTTAGTAGATGAATCAAATGGTTACACACTCAACATAGTTTATCAATAACCTGTCCACCGTAGCTCTGTTGATAAATATATGGACCAAATTATGACGTTTCTCAAAAAGTTAGACATGAAGATGCTTGGTAGTTTTTTTAGTGAGAGGGTCCCTGTTTTTCTTTTAATGGATAAGATGACCCACTGTCACTTAATCTGTTATAGATAAGAAAAATAATCATCGTATAAAGTTTTAAATTTTTAAAGTTTTGTTAAATCTGTCATCATGCATACATGCATCATGATTTTATACAAAGTTCCAATACTATTGACTAGCATGTTCATGATTTAATAATTTATATTTTCAGACATAATCAACCACAATATGAATCCACTCACTTTGCTGTTGACTAATAACAAATTGGAAAATGGAGAGAATTTTAATGAATGGAGAAATAACTTGACATTGTTCTTCAATATGAATGAATTTCATGGGTATTAACAGACAATGATCCTGCACCTCCAGATGGTAATTCAACTTCTGAGCAAGTCTAATAATATGAGCGATGACAGAATGTTGATAAGACTACTAAGTGTTATATTTTAGCTTCTCTCAGCGAAATGTTGCAAAAGCAAATTGTATGCATGAAAACTGCTAGTGCACTGGTCCATCACCTATATGAGATGTTTGGTGTGAGGACTAGGTTTGCCAGAGTGAAAGCTATCCAAACCTTTCACAATCTCAGATAAAAACCTGGTGAACCGATGTAGGATTACATGGTTAAGGTAATCTCTGCAATTACTGAGGCTGAGATGCTTGAGGCCGATATTGATGTAGACACGCAGATGATTATGATCATCAATAGCTTAAACTCATCTTTTCAACTGTTTAATTTAGACTATAAGCTCAACAACAAGGATTGCACCTTGAGTGAGTTGATGAATACCCTCCAGAGTACGGAGGAGATATTAAATATCAAGGCTAATGGGACAAAAGCTAATATAGCATATTCTTCTAAGCCTAAGGGTGAGGGCAAGCAAAAGAAGAAGGGTCCAATGAAAAAGAAGGCCTAACCCTTGAAAAAGAAGGCCAAAGAGGACACCAAGGGAAAGTGTTTCCACTGTGGTGAGAAGAGCCACTGGAAAAGAAACTATGCGGTCTACCTTGAGTCCCTCAAAAGTTAACAAGGTATAGGTTTCCTAAGTTTGTTACGAACTAGAAATCTGATAGATTCATTTGATTCTTGGATATTAAATTCAGGAGCTATTAACCATATTTGCAATTCTTTACAGAGGTTCTAGCAAAGGAAAAGAATACATAAAGGCCAATTTCAAGTCGAGATAGTAGATGACTCCTATGTTTCAGCAGAATTAGTGGGAGTAATTATCTTAGACTTTCCTGATGGTCATAAGTTATATTTAGAGGATGTATATTACATCCTAATGATTAAAAGGAACATGATTTCTATTTTTTATCTAATAAAATATGGTTATTCGTTATATTTTGAAAATTTTGTTTCAATATATGAAAATAAGATTTTATTTGTAATGCGATAATTAAATAGGGATGTTCTTTATAGAACCTATGATAGTCTCACTAAACACCACAGAATTAATAAAACCAAGACAATTCAATGATTTTAGCATTAATTCAAAATATCTGTGACACTTAAGAATGGGTTATATCAATCAAAAAAGACTAGACAGGTTAGTGAAGGATGGGATCCTTGTGGGCTTGGATAATGATCCATTACCCACTTGTGACTCTTGTATTGAAGGAAAAATGACCAAGGCCTCATTTGCTTCCAAAGGAAATAGATATGAATCCATGATGGACCTAGTACATACTAATGTGTGTGGGCCCATGAACATACAAGCTAAAGGAGCTTATAAATACTTCATAACCTTTATAGATGATTACTCTAGACAGGGCTATTTATATTTGATGCATAAAAAGAGTGAGTCCTTTGAAAAGTGCAAAGAATTTAAAGTTGAAGCTGAAAAGCAGCTAGGCAAGTCATTAAAACAACTTTGATCGGATCAAGGTGATGAGTACTTATTTGGAGAGTTCTAACGATCGTGATAGAAGGGAGAAATCAGACAATGCACAATCGTGACAATCGTGTACAAGCACGATCATGACAAAAAGGATTATCTGGGAGTTAGATAATCATGCATAAGCACGATCGCGATAGAAAAGATTATCTGGGAATTGCTTGGTCATGCATAAGCACGATCGTGATAGTGAACAATCAACTAGAATTGGATGATCATGCATAAACACAATCATGTCCTTATGCATATTGTACATGTCTCGGTGCTAGAATGACTTTGTTTTTAGACTATTGGAAAGAGGACTTCAAGATCTACAACCTTTATGAAGATCTTGAAGGCTAATTCTATAGTTTCACTTCTATATCGTCTCACTTTTGCATCATCTCACTTTCCTTTCGTCTTAGTTCTATCGTCTCATTTCTATCGTCTCATTTCCATCGTCTCATTTCTATCGTCTCATTTTCTTCCGTCTTATTTCTTTTGCAGAACGTCTCCATTTATAAGGATCATAACTTTTGACTCCGATGTACAGAATTTTCATAATATATACCGTTGGAAAGATAAAAAAAGATCTACAACTTTCTAGAAGGTATCTTGGTTAAAATCGCTTTATATCAATCCAAAATTTGACCCTAAAGTCTGAAGATGAATTTTTCACACACACACCAATATACTGGACCAACCTCATAACTTTGTAAAATTTTGATACTTTAAGGAACAGAAATAAAATTCAATGTATTCATAAGAAATGTAGCCAGATATCTCTAGTTTAATCCAAATTAAGAATCGTCTCTTTTGGATAACTAGAGGAAAAGTTATGACTAACAGACTAAAGCACACTCAGTGAACATTTTCTCAGATTTTTAACCTTTCAATATTTTACATCACCAAAACACCAAAAAAAATTTTAAAAAAACTAATTTAACACTATAACTGAATTTATTTTCTCCCAACCACCCAGTATTTATGAACAAACACATAAATGTCATTTTTGTAACACCCCACTCTCGCTTGACCCGAACCCGACATCAATGGTGATATCCGAGTCCGTGCCTCGCGAGGTAGCGTGCTACATCACTAAACAATCAAAAGTCGGTATAAATTTTTTTTTCTCTTACGAATATACGCAAATCAATAATCACAAATTTAGGCTCACTTTTATTCAGAAACATTTCGTTTACAAGAGTTACCAATTTTTAAAAAAAAAAACCAGAATTTCGATTAACCCAATCCGAAAACAAAACATATTACACTTTGATCACTCCATTTTGCAAAACTTTTTCCCAATCAGTAAGTTATACACAAAAAATATACTCAAATACATAAAATACAATAATTTGTAGAAAACGTAATTTAGTGTGAAAAATAAAGAGACACAATGCAGATGCGAACTGATCCCGTCTTCTATCTTTCCCTTGCATGCAGTAATTATACTCCCGTTTACCTAACGGGGTATTCTTCAAAGCCTGAAAAATAATTGCAAATTTTGGGTGAGTTTTACGAACTCAGTGAGTGACCATCATCGCTGGCTCACCCAGTCACATAACTCATAATTCACACATCTCACTTTATTTCAAATTTCACATTATTTCACATTCGATACACTTATCATTCATATTATGCACATGCAATAAACATGAGACTCACTTTTCATTTGTTATTTTGTTGTGATCGAGTGCCTAAACTGTCCCATGTAGGGCTCATTAATAAATATCCCTTATCCGTTTGGAGGATACAGGGCTCATTAAATGTTGAGCCTGAGGCTCTGAATCACTTTTGAGCTCGAAGCTCATTTTCACTCGTTTAGCTTAAAGCTCTGATCGGTGGCGACTCTAGTCACAACAGCTATTATATTTCATACACTTATGCAATGAAATGCATCAATCACATTGGCCTATTCCCATTCACTTACTTTCACATGTCATCAGACCGTAGTCCAGCATTCAATAGTAGAGTTGAGAAACATATTCTCATACATATGCAATGCACATTCAAAAGACATTTGTCATCGGACCGTGGTCCGGCACTTATCACTCATGTAATGTGCATTCAAAACATATTTTTCAATCATACTAAATACACATAGTTCTTCCAATTCACATTCAAGTAGCACTTCAATATCACAACTCCCCCAATACACAGTTATCGGACCTTCTGTCTGGAATCCACAATCAAATCACAATCCATCACCATTTATATGAACCTTCAGCAGTCAATCAATACAAATTCAAACAGAACACATAATGAAATGAGACCATCTCGGTCTACTCACAATACGCTCCAGATTAGCATTTGTTTCCCGTTTTTGAAAATGCCTAAATGCGACCATTTAGCCTGCACAACTCATTTATGGAAGATACATATACGTCACAATTTGTACAATCATAAGTGTTTAATAATGCACATTACTAAAATAAAATATGTATAATGCATGTTTATGACAATCCCGATATTGTTCCATAAATTTTATCACAAAACCATTCCCGTATCAAAACTCATTTATTCCTAGGTTTAAAGTCGCACTAAAACCATTACACTCGCAATTAATTGCTTATAGACTTATTTCAATTTCTCTAAAACACACACTTTCGGGTCTACTGTCCCCGATCAATGAGACCGTCAACACAAGATAACCTAAGCAACATATCATCAATATAAATGTTCCCCTATGTGTCAAGAATCCATAGACACTGAAATTACTCAATTTGGGTCCCTATAGGTCAAAATATTGCTAAAACACTGAAGTATGTTCAAAAAATACTCACCTCAAACGCTTATTAATCGAGCCTCTCAATTTGATTCAATCTATCACTTTTAATTAAATCTCAAAAATTCACAAATTCTCATGGATAGGTAAATAAATGTCTTACAAATCCGACGCTTCAAAAACCGGGTCAATCGGAGGTCGGATGGACAAGTTATAAGCAAAAGAGTGGAGGAAGGGCAATTGAGCCGGCAGACGCGGCGCGGCGCGGCTCGGCTCGCCAAAAGGGTCGGCTCGCGATCATGAGTCGACTCAAAATGAGTCGTTAACAATAGCGATGGTTCGTGATCGCGAGGCAGCTCTTTTTTTAGCCGCGTCGCGTCCGCGAGGCTGCGATTTTCTATTTTCTTTTCTTTTCTTTTTTTTATTTTTCCACTTATATCTCCTCTCTTCTTCCAACATGCATAACTTTTCACTCAGAAGTCTAAATTTGTCAAATTTGGTATCCATGGAAAGATAACAGAAATCTCTACAATTTCCATGAAGTACTAGAAAATCAATTCCATTTCTAAGGGAGTCAAAATCTCAATCAAAGTTACTACCCATTAAATGTCATCCTAAACAGTAACCCAATTTCTAAAAATCATAACTTCTTATCCCATTGTCCAAAAATTTCATGCTTTATATCAACAGAAAGATAAGAACACATTCTACAATTCTCATGAAGAACTTAAAAGAAATTTCAACCTCTAAATGGGTCAAAGTTTCAATCAAAGTTTCTGCCCTGTTAAACATCACCTAAACCATATCCAAACTTCAAAAATTAATAACTTTCAATTCCTATATCCAAAAATGACATATTATACATCATCAAAAAGCTAAGAAATTCCTCTATAACTTTCAATAAGGCTACTTGATCCAATTCAAACCATAACAGTCCAGAATTTGACTCAAAGCACAGTATCCACAAAACCTACACTTATGGACATTTCCAACACAAAGCACATTAATCTTTGGAATAACATCCGAAAGTCAATAGATCATAACTTTCAACTCCGGTATCGAAAAATATCATACTTTATAGCGATAGAAAGCTAATAAGAAAATATATAACTTTCATGAAGACCCCTTTAGCAAAATCTGCTTAAATCAACCCAGAAAATTTCACAATGTTTCAGATCACAAAAATGCGATTCTTGAGCTACTGTTCATCTCTACACCACTTCCCACATTCAAGTCAAAATTTGGTACTCTTCAAACCAAAATTAGACATCACTTCCTTCACAAGAATTATAGCCAAACAACTTTAGTTTAATTCAAGCTAAACCTCATCTCAATTGCATAACCATATAAAAGGTTATGGCAAAATCATTGAAACATGCACAAGTCAAATTTTCCTGATTATCATCCTAACCTTTCTCCTACCTCTTCCGCACCATTTCCTCACCTATAACCACGCTATTCACTCAAGATTTCAATCACAACAAAGTAAAAACCTCTACTTGAACATTAACCTACAACATAGCATCAACACACACTCAATCATTTCCTTTTTATACACTCATCTAACATCCTTATATTCAATCTAAAACAACTCTTATTTACCTACACCATCTTCAACATCATTCATCCTCAATCAAACAAAACTTCATACCCATCCACACTAAACACAATTCCCATACAATTAAGTTCACATAACATCACAATAATGCATTTAACTAACAATTCATGATATAAAACACAATTCTTACCTAATTAAGCTTCCAAATCTTCCAATCTTCCAAACTTGTCACAAACTTCCTAACTTACCCTACCATAAACGATCATCATCTTCATCTTGAGGGGGTGAGGTTTAGGTTTTGTTTTTGTGAACAAAAGAAGAGAAAGCAAGGTATAAGGAGGAAGAAAAGATGAACAAAATTCCAAAAGGAACAAAGAGGAAGAATTCACTTTACATCACCTTTCACCTTATAAAAGAAGAACCATCGTGAAAGACCAAAAAGAGAGGGGTGGGTTTTTAATAAAAAAGGAGCATGTTGGCATGTTAGGCAAGTGACAAGTGTCACTTGCCACATGTCACAATTTTAAGCTCTTTCCAACTAAATTTCCATTTCTATTATAATTTCTCCCCAAATTTCTAATGACTCAAATTAATAAATCCTTAAAATCATTTATCTAAATTTTCAGTGCCATTGGACAGTAATTTCTCCTACCGATAAACCATTATTCTGCCACTTGGCATTTTTTCTAGTCCAAAAATTTCCCCAAAATTTCCAAAACAATTTCTAAAATGCACCAAAAATTCAAAAACCACAATGCCCCTCTCTAACTCAATTTTTCATACACACGAATCACATTTTTCATAACAATCACATTTATTAACAAACATACCGGGAAATGTCATGAATGTATGTACAGTCATTTTCATGTGTAAAATTTACTATTCATGTGTATGTGTATGCTATATTATGCATGAACATGTAAAGGCGAATCTAACCACTCATTAACCACTCCAAATTACTATTTTACCCTTCTCACTAGTAATGGGATGTTACAATTTTCATGCAGATGACATTAATTTATCAACTTTACTTCACAAATCCCCAACTCTAAAGGATTTCTTCACCACTTACCTACTGAAAACTCCAAAATCTTTTAAGTCCTAAATTCCACACGTTTTACGTACTTCACTGAGTACAATGACCAACTTCTCGTTTTTCTCAGGATAGAGGACACAAATGGCAAAGTAGGTTTGGTGAAGGAAAGGAAGAACACAGAAGTCTCTTAGAAAGTATTTGATAACAAAAGGAAGTTTGAAAAAGATGATAATAAAGAAGGAACTTGGACAAGACTTAACTTGTCAACTTTCAAAGAATAGTAACCTACATCTAGCAAGAGTATAAAAGCCTAAGTAACACTTGTCACTTTCCCCATACCTAAGTTCTAACTTAGTTTCTTTTAAAGCTAACTCCCTTAACTATCATCTTTACAATCCAACTATCTTCAAAGCTCCCTTTTAATTTCTTTTTCCTATTTTTTACAATTCCTAAAATTTATTTCTATTTTTCCCAAAATTCAAAAATACCACACTTCCATTGATCACTAATATTTCTCATATCAAACATTCATAATTCTCAAAAATTCACAAATCAATCCAATTATACATGGAATTATTCATGAATGCATATACAATTATTTTCATGTGCAGATAAGTTCTCAAGTCTCATATATATGTGTATGGCATACTACGCATGAGCATAAACAAGCATTTTTAAGCCTCTCATAGATCTCTCACATTTACTATTCTAACCTTTCCACACGTAATGGGATGTTACAACTCTCCCCTCCTTAAAGAAATTTCGTCCTCGAAATTATTACCTGTTTTCTCGAATAGGTGGGGATATTGTCTCTTCATATGCTCCTCTGTCTCCCATGTTGTTCTTCAGTTGAGTAGTTCCTCCAAAGGACTTTTACCAATGGAATAACCATGTTCCTCAATTGCTTGATCCGTGATCCCACAATCTTGATCGGCTCCTCAATATAGCTTAGGTTACTAGCAACCTCAATCTCCTGAGTCGGTATCACATGTGTTGGATCCGATCGGTATCTTTAGAGCATACTTACATGAAACATATTATGCAATTGAGACATCTCATTTGATAAAGCCAACTTATAAGCCAAAGGTCCTATCCTCTCAATGATCTCATAAGGACCAATGTACCTAGGGCTCAATTTGCCCTTTTTACCGAATCTCAAAACTCCCCTCCAGGGTGACACTTTCAAGAATACTCTATCTCCCACACTGTACTCCATATCACGTTGATGTTAATTCACATAACTCTTTTGCCTATCCTGAGCCACTTTAATTCGGCTTCGGATCAACTTCACCTTGTCCACTGTGTCCTGTATTAACTCTAGACCTTCAATCATTCTCAAGCCTTCTTCATCCCAATACAATGGAGACTGACACTTTCTACCATACAGTGCCTCCATTCTGATACTACTTTGTTAATGGTTGTTGTAGGCAAACTCTATCAATGCCATATATTGATCCCAAGCTCCTCTAAACTCCAATACACAAGCCCTAAGCATATCCTCAACAGTCTTGATTGTCCTCTCACTCTGTCCATCTGTCTGAGGATGAAATGCTATACTAAAGTTCAACTTAGTACCCATAACAGACTGTAAACTCCTCTAAAACTTCGAAGTAAATTTGGGATCCATGTCCGATATTATAGACACTGGAACCCCATGCAGTCTCACCACCTCATTCACATACTTCTGGATTAACTGATCAAGTGAGTTATTCTCTCTCACTGGTAAAAAGTGGGCTGATTTAGTCAATCGGTCCACTATGACCCATATAGCATCATGTTGTCTCGGAGTCTTAGGCAATCCTATAATAAAATCCATAGTGATCTGTTTCCATTTCCACTCCGAAATGGGCAACGAACGTAACTTCCCTATTGGAGCCTGGTGTTCAGCCTTAACTTGTTGACAAGTCATACATCTAGATACATACTCTGCCACTTGCTTCTTCATTCCTAGCCACCAAAAATGTTGCTTCAGTGTGTTATACATCTTGGTAATACTAGGATGCATAGCATCGGTGGCCATATGAGCTTCCTCATGAATCTCCTTCGTCAGATCATCTACATTAGACACACACAGCCTATGTCTCAACCATAATGTCTCATCCCTCAACTTAAACTCGGAATCCAGATTTGCCTTCACTTTCTCTATAAGCTTTACCATATCAGAATCTTTACTCTGTACTCTTTTGATTCTGTCATGTAACATTGGTCTCAACTTTAATGTAGCAATTAGTGCCTCATCTTGCTCCAGATTCAGCTCTACATTTAAAGCTCTCAAATGAATCAGATTAGGTAACCTTGATAACTGAATCGGAGTTGTACTGATATTAGACTTCTTGCTCAAAGCATCTGCCACCACATTAGCTTTCCCCGGGTGGTACTCAATAGTGCAATCATAATCTTTCAATAATTCAATCCGTCTCCTTTACCTCAAGTTCAACTCCTTTTGACTCAATAAATACGTCAGACTCCTATGATCAGTGAATATCTGGAAAGTCTCTCTATACAAATAATATCTCCAAATTTTTAGAGCAAAAACTACTGTAGCTAGCTCTAAATCATGTACTGGATAATTGATCTCGTGAGACCTTAATTATCTCGATGCATAGGCAATCACCTTGCCTTGTTGCATCAGTACACATCCCAATCCTTGATGCGATGCATCACTGTACATCACATATCCTTCGATTCCCGATGGAGTAGTCAACACCGGTGCAGTAGTCAATCGACATTTCAGCTCCTCGAAGTTCTTCTGACACTCCTCATCCCATTTAAACACTACATTCTTTCTCAGAAATTTTGTCAGAGGGGCCAAGATCAGAGAAAACCCCTCGATAAATCTTCGGTAATATCTAGCTAATCCTAGGAAATTTCAAATCTTTGACACATTTCTCGAAGCTTCCCAATTCATAACTGCCTCTACCTTCTTCGAATCTACTTGTATGCCATCTTCAGTCACTATATGTAGCACCCCCTTACTGTAGAGTATCCACCGGAACACTCGTAGGTCATTCCGGTCCATATCCTACGATAAGAGAGAACTACAGACAAACAACTCTAAACTCCACATGACATCATAATAATAAAACATTAATAGTAATTTGCGACTTTTTAAAACCAAACTTTGTTTCATTTCATTTCATCAAACTCAGTAGTTTACAAACTGTTAGTATCATTTGTCTGTACATTCCTCCGAAAACTTAACACAACTACTATATACACTAAGACAAAAATAACATTCCTAACTAGAGGTCATCCAAAAGAATCCCAGCTGACCGATCTGTGAGCCATAGCTTCTCTCGCTAATCTGAATCTACAAGGCTCTACAGTCTCTCTAGAGCTAAGAGGCTACTGTCGATCCTGAAAAATATATTGCAATTTTGGATGAGTTTGCGAACTCAGTGAGGAACCATCATCGATGGTTCACCCAATTCATGCATCACTCAAGCAAATTACAGAGTATATACAATAACACGTTCAGAAGAAGCAAATCACAATTGTATAATGCACTCTTGCCTTTTTCCCATTTACTGTATTCAATCAAAATGTGTATGCAATGCATATGTGACACTTTCTCATTTTATTATAGTGTTGTGACCGAGCGCTTAAACAATAAACAGTAGGCAGTAGACGCGTCTAGGGAGTAGGAGAGCCCTTTGGGTATGCACTATCTCCCTTTGAGCTCGAGCTCTTTTTCAGTATCAGTGGCGACTCTGGTCACAACTATTATTATCCGTTCATGTATTTGTGTATGAAATGCAATATGCCCAATATATCACAGTCAATATAAAACATCATCACAGAGAGAGCAACGAATGAAGCACAGTAATAGCAAGCAATTTGATAATCAGCACATAAAGGACACTTCTATGTCAAATCTCCCAATTCATCAGACCATCCGTGTTTGGAACCCAGTAATAAACAAACACAATCACTAATCCCACCATTATTCCCCACATTAGACATATAATAATTGAAAGAACCATCTAGGTTACTCACCTACAACTTCCGAACTGTTGCTGGGAAGTCTCTGCACCGTCGGTCGGTCGACGCTCCAAATGTGCCTCTATAATAATCAGAGAATATAACCCTTACTAATTGTCTAATTAGAACTAGTTAATGATGCACATGTAACAATTAAAAGGTGTACAATGCATGTTTATGATATTTCCGGGATTAATCCAAAATTTCCATCACAAACATTCCATCTAAAAATTAGGAATCTAACGGCACCGAAATTACTCAATTCGGGCTTCTATAGGTCCAAAAATAAATAAAACAGTGACCAAAGAACCATTACCCGGATCCACGTTAATTTCCCATCCAAAAATTCTCAATTTCTCATAAAATGAAATTAAACACTTCACGAATCCGATGCCTCAAGAATCAGGTCAATCGGATGTCGGACGGAAAAGTTATAAGCAAAAGAAGGAAAATATATGATCCTAGTCGACTTACACTACTACGATGGCAGATCTGAAACAAACGTCCTCTGACATCCCAACTTTCATAGGGCATAACTCCCTACTCCAAATTACAAATTGGACAAATTTGGTGTCTATTTTATAGAGAAAAGAGAGCTCTACAAGTTTCATGAAGGACACAAAAACTAATTTCACCTCTAAGGGTGTCAAAAATATACTCAAAGTTACTGCCTTCACAATGCCTCTCAAAATAGTGCAACATTTTGTCAAAACAGTGTAACATTTTATAAAATCCATAACTTCTCATTCCCTTTGCTAAAAATTACAAGATTTATGCCACATGAAAGATCAGAATGTGACCTACAACTTTCATGACAACATGAAATAAAATTCAATTGCTAAGTAGTTCAAACAATTCAATGAATGATTCTGCCCACTGAAACCACTTGAACTGAATAGAAATTTTCTAAAAAACATAACTTCTTGTAAAAATGTCAAAAAATTGCATACTTTATACCTATGAAAATATCAAACAGAATACTACACTTCTCATGAAGGGATTAACAGCCAATTCCATCTCTAACAAACTCAAAACTGTCATGCAAGTGGCTGCCCTGATCACTAGTCAATGACCTAACTTAAGTCCAATCTTTGAAAATTCATAACTCCCAATTCTGATATCCAAAAATAGTATAGTATATCACATTTTCAAGATAATCGTTCCTCTACAACTTTCCAGAAAATCAATTGAGCCAATTCAAATCACAGAAATCTCTAAATTTTCTTCCAATTAAATACTCACAAAACCTACACTTATGGCTAGGTTTTACCAAAATGCACATAACCAGTCAATAGTCAACAATTCATAACTCCCAACATACATATCGAAAAATTGCAAAAATCAGTGGCAATGGAAAGCTAACTAGATAGGCTTCAACTTTCATTAAGACCATTTTCACCAATTCCTCCTAAATCAATCTAGAAAACTCATCAAAGTTTCAGGTCATCTAATTCGGATACTGTTCACACAACCAGTATAGTTCACTTTCAAGGCAGAAATTCAACCTCTTCAAGTTACAATTAGACAACACTTATTTCACAAGAAATTGAATCCAAACATCTAAAGTTTAATTTAGCACAAACCTCACCTCATTTGCTTAACCACACAATTAGTTATGGCAAAAACATTAAACCATGATCAATTTGCATTTTTCAGCTTTGCTCCTACACTTATATTCTATCACTTCCAATGCCAATTACACATCAACAAACATCCAATTGAGGCAAGAATTCAGCCACTAGGTCATCAAGACCTTAACCTAAGCACCTAGCCTTAAAAATGGCAGCATACACAATTGGCTTTTCCTAACTTTTTTCATTAATCTTACCTTACAAAACTCAATCCAAAACTAAGTCAAAAAGCAATCTAATTCACTTAACAACAACCACCATGAATTTGCACCCAAATAATCAATCCATGCTTTATGAAATTAATACACAATACATCATAATTCATGCACAATAATTCCCATTTAATGCATCTAACTACCAATTCATTCATTAAATAAATAATTAAAGCTTAAAACAACAACTTACCTAATCAAGTTTTTCAATGTTCCAATTTTTCTCCTAATACACCAATCCTTTACTTTTCCACACCATACATAAACATCATCATGCCAAAAGAGAAAGGAGTGTATGCTTGGCCCTTTTTAGAAAGAAAAAAGTGGAAGGAAGAGCTAAACACTAGGAAACTTAGAGAACATCAAGTGGAGAAGAAGGAAGAATGAAGTTTCGTATGAAGGAGGATATAAGCAAACAAATGATTTTTTTTCCTTCTTTAAAGTTGAAGTTGCCGACTTCCATAGGTGTGCAAAAGACAAAACCATTCAATGGTGTAGGACACTTGTCCATTTAGAAGAAAAGGATAAAAGAAGGATAAGACAAAAACATGTAATAGGATTTATCAAGAAACCCTAATGAAATTTGACCCATTCAATTCTAATGGCCTTAATTCTAAATCCAAAATAATATACCCAATATTGTAGTGCCATTGGACAACAATTTTCACTACCGAAAATCAATCGGTTCGCCATTTGGCTATTTTTCTGGTCCGAAAATTTTCTCCGGAAAAGTCCAAAAGAATTCCTAAAATTCCCTGAAAATATAAAACACATAAAGACTCACTCCAAATAATTTTTTTTCAAACACAATTACCACGTTATTCACAACAAAATTTCATTAGGCACAAATACCGGGAATGTTATGAATGCATGTACAGTTATTTTTCATGTGCAAAAATTCACTGTTCACAAATATCAGTTTGCATGAACATTCCTAATTAGTCCCAGTCACTCTTATCCTTTGCTAAATTACTATTCTACCATTCCTGTCGAGGGTGGGATGTTACACTATATGCCCCAAAAATACAACTTGATCAAGCGAAAATTCACACTTACTGAATTTAGAATATAGCTGCTTTTCTCTCATAATCTGTATAATAACTCTCAGATGTTCAGCATGTTCCTTTCTGCTCTTCGAATACAACAAGATATCATCAATAAACACAATCATAAAACGATCCAGGTAGGGCTGAAACACCTTATTCATCAAGACTATAAAAGCTTTCGGGGCATTGGTCAGCCCAAACAGCATCACTAGGAACTTGTAGTGCCCATACCTGCTCCTGAATGCTATCTTCAACTGATAATACCCTGATCTCAGATCCAGCTTAGTAAATACCTGAGCTCCTTGTAACTGATCAAGCAAATCATCAATCCTAGGCAATGAATACTTGTTCTTCACTATCACCCGATTCAGTTACCTATAGTTGATGCACAACCTTAAAGTCCCATCCTTCTTCTTCACAAATAGCACTGGAGCTCCCCAAGGTGAAACACTGGGCCTTATGAAGCCCCTTTTCCAATAACTCCTATAACTGAGCCTTCAACTCCTTCAGTTCCACAGGTGTCATCCTATATGGAGGAATGGATATAGGAGCAGCACCTGGAACCAGATCAATTGTGAACTCTATTTTTTGATCTGGTGGTAAACCAGGTAACTCTTCGGGAAACACATCCAGGAACTCCCTAACCACTGGAATGTCCTGTGCACTATGCTCGACCCTAGTGTCAATAATGTGGGGCAGATAAGCCTCACATCCTCCCTGCATCAACCTCAAAGCACTCATAAAGGATATCATCCTAGCTGGCACTGCCTGACTAACTCCTCTGAATACTGCCTTCTGCTGACCAGGAGATTCCAGTATTGCCTCCTTGGTGTAGCAGTTCATAATGGCCCTATGGGCAGTAAGCCAATCCATGCCTAAGATCACATCTATCTCCCTCAACTGTAATATAATAAGGTTTGCCTCCAAAATTACTTGATCGATCCTAATCAAACATCCTTCACAAACCTCTCATAGAGCTGTAATACTGCCTATTGGCATAGTCACCTCCAATCCATACTGTAATAACTCCCTATCACAATGCAACCTATATGCCAAATGCGGTGCGATAAAGGAGTGTGTGAATTTTGGATCTAACAGTGCAAAAGCCTCAAAGTCATAAACAAAAAGCACACATGCTACCAAATCTAGTGAGTCTTGGGCCTCTTGCCTAGTCATGACATAGATCCTGGCTTGGGACTGTGGTCGATTGCCCCACCCCTCAATCTTCATGGAAGAACTGTTAGCTCTCCCTCTGGCTCTACCTCTACCTCTCTGTCCAAATCCACCACCTCTACTTTGCTACACTGTGGTATTACTCCCAGATCGCCAACTGACAACAGATTGAGCCCCCAAGGTAGCAGGACAATCCCTAATCTGGTGATCCATGGAGCCACATTTAAGGCAAGCTCCAGTCAATCTCCAACACTTACCACTATGCTTCTTCTCATAATGCTCACAAACTGGAAACTGATTCAGAGCTGTACCCCTTCCACTTCCAGTCTGTGAAAACCTACCCCTCTGCCCAGTTTCTGACTGCCTGGATCTACTTGATGATTTGAATGCTCTGTTTTGGCGTTTACTATAGCCCCTGCTAGAACTGGCCTGACTCTCACTAGACCTCTTCCCTCTGGACCTTTGCCCAATCTCAACTTGTTTCTTCCTCATCAGTTGTTCAATTCTAATTGAAGCAGCTCTCAACTCATTGAAAGTACCCATATCTGACCGCACCAACCTTGTTCTGATCTCCATATTAAGTCCATTTTCAAACCTCCTACATTTGTCTTCTTCTGTAGGAATCAGAGCAGTAGCATAACCCATCAACTCATTGAATCGAACCTCATAATCAGCCACTGACATCTTGCCCTGCTTCAATTCTAAGAACTCTTGCATCTTCATGTCTAAATAGATCTTGGGCATATAGTTGTCTTTGAAGACCCTCAAAAAGTCTTCCCACTTCAATTGGCAAGGACTGGTGGTACTTCATGAAACAGTCTTCCACCACTAGTAAGCTAGGCCCTGCAATAATGATACTGCATAATCAAACCTCTCATCAGGCTGGCAATCCATCTGATCGAATACTCTCTTCGTCCTTTCTAACCGTCCTTCGGCCTCAGCAGGGTCTGTGCTGCTATAGAAGTCCATAGCTCCCTACTTCCGTAGCCTATCATACCTCCTCTCCCTTCTCTCAGGAACTCTAGAAGACAACCCCTCAGATCGAGGTACCGAGGACTCTCTACTGGCTCCTACAGATCCTTGGTCAGCTGGTTGATCAATCTGATCAACTAGAGTGGATGACCTATAACAAATAATAACTTTAATCACTATCCGCATTTTTTAAGATATTTCATGCTTAATATTCCTATATGTCCCAACAGATGTCAAACCATGCTCTGATACCAACTGATTGTAACACCCCCTTACCGTAGGGTACACACCGGGATGCCCAGAGGTCATTCTGGTACATATCCTACGATAAGAGCAAGCTACATTCAATCACTACATTCACTTCATAAGGCATCATATCATTATTCACTTAAAAAACATAATAAGAAATTACAATATTTTTTTGACCAACTGTTCCTCATTTCATTTCTCAAAATCGAAAGTCTACATTGAGTCTTTCAACCTATACTACATGTACATGAACAAAACCTAGTACAAAAGTACTACTTGAAAGGGGAAAATATAACAAATATATCTAAGCCATTCAAAAATTCTAGTTGATCGACCTTTGAGCCATGACTTCTCTTACCAACTCACAATCTACACAGCAGTAGAGCCCCCCAGTAGCTAAAATCGTCTCTCGGTCCTGAAAAGACAACGTTGCAATTTTGGTGAGTTTTACGAACTCAATGAGGAAACCATCATTGATGGTTCACTCAATTCATGCAGCACATCATTTCACATAACATATAATCACATTGTTGCATATTTGATCACATTTCACAATTTCACTTAAGCATAGGCAAATTATACATTTCAATCACTCAAACATACATAACCAAATGCATATGCAATGATCGTGGGACTCTTTTCCAATTGTTACATTGTTGTGACTGAGTTCCTGAACTATCCCATATCTATTTTAGATACCGGACTCATTAATAACTGTTCCTTATCCGATGAGGATATAGGGCTCATTACACATTGAGCCTGAGGCTCTGAAACACTTGTGAGCTCGAGGCTCATTTTTATTCGTTGAGTTTGAAGCTCTGATCATTGGCTACTCTAGTCACAACTTCCATTATCTGATTATGCATTCATGAATGGAATGCATGTAACACAATCAATCATAGTATAAAGCACATAGGTCTCCACATTCACATTCAAGCCGCACTTCAATATCTCTCACATTACACAATCATCGGACCTTCTATCTGGAATCCACAATTAAATCTCATTCATTCAATATTCAAAACATAATTATAAGTAAATAATAATTGAGAGAAACCGTCTAGGTTACTCACAAAATGTTCCTGAAGTTAATACCTGGAAGATCCAGCAACGTCTAGAAGTGGACATTCTAGTTGCTCCTTTATAACAAATAACATACACGATATCACAATTTGCACTATTAAGAGTGTTCAATAATGCACATGTATTAAATGAATTATGTACAATGCATGTTCATGATAATCTCAGGTATCACTCCATAAAATTTTCTCAATACCATCCCCATACCAAAACTCATTTAAGTATAACTAACACTTAGGTTTATGCCTCTTTAGAACCATTGAAATCACAATTCATTACTCACTGGCTTACTTTCAGACTTTCCAAAACACCCTTTCAGGTATACTGTTCACATACAATCAAAAGGTGAAACTGAGATAATTTGATCATAATCTCTTCTAGACAAGTGTTCCTCTATGTCTTATCTTTCCATTGAGACCAAAATCACTCAATTTGGTTCAGTAACATGGAAGATATATCTCAAACATTTTCGGATTATTCTTAATCAAAAACAGTTTACTATATACGACTTCCATCTAAATTTTGAATACCTTAGAAACTGAATCAAGATTAAGTTTTTTCATAAGATTTGTATATCTATTTCTCTAGATTACTTCAAATCAAAAATCACCTCAATTGGAATCCTACAAATCAAAATATCATCAAAATACTGAAGTATGTTCAGTAGAATAACACTAGTTCATACTCTTTAGGAGTACCCTCATTGTACCAGTTCTACTTTTTCACTTAATCTTTCTCAATTTATTTTGAAGGGCTATGATTCTTGATGGAGATGTATATAATTGTCTCATAATCTAGTGGTTCAAGAATCAAATCATTTGGATGTCTAGAGAAGAAGTTATGGCCAAAAGAATCCAACATGTTCATGTCTTTATGCATATTGTACATGCCTCAACGCAATTGCAACAACTCTCACTAAAGGTGTCGGAATGACTTTGTTTTTGGACTATTGGAAAGAGGACTTCAAGATTTACAACATTTATGAAGACCTTGAAGGCTAATTCTATCTTCTTACTTCTGTATCATCTCACTTTTGCATCGTCTCACTTTCCTTTCATCTTAGTTCTATCGTCTCATTTCCATCGTCTCATTTCTATCGTCTTATTTTCTTTCGTCTCATTTCTTCTGCAGAACGTCTCTACTTATAATGATCATAACTTTTGACTCCGATGTCTAAAATTTTCGTACTATATACCGTTGAAAAGATAAAAGAAAGATCTACAACTTTCTAGAAGCATCTTGGCTAAAATATATTTATATCGATCTCAAATTTGCCCCTAAAGTCCGAAGAAGAATTTTCCACACACACACCAACGTACTGGACCAACCTCATAACTTCATAAAATTTTGAGACTTTTAGAGACAGAACTGAAATTCGATGTATTCAAACCTCAAAGATGTGAAAAACTCAAGTGTGAGTTCACGATAACTAATTCGCACAAATTGTTCCCATTTATCTCTCTCACACAATCTCAACAATTTATCTGTCATTCCTATTTGGTCTAGCACATCAAAATTAAAATACGTTGGTACTTCAATGGTTTTAGTCCGTAGAAAACTGTACCTCACTCCTTCTTCCTCTAAGTAAATGGGAAAAGGGGCATCGTACACAGCTGCAATGTTTGCAACATTGTCCCCTCTCGCCTCAATTACGATGGTTTCTTATGATTTTCTAGCTCTTCAACGGGGCATTGTCACGGTAAATGCTACAAAATTCACAAATACAGAACCCAAATCCAGTCGGTGTCAACCCAACTCCACTACTGTAGCCCTCAACCGTAGATAACAAAAAATTGACACTTCACGCAGAAATACACCTTCATCGGAGAATAACACACAATCTGATGAGAAGAAGGGAGAACGTCGTTAAGAAATGAAGAAAGGGAGAAGATAACCTAATTTCAATTTGATTTTAAACAGTGAAGGTAGCGATACTTGCATTTTGCCTTTATTTTATTGTACTAAATTATTTACAAATATTTTAATTAAAATACTCATTTCTAATATTTGAAATAAAAAAATTGTTATTAATCTATCATAATAAGAAGAATAATAAAATTAATAAACTGCATAATAAAAAGCATAAAATTAATAATAATAATAATAATAATAATAATAATAATAATAATAATAATAATAATAATAATAATAATAATAATAATAATAATAATAATAAGGATTTAAATATTACATTAAATTTATACTAAAATGGAATTTAATAATAATCGAAGAAAATTTATAATAATAACAAAATTAATAATAATAATAATAATTTTAAATAATATTAATAATAATAAAGCTGAAAATATATATGCTTCCATGCATGGGCGTGCAATATATATATATACACATACCAAACAATTATATAATAATAAATATAATTAATTAAACCAATCAAATTAAAAACAATAAGGAATTTAAAATACAAATTAACAAAAATGAAATAATAATAGTAATTATTATTATTATTTTATTTTAATACAGTAACTAGAAATTTAATAATAATAAAGAATTTAATAATAATAATAAATGTAATTAATAAATTCAATAATAAAAAGAATAAAATTAATATTAATGAAGAATATAATAATAATCATCATCATCATCATCATCACCATCATCAATAAATAAATTCAAAATTATAACACATCAAAATATTTTTTTACCAATAATAAGTACATATACTCAAGTACAAAAGTAATAATACTAAAATAAATCATAATAACAATAATTAAATTAATAAGAATAATAAATTTAATAATAATAAAATTAAAATAATAAACAATTTTATAATAAGAATATCAATAAAGATATATGCATTTAATCATAATAAGGATTTTATAATTATAATAATACTAATATTAATGATACATATAATAAGAAAATATTTACGATTTATAATAATAAGTATATAAACTAAAGTCTAAAATAATAATAATAATTAAAATTTATAAGAATAATTTAAGTAATCAAAATAACAAAGTTAATAATAATAAGAAGAAAATACTAATTATCACAAATTTCAAAATAATAATAGAAGTTAAAAGAATTAATAAATTTACTTATCATAATAATAATAATAATAATAATAATAATAATAATAATAATAATAATAATAATAATAATAATAATAATAATAATAAATGTAATATCAATAAGGAATTTATTAATAATAATAACAAATATAATAAAGACTCATCAAAAATTTAATAATAATCAGAAGAAATTTAATAATAATATGTAACAGTTATTATAATAATGGAAATAAATTGAATTAATAAGATATAATAATAATAATAATAATAATAATAATAATAATAATAATAATAATAATAATAATAATAATAATAATAATAATAATAATAATAATAATAATAATAATGAGAAGGATAAAATATTATTAATAGAAATCAGTTAAAACAAACAAAATTAAATAATGATAAGGAATATAATCATAATAATCTAAATAAATACATTAAATAATAAAAAGAAATTTAATATAATAACACTAGTAATTATAATAATAAAAACAAAACCAAAAAAGGGAGTCATCAACCATCTCGCGATTGCGACGAGACTACGAGAGGATCGACAGTCTCGCGATCTCGAGACGTGTCAATTTCAGGCATTCCCGCGATTGCGAGAACCATTATTCTTCCTCTTTTATACAAACAAGTCAAATTATTATTGCTAATTCCTTATATTTGTTAATTTATTAATTATTTTAAGAATGGTTATAATTTTAGCTAATTTTATATTCCTTCTTTTTTCACCAATATATTATTATTAAAAATTCTTATGTTCCTATAATAATAATAAATGTAATTAATAAAATTAATAAATTCAATAATAAAAACAATAAAATTAATACTAATGAGGAATTTAATAATAATAATAATCATCATCATCATCATCATCATCATGATAATAATCAATAAATAAATAAAAATATAAAAATCATAATAATTTAATTTAACAATAATAAGTACATATACTCAAGTAGAAAATTACTAACACTAAAATAAATCATAATTAAATTAATTAAATTAATAAGAAAAGTTAATTTAATAATAATAAGAGATTTTATAATTAGAATAATATTAATATTAATTATAAATATAATAATAATATAAGATTTATAATAATAATTATATAAACTAAAGTCTAAAAATAATAATAATAATTAAACAATAAAAGAATAATTTAACTAATCGAATAACACAGTCAATAATAATAAGAAGAAAATTACTAATTATAACAAATTTCATAATGATAATAGAAATTAAAAGAATTAATAAATTTATTTATCATAACCCTAATAATAATAATAATAATAATAATAATAATAATAATAATAATAATAATAATAATAATAATAATAATAATAATATCAATAAGAAATTTAATACTAATAATAAATATAATAAATACTGAACAAAAATTTAATAATAATCAAAAGAAATTTTATAATAATATTTAACAGTTATTATAATAATGGAAATAAAATTAATTAATAAACTATAATAATAATAAAATAAATAAATAATTACATAAATAAATACAGTTAATAATCATAACTAATTTAATAATATTATGGATAATAATAAACATTTTAATTAAAATAATATATTTATTGATAATAAGTAATATACTGAAGTACAAAACTAATCATAATAATCACATTAATAAAATAATTAAGATTCATAAATTTTAAAATAATAAGAGGAAATTAATCATAAGAAGGAATTTTATATTATTAATATAAATAAATTAAAGCAAACAAACTTAAATAATGATAAGTAATATAATCATAATAATGAAAATAAATATATTTAATAATAAAAGAAATTTAAAATAAAATACTACTAATTATAATAATAAAATATAAAAGGAAAAGGAAGGAGGTTGGCTATCTCATGATCGTGACACGTGTTATTCTTATTAATTTAATTGTTTAAAATTTTGATAATTATCAATTTTTACTTACTATTATTCTTATTCTTATTTAATTATTTAGTTATTGATTATATTAAATAATATGATTAAATTCTTCATTATTATTAATTTTGTTCTTGATAATAGTAAGGAAAAATTATATGCTTATTTTTGCTAATTCCTTATACTCAGTTTTAATTTATAAATTATTTTAAAATTATTATTATTTCTTCTAATTTTATATTCATTATTATTATTATAAATTATATAATAATAATAATAATAATAATAATAATAATAATAATAATAATAATAACATTATGTTTCTTTAATTATTCTTATTATTTTAATTGTTTTAAATTATGATAATTATAATTTCCTTATAATTTGTTATTTTAGAAATTATTTCAGGAATTATTATAAGTTGTGCTAATTTTATATTCCTTATTATTATTCACCATTATATTATTATTAATAATTATTATGGTTCTTTAATTATTCTTATTAATTTAATTGTTTAAAATTTGATAATTATCAATTTTTACTTACTATTATTCTTATTATTATTTAATTTTTAGTTATTGATTATATTAAATAATATGATTAAATTCCTTATTATTATTAATTTTGTTGTTGATAATAATAAGGAAAAATTATATGCTTATTTTTGTTAATTCCTTATACTCAGTTTTAATTTATAAATTATTTTAAGAATTATTATTATTTCTTCTAATTTTATATTCATTATTATTATTATTATAAATTATATAATAATAATAATAACATTAAGTTTATTTAATTATTCTTATTATTTTAATTGTTTTCAATTATGATAATTATAATTTCCTTATAATTTGTTATTTTAGAAACTATTTCAGGAATTATTATAAGTTGTGCTAATTTTTATTCCTTATTATTATTCACCATTATATTATTATTAATAATTATTATGGTTCTTTAATTATTCTTATTAATTTAATTATGTAAAATTTTGATAATTATAAATTTTCTACTTACTATTATTCTTATTATTATTAAATTATTTATTTATTAATTATATTAAATAATATCTTTAAATTCCTGATTATTATTAATTTTTCTTAATAAGAATAATGATAAAATATTTGTTTATTTTCTCATCATCAAAATAAAAAAATTAAACCCATAAACAAAAATTATTTGTCTTTTAGAATAAATAGAAATAAATAATGATGTACGTTTTTATTATAATAAATAAAAGTTAAATTGACTTTATATAAAGTCATTTTCGTTACTGACAACTTGATTTGTTTAAAAGTGACTAATTCTAAAAAACTGGCTTTGGCTTAATCTAAAAAATGACATCAATAGAAGGATCCCACAGGCGTCACTCCAATTTTAATCAAAACGGCTGTTTTGATATTGAACAGAATAAGACAGGATAATATTCGACAGAGGATTCAAACTAGATGAGGTCATACTTCCAGAAATTCATACAAAGACAAGGGTTGTAAGCACCTGTTTGGTTCAACTTTTGAAGACTTGAAAAGCATTTTTTCTACTGCAAAAGCTATTTTGAAAAAAAAATAGGTGTTTGATTGTAAACTATAAAAGCATTTTTAAAGTAGATTAAAAGATAAAATACAACTTTTTCAAAAACTAAAATTTGAAGCTTTTTAAAAAAATCTCAAATTTTAACTTTTTCGGCTAGACATATTTCCGTCACTTCCGTATATGTCATACCTCATCTTCTCATCTTCCGTATATACCAAGAACGACTCTTTTGTTTATGTGGTTTTTTTTTCTTCTATAAAACTCATCTTCTCTCTCAAAGACACCCACGGATCAACACTCACAGTTTAATTCTTGGTATTTTTCGTCCTATATACGCGTTGAACAATGCAGATGTTTAACACAAACGTTTGATGTCGCCTGTGTTGTCAACGCAGGCGACGTCTGCGTTGAATCAACTCATCTCCTCTTCTGTGATCAACTTTCACCTGCTACCTGCTCCCACACGCAATCATCACTGCACACACTCCACCTTTGTCCCATTTCGATACACAACAGTTGCTTGCTCTGATCAGAGATCAGAATCAAAAGCCTACATGAACAATGATGGTATCGTCTTTCTTTTAAGTCACCTTCTCTCTCTCTCTCTCTCTCGGACATGTGATGATCCATGGGTGGTGGAGACATAGGGGATTGTGTGTAGTTATCCAGAAAAAAAAAAAGCTTTGTTCAATCAGATTTTGTAGTTATCCTTATGCAGCAATACTTTCTTCTTCACGAAATATACCACTTAGAAAGTTTTTTTTTTTAACCTTATGTTTTCCTAAAAAATTTGTAAATAATAACAAAACATTAAATATGACTAATTTAATATAATGACCCAATTTAATGAAAATCTAATTTAATTTAATTTAATTTAATAATTTAAAATAATTATAATAAAAGAATTTGATTAATTTTAATTAATTCATATATATAATACATATGACAAAAGATACTAATTATATTGTATTTTACATATTGTTTAGTATACTTTAAATATTATTTAGCATAAATAATTTTATTATAAAATAAAATATAGTTAAAATTAATAAAATTGTTTTTTATTTTTATGTTGTCAAACAGTCTACTAAATGAAGCTCTTTTAAAAAACCTTTTTTTTAATTGATAGTCAAACAGTCAACTAACTTTTAAAAAAAATTCTTCTAAAAAAAACTCTATTAATAAAAGCTTTACTAATAAAAGCTTTATTGATAGAAGCTCATCAAAATAGGCACTAAGTCAACTCAAAATTTCAGAATACAGAAACATGTGTACGGCTGGTTATGTTTGTTAAGAATTAATATATATCGTCCAAGTTAACCCCAGGATGCAGGTAAGTTAGTAAGGAACTTTCCTGAGTTAAGTGAGGTCACGAATTCGATTCGAACCATTTTTATGTATGCAGTCGTTTAAAACTTGAGGTCAAAATTTTACCTCCTACAAATGACCTACCTAACTCGAGTGAAGTTTAACCTAGGTATGAATAATTTAAAAGCATAATTACTTCTGATACACATCGTGGGTGAGTGTCGTCTGTAGTCACCGGTTCTCTTTGTCAGATTCTAAATTTTGTTTTTCATTTTTTCTCAGGATATGGCTAGAGGTATGTAATATATAAAGACGAAATACCTTAAATGAGTTTGGAGTTGGAGAGGTGTACAGTGTTACAAAATTCTTATTTTAAGGCCGAGGAAATACAAAGTAGTTCTGTTTTATTTGCCTAGTCAAACATAGCAATGATGCGCTTTTTGGTTAAGCTTGAGGATGAATGTTAGGTATAGGGTGATTAAGACAATCTTGTTTGTTAATTAGTCTACATCCAAGGCCGAATCTCGGGTAATAAACGGAATCGCCAAAGTCCATATCAAAGGTATTCATGAATGGATTCTGAGTGATGCTCTTTCCAATTTTAAAGATGGCAGAAAGTCGAGCGGAAAAAAATTAGAGCTTTTGGTGCATAATTTATGAACCCTACTTATTTCTGTTAGATGTCCTAATGCCTGCATCAATTTAATAGTCAAGTGCAAGTTCCCAGAGAAAAAGGTTGAAGATTCTTGCTGCAATCCCATGACTTGGGGTTCATTATTTTATTAAATTGTTTCCTGTCAAAAAAAGATCGAAACATTTTGGCTACGATCGCCATAACTTGGGGAGTTGGGGTTCCTTAGTTTAATCAAGTTGGATGGTGTCAGAAAACAAGATTTAAGCTTTTTGCCGCCATCGTGGTTACCTGAGGTTCAATATTCTTTTTAAGTTGTGTAGTGCCATAAAGATTGAAGCTTTTGCTACAATTCCCATAACTTTGGGGTTCCCTGGTTCAAATAATTGTGTAGCGTCAAAAAATAAAAAGTTTCTCGCAGCGGTTTGCTTTAGGTGCGATGAACATTAATGATGCATAGGAATGTAAGTGTGGAATAAAGGAATGAATGAGGCCGTTGAATCCGTTCATTCAGAGTTCTGGCAATGTTTTTTACAATATTCTGGTGACCCATTGCCAAGCACACAAATTAGGAAAGATAACCGATACTTACTCTGCCAATAATATACTTAGTTCCTACACAAAATGTGGTTTTCCAGGATTGCCTATTGCTTGCCAACTGTTCGACGAAATACCCCACAAGGATACCGTTACCTGGAACACTATGATTGCAGCTTATGTGAATTCTTCCAACTTGGATACAGCTTGGGAGTTGCATAGTTCCATGAGAAAATGTGGGTTTCAACCCGATGTGTATACCTTTGGGAGCATACTTAAAGGTGTTGCGAGTGCTTCTCGACTTGATCTTGGGCAACAAGTCCATTCCTTCATTGCTAAGATGGGTTACGAGGACAATATTTATGCAGGAAGTGCTCTGTTGGATATGTATGCTAAGTGTGGAGAAATTCATCATGCACATGCAGTGTTTAAAAGCATGCCTCAACATAACTCAGTTTCCTGGAATGCACTTGTTGCTGGCTTCGTGCAAGTGGATGATCGGGAAACCGCATTTTGGTTATTGAACTGTATGGAGACGGAGGGCGTTACACTTGATGATGGTACCTTTTCCCCACTCCTTACATTACTTGATGACGGTAAGTTTTACAGAACAACAATGCAACTTCATTGTAAGATTATAAAACGTGGTTTGGAGTTCAGTAATACTGTATGCAATGCGGCAATCACTTCCTATTCAGCATGTGGTTGCTTAGAAGATTCTAAAAGAGTGTTTGATGGTGCTGTTAGCACCAGAGATTTGGTCACATGGAATTCCATGATAGCAGCTTATCTAACCCATGATAAAGAGGAACTTGCATTCGAACTTTTCATTGATATGCAAGGTTTTGGGTTTGAACCAGACATTTATACCTACACCAGTGTCATAAGTGCTTGTTTTGAAAAGGCACATGTAGAACATGGAAGATCCTTGCATGCATTGGTTATTAAGAGAGGGCTGGAGGAATCAGTGCCAATCTGCAATGCAGTAATGGCTATGTATCTCAAATCTGATGATAGATTGATGAAAAATGCATTGAAGATATTTCAAGCCATGGAGTTCAAGGATCGTGTTTCTTGGAACTCCATTTTGACTGGGTTCTCACAAATGGGGTTAAGTGAAGATGCCCTGAAATTATTTGGGGACATGAGATCTTTGCTGGTGGATATTGATCACTATGCGTTTTCAGCTGTTCTTAGATCTTGCTCAGATTTAGCAACACTTCAGTTTGGTCAGCAGGTACATGTCTTGGCTATCAAGGCTGGCTTTGAGTCAAATGACTTTGTAGCTAGTTCATTGATTTTCATGTACTCTAAATGTGGGATTATTGAAGATGCTCGAAAATCGTTTGACGAGACATCTAAGGACAGCTCAATTACCTGGAATTCAATTATCTTTGCATACGCCCAACATGGACAAGGCAATGTTGCACTTGACTTGTTCTTCCGAATGAGAAAACAAAAGGTGAGGCTGGATCACATAACCTTTGTGGCCGTGTTGACTGCTTGCAGTCACATTGGATTGGTGGAACAAGGCCGTTATTTTCTAAAGTCTATGGAATCTGATTTTGGAATCCCACCTCGGATGGAACATTATGCATGTGCAGTTGATCTCCTTGGAAGGGCTGGGCACCTAAATGAGGCAAAAGCCTTGATGGAGTCAATGCCATTTCAACCTGATGCAATGGTGTGGAAAACCTTCTTAGGTACCTGCAGGGCTTGTGGGAACATCGATTTAGCTGCTCAGGTGGCAAGACGTCTACTAGATCTAGATCCTGAAGAGCACTGCACATATATTATACTCTCTAACATGTATGGGAATCTTAAAATGTGGGATGAAAAAGCCTGCATAACGAGGTTGATGAGAGAGAGGAAGGTGAAGAAGGTTCCTGGTTGGAGTTGGATGGAAGTCAACAATGAGGTCCATGCTTTCTGTGCTGAAGATCATTCCCATCCCCAATTCAAAGAAATAAACCGGAGATTGGAAGAACTGATGGAGGAAATCAAGTGGTCAGATTCTGCTTCTAGTTTGGATGTTTTGATGCGTGATATTTACAGTATAAATGGATGTTGTGATTTATACTGGTAACAGAAGGATATTGCTTATAATTCTGGCTTCAAACATATGGCATACAATCAGAAGAGGGGAAGTTCTGCACTACACCCGAGAGCAGAAACACAACCAGATGAACTTCCAAGAAATGGATATACAGTGCCACTGTTTAACACTCTTCCAGACATCAACGAGCTGCCACACTGATCTCTGCACAATTGAGCTATGACTTCATTTATACATGTATGAAATGGGAAAACATATTTTGTTGGTTTTCTTTGTCCAGAGTTAAGCTGGATTTATTACCAGATGCAGCGATGCAGTCATTACTCGTTGAACCATGGTGGCTACATGGATCTGATAATAACAGCATGCAATCTCCTGTGGAGTTCAAGTTCCGAGAAACCAGACATGGAATCATGAACTGATAATTCTCCCACAAATGAAAACGAAAATGCGAACTGGTTAAGCAGAACAAGTATAAAAGACATGACAGAATATTTGTTACAGAAACTAGATCTTACTAAACCTTCCTATTTGTGTTAGATTTGGTTAACTCAAATTTCTGCAGCTGTTTAGATGTGAAAAATGCTGTCAATCTTCTGAAACTGAAGCTATGAAACTTGTTGGCAGCAAAAAAGCACTACTCAGAAAACATCATCATTCGCAATCATAGCCATTTCTATGCTTAATAAGGCATGCTTCTAGCAAGAAGATCAAGGAAGGATACAGCTTATTCCTAGTCATTATTTTCATAATTCAGCTTATTTCTAGTCATTATTTTCATAATTCCTTGGGTTGAGATTTTCGTAATAAGGATATTGTTTTCCTTTTTGCAATAGTAAGAAAAGCTTGGAAGTTCTGTGTTGCTTTTGAAGAGTATTTACGGGGCATATTATATCAAATTGGATACATGAAAGCACTGATTTGGTCTTTCAATTGAACAAGTTACCCCGAGAATACTTTTCTCTGTGAGCTCATCTTTACTAGTTTGGTTAATGCTACATTCTTTAGTTGGTAAACTGTGCAGGTGGATATAGATGATTTCCATGGTCAACGCATTTTGCAGGCATCATATATGGTTGCTCTCTCACTAAAGTGCTTGCTTCTTTGCTTTTATTCTACCTTTATCTGTCAAGGCTTATAATACAACTTACTGAACTACCAGGTACAAACAATTTTTTTGTTTTGAAATATTAGTTCTTACGTTAACACAAAATCTTGGCAGAGAAAACCTAGCAAAACGGCATTTCTAGCTTCCTGGAATCTTGGCAGAGAAAACCTAGCAAACGGCATCTCTAGCTTCCTTGGCATTTGTTTCATAGTGTCTAGAAGCATGGATCTCTGTGGAGCGTGTTGTTGCTGTGGCATCGACTCCATTATTATGGTGTGCTCGTTTAAAGTCAGTCGGAATCAGTTTCATGCACAATCTCTCCTCTCTCCCTTGCAACTGTTCGGGCCAGCTCAACTGTCCTGTTCAATTCTTGGCTTTGGTCAGCTAGAGGACTAGTGGCAGCTGAACTTAAACACTTTCTCAAACCTGCATTCTTTTTTGCTTGCTTAACCCAACCAACGAGGCCCTGTTGGATTTGTTCCTCAAATATTACCTTTTGGAATGAATTTCCCATCTGCATTAGAAAAGTTTCTCAGTCTGGATCAATCTCACACTAAGTAACAAACGTAAAGTTTGGTTGGCAATTTAACTTGCCTGTGTTACCAATGGATAGAGAGGTAAGGTACTGTAGCTGCAGACAAACTGAACAGATGCCCTGTAAACATTTGAGGATCGGTGTTCCAAGAACAGAGTCGCAATTTATAGCTCAAACGGAAGAACAATAATGTGGTAGAATATCAAAGAAAAATCTTAACTTTACCCTATAACAAGTCTGGGGATAAAATAGCCGACTTTCCCATAATGCAGGAGGGGAAACGATATTGCACCAGCATTTTAGCATCATATCAGCATCTATGCCAGAAATAGCATGCAGGGAACAGCGCATGTTTTTATGGAAGTGTTTGTTGAATCTTACCGCTATCCAGAAAAAGAATGTCAGTTCGAAGGAATTCTGGAATAGGATGATGTGAATCAAAAACAGCACAGCCTTGTGTTGTTTGAACCAAAACGAACTGTCTGAAGGTTGAACAAGCAGCTCTCCTTTTACTGCCACATGTTTCTCAGCAACCTCTTGAGCCAACTGGGTAATTACATGTTCCAGTTTGGTGCCCACGGCTAGTAGGTGCTGTAAAAGGTAAAAATCAAAAGGCAACAATTCTGAAATTTTGATATACCATCTTTTCAATCCAGTTACCTAACTCATTCGGCAAACATCAGGATATTGAATCCTTAGCTCCAACCTCCAAGTTCAGTAAGATCAGCAAATTTTACTATATATTGCATAAACATAGAAATCGTTACAAAGAGAAATAGAAATCGTTACAAAATTAAATTTAAACACACTTTCACTACAGAAGCAGCAACTTCAACCGCAACAAATGAATAATAATGTGGTTGAGCACTTGGGAGCGAACGACTTACAACGAGGGGAATGAACGAGATGTAGAAATATGCATGCCAACCTGCATAACAACATAGAATCATGTCATAGATCTAAAGAGTCTATGACTTGGATTTGGAATTTTAAGCGGCACGGAAACGAAATAAACAACACAATTTCAAAACCTAGAATTGCAGAAACTGATCTCGAGAGAATCAAGTTCTATTGAATGATAATATCAAATAGAAGTCCCTTATAAACATCACCAAAATCAAGTTTTTATAGTCCTAAACATGTCTTAAAAATCAAGAAATAAAATAGCTATTCTACCAACTCAGGAGTCCTAAACAAAACATGGGCTTCACGTTACTGCAAAACCGCTAACAAAGGACTCTGCTATTTTGATGCCCATCATCAACCTCCACTTGCAAAGAAGTCGACCTCAAGTTGTAGTCAGCATAACCCAACTCACAATCATGTAAATATGGCGAAAGATCTACAACATTAAATGTAGAAGAAATGTTACCCATCCATGATGATGGCTCAACAACGTAGACATTACCATTAATTTTCTTTTTGATCTTGAATGGACCATATTTCTTCTGCTGAAGCTTATGACTGCCCCCAACAATTCTATTCTTACTCAAGAACATCATGACTTCATCTCCAACATCAAACAATTGCACTCTCCTTTGTGGATCAACATAGGCTTTGTACCTTACATTTGCTTTCCTTCACCTCCACTTGAATTTCCTGGCCTCTTTAGCTAACTTCTCAGCACAAAAAAGAAATTTAGAAGATTTTGACAATATCACAAGATCAAGAGCATGATTTGGTACCTTATTATAAACAACTGAAAATGGAGAATAACCAAGGCCACTATGAACAACATTGTTGTAGGCAAATTCAACTTATGCAATTAGAAAATCCCTACTCTTTTGGCTTGTCACGACATATACATCTTACCAAAATTTCCAAAGTTCAATTTATGACCTTTGTTTGGCCATCGGTTTGTGAGTGAGTTGTGCTACTAAATTGAAGAGTAGAATCAAATAATCTCCACAAAGTCCTCCACAAGTGACTCAAATATTTACTATGATTATTAGAAGTAATTGATTTAGGAATACCATGAAGTCTCACCACTTCTCTGAAAAAGAGCTTTGCAATTGCAGTAGCATCTGTTGCCTTTTTATAAGGCAGAAATCTATCATTTTTGAAAATTGATCAACCATTACAAAAATAGAATCTATTTTCAACCACTACACAAATAGAATCCATAGCTCTTTATGTTCTTGACAATCCTAACACAAAGTCCATAGACAAATCTTCCCAAATAGCATTAGGAATCAGAATGGCATGTACAAACTAGCATTACAAGCATGTCCCTTGTAAGTTTGCCAAGTTGTACACCTTTCTACAATGGAAACAATATCCTTTCTCATCTTTGGCCAATAGTGATAAAATCAACGAAGGCAGAGAAATTTTTTTATCCTTTTTGCCTCAACATTTATTGAACAGTGGATGCCTTTATATAGGCACTCTTACAGACAAAAAGATAATTAGAAAGATAGAGAACCATCTAGAATGACAAGGCATTAATGAGTATTACAAGGCGTTGGGCTCGAAGCATAAAAAGTGAGGTCTTGTCCTACTTAGCTGGGTCCTAGCTAAAAACAAAAAGCATCTCCTTCATTGTTTGTGTAAAAGCCAGAGGAGTCTCCTTCCTTGTTTGCGAGTGTCGCATTTCTGGTTAAATCTTCATGGTAGGATGATGAAGCTTCTACTCCTGGTGTGCGCTCCTTTGACAGCCCCCATAAGCTGGAGTATACACATTGTGTATGCCCAGCTTAAGCAAGAGTGTCTCAAATGGGCCTCTAGACAATGCTTTCGTGAAGATGTCAGCCAGTTGTGAGTGAGAAGAGACTGGGAGCAGGTGGACGATCCCTTCTTGTACCTTGGTACGAATGAGATGGCAGTCGATCTCTATGTGCTTGGTGCGTTCGTGAAAAATAAAATTTTCGACAATATAAATGACTGATTTGATGTCACAATAAAGATAAGCTGCTCCTTTATGTGTAAAACTGAAGTCTTGGAGTAGATAGACTAACCATTGAAACTCGCAAGTTGTAGCAGCTAAGGTCCGATACTCTGTTTCTGAAGAGTTGCGAGAAATGGTGGCTTGTTTTTTTGATTTCTAAGAGATCAAGGCAAAACCAAGGAACACGCAAAAGCCAGTGATTGATTTGTGTTAGTCCGAACACATTGCCCAGTCAAAGTTTGATAAAACGCAAAGGTGTGCTGAGGAGTTCGTTGGGAATAAAAAGCCTTGACCAGTTGCCTTTTTGAGGTACCTTAACATACGGTTGACGGCTTGTAGATACTCGATGGTTGGTCTGCCAAGAAACTGAGATAACTGTTGGACAAGAAAGTTGATATATGGTCTTGTAATGGTAAGGTAAAGCAACTTTCCGATGATGCTCCGATATCTTCCGACGTCTATGTATGGTTCTCCGGAGGCTGTCAAGCGCGTGTTTGGAGCCATAGGTGTTGAGGCTGGTTTGCAGTGGAGAAAACCAGAGTCCTCCAGGAGATCTTGTTGGACCCTGCTGTCGGAGCCCAACATCGGACATGAGAGCGTGACGTGAAACATGCTAATTATACATTTAAGGAAAAGACCTGCGGAAGATCAATGAGCCTACTGGGAAAACAAACTTGAAACTTGCTTTCATTTGATTTAAACAAACAAATTCATAATTCATGCTCCAAAAGATGAGTTTTACTAAGCTTGAAGAACATCTCAAACCAAATTACAACTTTGAGTTCAAGAGTCAAAAATACAAAATACTCTTGAACCAATAATACTTGAAATGTAACTAAAGCTTAAAAATAAACATGACAAAATGGAGTGCTGCCGTAACTCGTGACTCACTTGGTCTCTTGCTCGTCACCTGAATGGGGAAGATTAGAGGGGGTGAGCTATAAAGCTCGTGGGAACATATTTATAATATAGCAATAAGCAAAAGTATTCAAAAATAACTCATTGTTTTGATACTTGTTGAAATCATAGTAATTGAGCATGTATGAGTCATAGCTTGAAAATGCTTGATTCTTGAACAATTCATGATGCATGACACATAACAACAGATCATAAACACATAACATAACATAACATGATGGTTTGGGTTAGTCCCTGATTCATGACGTACTACACATTCCCATCAGAATGATTATGTGTAGGCGTAGTTTCGTGAGGGAATCCTTGTGAGAAATCCTGTGCCACCTGTGGGCAGGCGGGAGAAGCCTTTTCATGAGTCAATGTGCACTTAACTGTTCGTGAGGGACATACCGCAAACCCACATAACATGCATGATTCATATTCTTGTAAACTTGTTGGCCAAACTGGCACTTGCTTGTAAACTTGCTTGTCATACATTTCGTAAAACATGATTTCATGTACATGTATTCTTGAAAGGAGAACACCCCTTTTTGAAAACCTTGTTAATAATCATAAATGCAAATCATATAGCAAGAAATAATCATTTCACAATAGCATGTAATGTAATCATTGATGATGCAATTTAAAGCATTAAATCTTTCTTGATTTGAAAAAAACAATGAGTAACTTATTTACTCTATTATAAACATGAACCCACCTAAATTCCTTGCTTGTTCTTGCCTAGGAATGAGTTTCCTCTTGATTAGGGGTGAGCATTATTCGGGCCAGCCCGATTACCCGGCCCGGCCTGAATTAATTCGGGTAAAGAAATTATCTAATTCGGATAATTTAGGCCAGCCCGGATATTACCCGAATTATTTTCGGGCCGGGACGGGTAACTCTGAAAAAATTCGGGCCGGCTCGATTACCCGAATTAGGTTTTAAAAAAATATGAAATAGGGTAATTAGGATAATTCGGATAAATCGGGCCGGGTAAATAAGTAATTCGGGTAAATCGGGTCAGATAAGTTCGGGTAATTAAAAATTCGGGTTCGGGCCGGGTAAGAGAAAATTTTTTTTGGGTAATTTGGGCCGGGCCTGAACAGTAAAAATTCCGCCCGAACTACCCGAATGCTCACCCCTACTCTTGATCCTCTTGTTCCTCTTGCCTCTCTTGATTTCCTAAAATAAGAACCAAAATCCCATTCAATAACTCATGCTGAAACAATATTTCTATTCTTAACTTCCATCCAAAATTTCATATCCTTAAAGACTGATTCAGAACTTTATCACTTCACAAAACTTGTAGATCTATGCCTCTAGTTTACAACGCCTTAAAAATCACCTCAAAAGGAATTCTGTAGCAAAAGATATGCTCAAAACACTAAAAAACATCTTTGCTGGAAAATTGGCCTCGTCGCGACGAGGCTCGTTCGTCGCAACGTGCGGCCTGGCACGTCGCGGCGTGCGGCCCTTTCGCACGTCGCGATGTGCGGCTTGGCACGTCGTGGCGTGCGGCCTTATGCACATCGCGACGTGTGGACGGGAGGGTCGACTCCGAACCCAGATTTTCGACATTTTTCAACCTTTAATCCTTCCCTTTCTCAACTACAACACATCTAACCCTTTAATCAAGTCATATACTTCCTCTCTAAACTCATTCTAACACAAAATCTCAACAAAACAACAACCCATGAATTTCTACCAAAGTTCTCCCATAAACCCTAAACTATCGTTTCCTACTCATTCCAAGCAAAACTAGGGTTTAAAGCATTCTAAACAAGAAGGAATAATCGTATACTTACTCGGGAAATGCTTCAAATCCTTCGAAATTGCAGGAGCTAATCTTTTCTCTTTTCTCTTTTTCTTCTCCTCTCTCCCTACGACTCTCTCTTCTCTTTTACTCTTCTTCTTATTTTCTTTTCTTTCTTTTCTATCTCCTTTCTATTTCCTAAGCCCTAAATAGCACATGTACTAAAATGCCCTCCTTGATAAGCCTTAAACATCATAAGTTAAGTGCCTTGCCCATTTTTCCCTCATATAAATCTACTCTTCCATAACCATTTATTCCACACTAATCTCAAATAAATCCAAAATTTTCATTAATACCTCCAATAAATTCAAACTATGCAACAATTAACACAATCAAATTAATTCATACTTAATAACATCAAGAAAAACAAATTTGGGGCCCAACAGATCTAATGTGTATCTTTTGTTGGAAAATCCCGGTGTGTGCATCACATACACACGGTGCGGAAAAATAAAAATTTTTGTTCCAGGACCTTTCCGAAAGCCAGGATCCATGTGTCTATATAACAATGGCAAACCATAACGCCCAAAAGAGACCGTCTCTAACAGTATCCACGCAGAGATCGGAGAACCTAACCGGGGCAAACCCTTTGACCCGGGAATAGCTAGAATAAAGTAAAAACTGCTAGATCTGACCTTTATTCTTGGAGAGCTAGGAAAAGACGATGAAGGAGAAGAGGAAGCTTGAAGATGAAGCCTTGATGATCGATGGTCTTTGAAAGAGAAGCTTGGAAAACCCTTTTCAATTAACCTTCTCTTATTTCCAACGATCATCCACCCATTTTTCTTCCATAAGCCATTTTGTCTTTTAACAATTAAAGGACATTTAATGCTATGGTGGAGAAAGCTCCACGTTAGCCTTATATATATATATATATATAAATTCTTTAATTAATTAATAAGATATATATATGTATATAAATCTTTGAAGTGGTCCATCACATCGAGGTTCGGTCCTACTAAGGCCACAAGGTCCCGTATGGAAAAACCACCGAAACCTTTTTCAGCAATATCGATGTCGCGATCTTATCGGGACATATCTCGATCTCATCGGGATCTATTTAATCCTATTGCTCTCCATATATTGGATCTCATCCAAAACTATTTTATTTAATTTTCCGAATCACTCTTATCGTGTGACTCATTAGGTTCCGGTTATGTTGGTCACTTAGATTAACACTTAATCCAAGCAAGTCATGGCGGTATCTAGCAACACATCATGACCCCAATTGATCGGAAAGTAATTGGTTTGACGAATGAACCTATATTCATCATGAACCATATCACGAACCTTTTCATGACAATTCTTGTGCAATTCGTCCTTTCACCATGCTATACCCCACTTGGTTATGAGTATGGGCAAAGTGTCAACTCTTACTAGATCGACTACGTCAAATCTAGTCCAAGTGATATCGCTCTCGATCCCTGTGACTCATTACTTTATATGTCACTGAAGACACTCTTCATGACATATGAACTCCGGCCAGAGATTTCCAAGTAATGACCCTGACAAGAGGCCATGGGTATCATCTTCTGCTATCACAGAAGTGGCGAATCCTCTATTGGCTACTCAATTACCTTCGAATACTTCAAGCTCTACCCAATCACCACCCTATGAGCGACCTATGTAAGGCAACAAGGAATGGAGTCAAAGCACAGAATCAGTATCCAAGATATCCTTGAGTACCTCAAGTCTAAGGATATTTGCACCATTGCTATGATGAGATTATCACTGACATTAGAATAGGACATCCATGTGATGATCTCATAGCAGGTCATCCAATGTACTTACTACCTCTAGTAAGCATTCACATCTCAACCCTAAATATCTCATATTTACAGTTTCTGAGATCCATTGCTTGATCAAAACAAGGAGCTTGAGATGTGCTAGTCTTACAGAATTACCGATGTCCAGTTTCAGTAATCCTATGACTAGGGATAATTTAGATACTGATATAATTGCACATGATAGGAATCTCAGTAGTATGATCACATCATAATTTCCTTCATGCTATGTCATATATCATGGACTTCATTAATTTGCTTATAGATCAATATCAATTCATAGACAATGAACAGCAAAGTAATGAAATATGCCTTTCTTTATTTATTCATAAAGTATGTACACAACTTTGTACAAAACGAGCTAAAGGCGACTGCCTTTAGGGCATTACTCTAACATCTTTGTTGTGACAAATTAATGCCAATGGAGGATTGCGCTAGCTCCAGTCCGAGGAAAAACTTTGCTGGTCCAAGGTCCTTAATCTGGAAGGTACCATTTAGAAACTTTTTCGTTGTGTCAATTAGTGAAAGATCGGTGCTTGCTAGAAGAACATCGTCTACATAAATCAATAAAATGATAAAGTCACAACCTTGTCTTTTTGTGAACATAGCAGGATTGGAAACGGACTGAGAGAAGTGGTCAGAAATCAGTGCAGAGGTCAGTTTGGCATGTCATTGACGACTGGCTTGTTTGAGTCCATACAAACTTTTTTTAAGTTTGCAGACCATCTTAGGATTAGGCAGAGAAAGACCAGGTGGAGATTTCATGTAGACCTCTTCATGGAGATCTCCATGGAGGAAGGCATTGTTGATGTTCGACTAGTGGAGATGCTAGTTTTGGGAGGTTGTGAGAGCAAGTAAAACCCGAATTATGGTTTGTTTTACAACTGGGGAGAAGGTTTCTGTGTAGTCTAACCCTACTTATTGTGTAAAGCCTCGTGCAACCAGTCTGCTCTTGCAGCGATGAAGGGAGCCATCTTGATTATTTTTAAGTTTATGTACCCACTTGCAATCGATGGTCGTCTTGCCTTGTGGTAAGTAAGTAAGGTCCCACGTTTGATTTTTTTCTAAAGCTTGTAATGCTTCCTTTATTGCGTTCTGTCATTCGATGTGTTTTATTGCTTCTATGTAAGTGGAAAGGACTTTAGAAGTGTTAATGGCCATAGAGAGGGATTGTACTGAGGGGATAGGTGGTGATAAGATAAGATAGATGAAACTATATGTGGTGAGGTATAGGGTAAAGTGGGGCAGTCATAATCTCTCAGATGAGAAGGTGGTTTTGAGTGTCTAGTAGAACGGCGTGGTTCAGTAGTGGGCAAAGGTAGGTTTGGCAAGGATTTATTTGTATCGGATGTGGTTTGTAAGTGGTCATAACAGGGAGAGTTTGAAAGAGTAGGTAAGATCGGACTAGGGACTGAAGGGTTGATAGAGGGTAGATGTTGGAAGGGAAAAGTGTCTTCATAGAATAACACATCTCTAGATAAGAAGAGTTATCTTGTCTCCAAGTCCAATAATTTGTACCCTTTGGTTCATGTTGAAAAACTTAGAAAAACACATTTTCTTGCTCTGGTGTCTAGTTTGCCTCTGTTCGCTGCCTTTGTTGAGGTAAAACAAAGGCAACCGAACACCTTTAGGTAAGCAAGATTAGGATTAGTACCAACAGAATTGAATAAGGTGATTTGTGTGACAAAAGTGGTGAAGGAATCCGATTGATGAGAAAAACTGCATGAAGAACACACTTTGACCAGTATTTAGTAAGAAGATTTGCTTGCATTTTCAGAGTTCTTGCCACATATAAGATATGTCGATGCTTCCTTTCAGCCCTCCCATTTTGCTGGGGGGTCTCTATACATGTACTTTCATATAGAATTCCATTTGTGAAGAAGAAATCATTCATAGAAAATTCAGGCCCTCAGTCACTTTTGATGCATTTGATTTCTTTTGCAAATTGTCTTACCACATAAGAAAAAAAAATTCTTATTAAGTCCCTAGTTTCAGATTGGTGCTTCATTAAATGTACCCATGTCATATGGCTATGGTCATCTACTATGGTTAAGAAAAATCTGTGTCCATGAATAGATGCAGTATGGTATGGTCCCCATATGTCAACATGAATGATATCAAAGCAAGCAGTAGCTATAAAAGTGCTTAATCTGAAAGGTAACGTTTTTGCTTTGAAAAATGACATATATCACATTGTGTAACATGCTGGAAATGAATAGATGAATCTATAGAAGACAATAATTTCAATCTGGAGTTGGACAAATGTCCTAGTCGATGATGCCAAATGTGGCTTGATTAAGTGGGGGTTGTGTTGACTTGATGTGCGGGTCCTAGGTAATAGAGTCCAACAATTTGTTTAGCAAAACCAATCGTCTTCAAGGTTTTGGTATCCTGAATGTCACAAGAGTGATTGGAGAAGATTAATTTGTAAAGAGAGGAATTTGTAAGTTGACTGATGGAAATGAGATTAAGTGAGAAGATAGGAACATAAAGAGCACTAGTCAATAGTAAACCAGAGATATGAACTGTTCCTATATGTGTAACAGGTACTTGTTGGCCATTGGGGAGCCTCACCACAAATTCTGGCGGTTGTATATTCAGAATAATTCGGCATCGCACTACCGATCCGTAGCACCTGAGTCCAAGATCGAAATGGATGAAGGTAAGTACGGTTTGACAGGTGAGTGTGTACCTTTATAATCTTTCGTGAGTGTATTTATTTGCGATACTGAGGGCGGACTAGTCATAGGAATTTTTCCATTGTGCAGTAATTCCTTTAGTTGGTAGTATTCTTCCTGGGTCAGATTGTAGTTAACACTCGGTGGTGTGCTTTCTTTCTGATCTTTTGAGATGTAGAGGGTGTTGTCTGCAGAATTGTCGAAGTGCATTTCGATTTGGTTGGCAGCTTTGAATCTGGACCTGTAGACATCTTTGGACTGGTAAGTAGTTGATTTATTGTTGTTGGTTGCAAAGTTGGGAGGAAAACCATGTTTTTTATAACACTTTTCTTCCATATGCCCTAGGAGTCCACAATAACTGCATATAAGTCTTTTTGTTGACTGAAAGGTTTTTCTTATATCTGTTTTGGTATAGAATGCTTGAGAGTCAGGACCTTTTGGATGAGTGGCAGTGTGTGAATAAGAGGAAATTAGCTATCTCTCGTGTTATACTACCATAAAGAAGACTTTCTTAATATCAGGTAATGGTTCCATCAACATAATCTAAGAGCGTACCGTAGTATATGAGTCATTTAATCCCTTTAAAAAACGTATAACACTGTCATTCTCCTGGTATGACTTGTTGATATCACATGGGCATTGAGGTTGACACCTACATCGGGGCAGTGGTCTTAGGTTTGAAAACTCATCCCAAAGCATTTTAAGGTTTGCGTAATAGTCGGATACTGAGAGGTTTCCCTGCTTTAGTGAATAAATTTCTTCTTGAAGGTTTGAAATACGGAAAATGTCTACTTGAGCGAATCTGTCTTGTAAGTCCTTCCACACCTCTGCAATAGAATCTAGCCAAATAATACTTTGAACAATAAAATCACTTACAGAACGCATTAGCCATGATAGCACCATTGTATTACATCGTTCCCAATAGGCATATATAGGATCATTTCTGTTTGGCATAACGATACTACCATCAATGAATCTTAATTTATTTTTTGATAACAGTGTCATTCTCATTGACTTAGACCATGAATAGTAATTTGGTCCGATCAGTGGAGACGACATGAAGACAAGTGATGGGTTTTCATTGGGATGAAGATAATATAGGGAATCTAGGTGATCTTCGGGTCTAACATTGTTGTTGTTGTTAAATGCTTTGATGTTATTTGGTTTTTTGGATGTTGTTTGAATTGTTTGCGTTTATTTAGATTGTTAATGGTTGAACGTTTATTTGAATGTGTTAATGTTGGTGAAGTAAAGGAAAAGTCATGATTTTTGTAGTTATTTAGGGATGAATTTTTAAGTTTATAAAGTGTTTGATGAAAGTTCTCTTAAGGATGAAATCAAATTAAAAGGTTAAATTAGTTCATTTATCCTAAAACTAGGTCAATGGAATGAATTTATATAATTTCTTCATATACATAATGGTTATAATTTCTTCATATACATAATGGTAATATTCTAGAGAAATCAAATTAAAAGGTTAAATTAGTTCATTTATCCTAAAACTAGGTCAATGGAATGAATTTATATAATTTCTTCATATACATAATGGTAATATTCTATATTTTTTGGTAATTAATAAAATGAAGTGTTATGTTGGATAAGATAATGCTAATTCTATATATCAAGGATAATTTTTCTTTATAATTTTAATATCATTATATATTAACAAATATTTGTCATATTTCTATTTAGAATCCTAAAAAGAATTCAATGGTAATCAATTTGTTTTGAAGATTAGTTGTCAAGATGTTTCGCTTTACTATATGATACTAATTGAAATGTTGTTATGATTGTTTGTATTTGTGAAGGTAAACAAATGAATTGGCTTAAATATTTTGTGGGGAATAGAATTACCGAGAATAATTGAATTTGTTGTTGTCTTTCTTTATTAAGAATAAATATTTGATATGACAAAATTTAGAAGAAATATAATGTATCTGGAGCTTTTATACATTTTATCTAGAGCTTTCATCATCATTTAGTGAATTTTCCTATAATTTATTTGGTTGTTGTTGAATCTTTTGATTGTGGTATTCGGGGGGAATAAGTTATATATTCATGCTTTAAATTGGGATTATCATATCTATTGATAGTATAGTAACATTGGCTAATATTTTGGAATAAATATAAGTCTTTCCTTTTATAGAATGGAAAGATCCTTACTCATCTAATCGTTTATTATTGATGTTAACTTCCTTTATATTGAGTTAATTATCCTACTCTTAAATCCTTGCAATGAAAGGTTGAGAGCTGAATTTTGAGCTTTAATATGATTATCAATTATCATAGATTGTGGGTAATATCATGTCAACATGACATGTTATTTTATAATGTTGTTATAAATATTTAGGATTTTTCAATAGATTTACACCCTTTAACACTATCAATTTATTTTTCGTGAACTTAATGTTTCATTGTTTTGACATTCTTAATTTATTCAAACTTCATTCTTATCATATACCTATCCTTATAATGATGCTTATTATGTAGGGCTACTCCGTACTTTCCTATTAATCATTATGATTATCATTCTAATTTTCCTACTTGTGTTGTCTTCTACTTATCATGCATATTGAATTTGTTATAGGTGTTTTCAATTAAATTTCATGTGGTCCACATTAGTAATTAATACAAATCATAATTTTAAATTAACTTCTATGGTTTGTTATATTAAGAATTAAATTATGTGTTGGTTTTGTTTTGGATAGGATAAGACACATTTTTGGTAATAGCTAGTTTCTTAATTAGTTAATGAGATATTTATCTTTCATATTTCTTAAGTTCTAAATTTTAGCTTCATATGCTTTGGCAAGTGGAATTGACTTGCTATTTTTATTAATTTCATTTTTCAATTTATTATGAACATCCATTACATTGGTTAAAATATATCTATTTCTCAAATTCTATGTTTTAACTTGGTTAATTATCCCTATGTTTACTTTGTGTCATCCAAGTCTAGAGTTAGGGTAGGTTGGATATGTAATAATGGAAGGAGGGTCTCAGTTTTGTATGTTTCTATTTGGAATCAATATGCATATGGAGCAATTTCTCCGGAACAATATGTGAAGATGATGTGGATAGAAATATTACGAAACTATAATTTTAATGTGGTTAAGAAAGTATTGATGTTGATTATTTTCATTTTGAAGTTTAAGGATGTAATTAGGTTATCATTATTAATATTGAACAAGTGTATTATATTAAATATAAATTTGTCATTTTCATAGGCAATGTTTTACATTGAAGAGCATCAATAATCCTCCAACTTTATCATTCATCTTCATCGTCTCTGGTTGTCCATCCATCCAGGTAAGTCGTCCAACTTTTGTCTATCATATGTTCTGCTTTAATAGTATGAGTATTTGTTTTTGGGTTTTATGTGAATGCAAAGAAAGTCTTGGTTTTATGTTGTTCTTTGGAATATTGTTACGATGGGTGTTATAAATAGATGTATGAATTACCTAAGTATTTACTGCATATGGAATGAGTTCGACCTCATATGGATGGTGTGTTTACTAAACCCATAGGATGTATAAAGGCTAGAAACTCATGATGTAGCTCCGATGAGGCTTATTGATGAAATATTCTACAAACTTAGGAGTTACAATGAGAATACCTTTTCTAGATTGATGTGGTATAATAACGTCACGTGCCATTTAATTTGTTAAGTTGTCAAACTTGGTATGTCAACTTGTATTTGATAATTTGGGACTAGTAACATAAGAAGTCCAATTATAATTATGGATGATCCGATGCATAATAAACCCCCAGGATAGTATATAGGCTAAAAACTCATGATGCAGCTCCGACAAGGCTTATCAATAAAATATTTCACAAGTCTAGGAGTCATAGTGAGAATACCCTTTCTCAATTCATACAACAGATTGTTGATGATTGAATTACATTAATGTGGATTGTTAATGTTTGAGTTATATTAATTCAGATTGTTGATGTTTGAGTGATGTTAATGTAGATAGTTGATGTTTGAGTTTTAGATATCGAACATAATGGCACTTAGTAGAAACAAAGGGAAGAAGGTGACAAGTATCGAAATTGTTCCTACTTAATAATAACCATATTAATCATATCATACTCAACAACAACTACATCAATTAGCTCCTAGCCAACAACAACAATCGACCTCATACATCAATGAACCAAGTCAACAACAACCTCCTTCTGCCACAACTAGTATAGAGGGATCTGTAGGTTTGTTAATCTATAATATCTACAAATGGACTTATGCTCAAAAATATATATTTACATGTTTAATGCGTATTTTCTTATCATTATTTATTTGTTATTTGATTCCAATACCAACATCATAAAAAGAGGTAGAGGTATAACTAAAGGTTGTGAGTTGCAACGAATAAATGTTACAATGAACAACAAGTTGTCTATTCATATTGATACTTTGTAAGGTCATCCTTAAGATAAGATTCAATTGGTAAATTGTCTAGTGACTAGGGGTTAATTTCCATAACTGAATTACCTTGCCTAAAGCATGTCAAGTAGTTGAAGGAAGACAATTTGCTACAGAATGCTTTATTTAAAGTTTTGGTAAAATTTCAATTTATTTAACTATATGTAATATTGTTGTAATTATTTTAAGAATAATTACACTTTTATTTATTATTCACGGATGAAGCTAAATATTGTCAATATCGACAAGTCTGATGTTTCAAATAGTGTCATTTCACTTTTGAAACAAAAGATCAAGAATATTCATTATTGACTATATAAATATTACAAATCTTTTCATTCAAATGAGGAAGTAAAGAGACATGTTCTAGAACGGATGTCTAAAAAAAATTGAAGCAGTTTATGTGATTATTAGGCCCTTCCTATCATTTAGGTTTGTTTTCTTTTTCTTCACATTTGCATCCATTAACCTTGTTAAACAATTTAATAATTATTTTTAATTTAAGAAAAATGTGAGAAGGCCAAGGTAAACAAAGAACAAATGAAAACTCCTCACAACTAGGTTTCCAAACTAGTTTTTGTTCTACAAAAAGTATATGTTAGTTATTTGTTTACAAGTTATAATTATATCAATAAATACTATTATTTATTTTGCTTTTTTTTTTCATAAAACAAAGTGAGAAGGAATTACATGGAGAATAATGTGATAGGATCATACTCTACAAACTCGCTCACTATAAGAAAGGTCAAGAGTGAAAGTCTGAAGAAGCACATAATAACAAACTCAAAGATCTTAGGATTGGCCCTAAGTCCACCGCTTCATCCTCATCAAAACCACTATATGTTAAACGTATTGAAGAGGTTGCTTAAAGCTAAATTAGAATATAATGAACAAAAGTTGAACAAGTTTGAAAATTACATCAAAAAATTACTTAGCCCGGATTACATAAGTAGTAAAGATGAAAACGAATCTTAGTTATTAAACTAATATTTGAATTTTTATTTTGTATATAAATTTTTTGAAATTGTAATTAACATCTTACACATGATCAAATTTAATGATATTTTTTATATACAATGTTTCTAATTTTTAATTTTTAATTATATATTTGTATAATAAATTATACAACAAAAATCTAAATATTTTATATAGTAATATAGATTAAAGATGTCACTAATAATTATAATTAACATGATTAAACATTTAGTTATAATGCATATTAAAATTTTGCTTACATTTTACAAAACTTAGCTAAAAACATTTGGCTACGATTCTAGAAACATAGCTAAATATTTTGGGCTACGTTTTAAAAAATATCGCTAATAACCTTTTGCTACAAATTATTTTTGTAACTAAAACTTATTAGTTACGATTCATAAAACGTAGCTAAAAGCTTTTAGCTATATTTTCATAAACGTAACTAATAATTTTTAGCTACGAAAACAAAGTGTAGCACAAAATAGTTGGCGAAGACATGACAAAATGTTACATATAGTTTTTTGCTACAAAGTAAGCAAAGGAAAAAACAATTAGCAACAAATAGGGAAATACGTCATCTATAGTTTTCTGCTACGGAGATTCAACCATTTTTTTGCAATGAAATTAAATCATTGCTAAGGAATGTTAACAACAATTTCGGGGGTTTTAGCGATAGATTTTTTTGTCACAAAATGTCCTTTATGTTGTACTGTGGGGAGACTAGATCAAATGAAGATAGTTATCTTAATTTAGTTAAAATTTTCCAGTGGAATTAATGTATATTAACTTAACAATAAAATTCTAACATAGTTTTATATTTGGCCATCTCGGGCATAAATGTTACGTGAAGTTTTATGTTCTTTTTTTTTTATTATTAGCTGAGTCGTGAATTTACTGGATTAAGCCATTAGACCAAAAAATAATTTTAGTTGATATTATGATTTGTTCACATTGAAGAACTGAAGTTTCTCTTTATGCTTATATGTATACTCTAATGTGCTCTTGAATTCTTATGCTATTTGGTTAGGTCGGTCGTACTAGGCCCAAACCCACTCAAAACGACTTATGGACCAATCGGTCCACCCCGCAAGGATTGATCTAATTCCTATCGACTATGCTAGGCCCAGGCTCTAGTCCACGCATCCACGACCCATTCGCAGGTGGAAGTCTCCCAGCATACGTAAAGACCTAAACCTAGCATCCACCCCATATATAAGGTATAACTCTACCATGATACGGGTACGTGATCAGAACCCTAGCTTCTCTGTTCATAGCTATCAAACCTCACCTAAAAGACTAACTTGAGCGTCGGAGGGGCCTGCCACTTATCAACCCCCTGCGTGCCTTGTTCTGTTTTGCAGGTACTCTCTCACTCAAAACGACAATCTCATGGATCTAAACAGCAATGTTCAGCCTCACCAAAATCAGACAAAACTAGTTGGCGCCCATCGTGGGGCCTGACATCAGGGCACCACATCTAAAAACACGCAGATCAATTAGGCGGCAGCAACCAACCCTGATATAGCCGTCGTTGCGGCTCTGGTGCTACAGCGGATAGGTTTGCAGTTACCCGCCACTCTCCCGTCGACACACCATGATTCTCGTACACAATCTTCGCACCCGAATGATCAACTGCAACCTCAGAACCCGGACCAAGAAGAACAGAGCGTAGCCCTGAAGGATAATGCTGAAAACAATACGCATCCGAACTTCCAGCCAACCCTGGATGCAAATCCTCCTGCAACGCAACAAACCTCGCTCACCCGAAAACAGATCAAGGAAGCGGTTGATCTATTGATTCGCCAAATTCTACAGTCTCAGCAGGAACAACAACAGACACCCGCACGGCAGATTGGTATGATGATCGATCGCCATTCTGCGGAAGCCCTAGAAAAGATTGTGGACGATCGGATCAATGTGGCTATGAATTCCCGTCTGGATCGCCCATCAGCGCAATATAGCTCTCCCTTCATCCCAGCAATCTTAAATAGCCTCCCCGCGACCGGCACCAAAATACCAACGCCCGAGAAATATAATGGAAAGACCGATCCCCTAGACTATCTGCAGCACTTCCAGTCGATCATGAATCTACATTGTGTCCCCGACGCCATTCAATGTAAAGCTTTCTGCATGGCCTTTCAAGAAGGGGCTCGACGATGATTCAACAGTTTACCTCCGAGCTGCATCACTTGTTTTGAAGACTTTAAATCGCTTTTTCTCAACCAGTTCGCCACAAGTAAACGTCCGCAGAAAACCGCTTTGGAAGTGATGCAGTTGACCCAAGGAAGAAACGAAAGTTTGCTGGAGTTCCTCACTCGGTTTAATAATGAAGTTGTTGAAGTCCCTGACCTCACTTGCTCGTCCATGTTGGCGGCACTGATGAGCAACACCCGGGATGAAGAGTTTAAAAAGTCACTAGCCCTCGATCAGCCCAACTCTATTCAAGAGATAAGAAATCGGGCAGACAAGTATATCCAGCTCGAGGAAGTGTTAAAAAACACAAAACGTAAAGCTGACGACCGCGAGCCGAGCGGTCGATCGGATGATTCCTGCAAGCGACAGAAGGATCAGTCGAACTGGAGAAAGCCGACCGATCTACAGGGAAATCGACGAGAATTCTTCACCCCACTCAATAGGCGGTACGCAGGAGTGTGAGCATCCATGAGAGCAGACGGGGAACCCCTTCGAGAACCCAATAAGTTGAAAACTTCCTTCAAAAGAAGGGATCCTGATTTATATTGCCGCTTCCATAAGGACATCGGTCATGACACAGAGGATTGTTGGGACTTGAAAAAAGAAATCGAAATCCTTATCCAAAGGGGAAGGCTGGGTCGATTCTTGAGGTATGGGAAAAATGTAGATCGAGACAATGAAAATAAGAGCGATCGACCAGATAACTGGCGACAGCCTTGGAGGCGAAATGATAGGAATGATGGAGGGAGACAGAATGGGAATACTGGCGATCGACGCGAAGCGAGAGGACAGCCCAGGACAAGAGGCGACAGAAACACCGGACAGCAGGACGACCGACCAGTTAGGGTCATTAACATGATCTTTGGTGGTAGTGCAGCAGGCGGGTCTACCGCTAAAGGAAGAAAGAGGTATGCCAGACAGGTCGGCGGAGACTTGTCGGCCAAAAGAAAGAAGCAGCATGATGGGATCATCCCATTCGACAAATCTGATCTAGATGGTGTTAATTGTCCTCATGATGACGCGCTCGTAGTAAATCTGAACATGGACGATAACGAAGTGAAATGGGTAATGATCGATACGGGCAGCTCGGTCGACCTATTGTATTATGATACCTTCAAACAGATGGAGATATCAGAGGATCAACTACTGCCTATAGAAGGACCTATCAAAGGAGTAACTAGAGCATCAGCCTACCCATTTGCCCGAGTCTATTTGAAAGTGAAATTCGGACAGAAGCCGTGTCAAATAGAGAAGGACGTTGAGTTCCTAGTTGTGAAGTTTGTAGGGGCGTGCAATGCGATAATCGGACGAGCCACTCAAAATGCCCTCAGAGCAGTTGTCTCCACCTACAACCAAGAAATGAAGTTCCCTACGTCCCATGAAATTGGTGTTGTTAGGGGTCAGCAGAGAATCGCTAGAGAATGCTACCTGGCATAAACAAGGACACTAGACGGGGCGGTAGTCCTGACGAGCTCTTTTGACATGAGATGCGATGAAGAAATGGAGAGGATGAACCCCATAGAAGAAACGCAGCGGGTCATATTGGATGAAGCAGACCGCTTCAAGTTCACAAATCTAGGTTCCGAGCTGCAAAAGGGCCTAGTCAAAAAAATCACAGATTGCTTGGTAGAAAACAGATCGGTCTTCGCCTGGGTACCGAGCGATATGCCTGAAATTTCTCGATCAGTCCCATCAAATTCTCTCGGTATCCGACAAGATTACAAGCTAGTTAGACAAAAGAAGCGGTGGCAAAGCAGAGAGAGGCAGGAGGTGATTGAGAAAGAGACAGAAAAGCTGCTTAGTGCTGGGTTCATTCGGGAAGTCAAATACCCTGAATGGATGGCCAATGTCGTACTTGTGAAGAAGAAAAACGGAAAGTGGAGAATGTGTATTGACTTCACTGATTTAAACAAAGCGTGCCCAAAGGACAGTTTCTCTTTGCCCAAAATCGATCAGTTGGTAGACTCCACGTCAGGGCATGAACTCCTCAGCTTCTTGGATGCCTTCTCGGGCTATCATCAGATTCAAATGAGTCTCGAAGACGAAGAGAAGACAGCTTTTATAACTGACCGGGGCATGTATTGCTACCAAGTAATGTCGTTCAGCTTGAAGAATGCGGGGGCTACCTATCAGCGGCTCGTCATGTAAGTTTTTAAGAAACAGATCGATCGATCAGTTGAGGCCTATGTGGATGATATGGTGGTCAAAAGTAAGATGGCCACTGAGCATGTGGAAGATCTCAAAGAAGTCTTCCAGATCCTTAGCAAATTTCAGATGAAGCTGAACCCGAAAAAATGCGTCTTTGGTGTGGCATCTGAAAAATTCCTGGGGTTTATGATTACTCAGCGAGGGATCGAAGCCAATCCAAAAAAGATTGAAGCTATTGTCCAAATGCCCTCGCCGCGGTGCTTGAAAGATGTTCAGATACTGACCGGGCGGATAGTTTCTTTGAGCAGATTCGTCTCCAGGATGGGGGACAAGTGCCTCCCGTTTTTCAAAATTTTGAGGAAAGCAGTTGTGACCCAATTCCACTGGCCGGATGAATGCGAAAGAGCATTCCAACACTGGCGAAGATCGACTAGTCATCTGCCTTCTGAGCCTAGTTGAGGGGAGAAGCCGATTACAGTATTTGGCGATCCGGGGGGCGACTAGCGCAATCCTTGTTCGATCGGAGGGAAATGAGCAATTCCCGATCTACTACGTCAGTAAGGTACTGAGCGGACCAGAAACACGGTATACGCCCATAGAAAAGTTGGCTCTCTCCTTGATAATTGCGACGCGGAAGCTAAGACGCTACTTCCAGAGTCATACCATTGAGGTATGGACCGACCAACCTGTAGGAAAATCCCGGTGTGAGCATCACATGCCCACGGTGCGGAAAACAAAAAATTTTATTCCGAGACCTTCCCGAAAGCCAGGATCCATGTGTCTATACAACAAACTCAAACCATAACGGCCAAAGGAGACCGTCTCTAACGGTATCCACGCAGAGATCGGAGAACCTAACCGGGACAAACCCTTTGACCCAGGAATAGTTAGAACAAGTTGATGACTGCTAGATCTTACCTTGTTCTTGGAGAGCTTAGAAAACGATGAAGAAGATGAAGAAGCTTGGAGAACTAGAGAGGAAGATCGTTGATGGAGAAAGAGAGGAAAACACCTTTTCTTCAAAACTTTTCTCCTACTATCAAAAACCAACGATGATCATCAATGAAGGAGAGGAAACTCTTCCATTTTCCTTCTTGATTCATAAGCCACGATCATCCTCATCTTTCATCTTCAATTTTTGTCTTTTGTCATTAAATGAATTAATGACTAAGCATGAAAGGAGAAGCTTCCTTTCTCCTTTCCACGTATATACATATATATTAATTAATTAATTAATTAATTAATTATATATAAATAAATGCTGAAGTGGTCCAACACACTGGCTCGGTCCTACCGCCACGGGTCCCAATATGGGAAAAACCCCCGAAAACTTTTTTCAGCAATATCGATGTCGCGATCTCATCGGGACATATCTCGATCTCATCGGGATCCATTTAGTCCGATTGCTCTCCATATATTGGAACTCTGTCCAAAACTATTTTACGAATTCTCCGAGACACTATTATGCGTGTGATCCATTAGGTTCCCGGTTATGTTGGCCACTTAGATTAACACTTAATCTGAGAAAGTCATGAGCGGTATCTAGCAACACATCATGACCTCCAATTGACCGGAAAGTAATTGGTTTGACGAATGAACATGTATTCATCATGAACCATATCACGAACCTTTTCATAGACAATTACCGTGCAATTCGTCCTTTCACCGTGCTATACCCCACTTGGTTATGAGTATGGGCAAAGTGTCAACTCTTTACTAGACTGACTATGTCAAATCTAGTCCAAGTGATATCAATTCTTGTCCTGTGACTCATTACTTAATATGTCAATGAAGACATTCTTCATGACATATATGCTCCGGCCAGAGACTTCCAAGTAATGACCCTGACAATAGGCCATGGGTATCATCTTCTGCTATCACAGAAGTGGTGAATCCTCTATTGGCTACTCAATTACCTTCGAATACCTCAAGCTGTATCCAATCACCACCCTATGAGCGACCTCTGTAAGACAACAAGGAATGGAGTCAAAGCACATAATCAGTATCCAAGATATCCTTGAGAACCTAAAGTCTAAGGATACTTGCACCATTGCTATGATGAGATTATCACTGACATTAAAATAGAACATCCATGTGATGATCTCATAGCAGGTCATCCAATGTACTTACTACCTCTAGCAAGCATCCACATCTCAACCCTAAATATCTTATATTTACACTTCGAGATCCATCGCTGATCAAATCAAGGAGCTTGAGATGTGCTAGTCTCTCCGGATTACCGATGTCGATCCTCGGAATCCTATGACTAGGATAATTTGAATCTTGACATAATTGCACATGACAGAATCTCAGAGTATGATCACATCACAATTTCCTTCATGCTATGTCATATATCATGGACTTCATTAATTTGCTTATAGATCAATATCCATTCATAAATAATGAACAATGAAGTTAATGAAATATGCCTTTCTTTATTTATTCATAAAGTCATACACAACTTTGTACAAAATGCGTTAAAGGCGATTGCCTTCAGGGCACTACTCTAACAATCTCCCACTTGACCTAAAGCCAATCGCCTTGATTACAAAATAACATTCATCCAATTTAATTACAAGCCCAGTGGGGAGTGACAAAAAGTAAGTGCCTACGGCTAATGCAAAGAACTCTTGCTCCATTTCCCACACGCAGTCTATTTCTCCCTTCATGAAATGCCCTCGTCCCTCGAGGCCCCGTGTATCATTGCATATGTGTGAGCCACAACCGGTATCTAATACCCATATGTTATGGTCAGAAACAGTATTAACCTCAATGACAAACATACCTGAAGAAGTCGAGGCATCTGATGCCTTCTTCTGCTTCAATTCATCCAGATAGACTTTACAATTTCGCTTCCAGTGGCCAGTCTTGCCACAATGGAAGCAAGTTCCTTTTGGTGCAATTTCTTTGGTTTTCTTCTTGGCTGCACTTCCTTTTGGTTTCCTAGACCTTTTCTTCTTTAGATTCTTTTTCTTTGAACCAGAAGAAGAGGATGCCACCATAAGCACTTGCTTGCTATCCTTCTTGATAGCTTGCTCTGCTGTCTTGAGCAGATTGATCAACTCATGGATTGTCGTGGATATTTGGTTCATCCAATAGTTTAACACAAACTGTGAATAACTATCAGACAATCCAACTAGAATTAAGTCAACACTTAATTCATAATCCATAACAAAATCTAAGACAGCCAACCTCTCAATATACCCATTCATCTTCAGTGCATACTGCACTGCAGATGAACCTGGAGTCATCTTAGTAGTGAAGAGTAGCCTCGAGGTCTCGAACCTTTCAGACCGAGCTTGCTCATCAAATAGCTCTCTAAGATGAAACACTATGGTATTAGCATCCATAGACTCATCCGCTTCTGCGATTACGTGACATCGAGGCAAGCATAATGCGGTAGCCATGTCACCGTCTTTAAGATGCTTACGATATACTTCGATCCTCATCGAAGCATCAGCAGCAGTGGCTCAGAAGTGGAACATCTAGGACACATCTCGCCCTCGACACGAGAACAATTCTCGATTTCTCAACCAATCTAGAAAATTAGGTCCAGTTAATTTGTTGGAGTCCATAAGCGGCGCAAGTTCACATCGAAGTCATCTTCATAACCTATAGGGAAAAGAGAGAAAGAATGTTAGAATAGAATTACATGCATGATCATAAGGACTTGAATGACATGCATATGGCTCCCACTAGTTTCAAAGAATCCATAACCCTCAGTACGAATCCAAGAAATATTATGACAAAATGTCCTAGTGGGTCGATATCCGACATTACTAAAATGACCTTGGGTTTACCCAACAAGCCACCTTAGGTCAATCGGTTGGTATCGGTCATACCAATTGCATCATAGATATCCGACATTACTAAAATGACCTTGGGTTTACCCAAAAAGTCACCTTAGATCTATCGGCAGGTATCGGTCATACCATTTGCTTCATAGATGCAACTATCGACTAGTGCTATCAACTCGTGATGTATGCACACACATTGGGTTATCAACTCTTGATACGCGTACATCTGATGCACACTACCCAATTTCGCCTCTGTCCACGTTGACCTTGAGTTTACTCAACAAATTAACGCTTCTAGTGAAAACCGACCCATTAATCCAAAAATCTTATTTTCATGGTTCGAACATATCCGTATAGAGTAAGCTTGGGTTTACCCAACAACCCAACTCTATAAGAACTCTGGTTGTCCCCATATTAATGGAAGGCGTTAGTTTTCATATGATGTGTGAGGATTTTCAGGTCTCATCTTCTTCTCCTCCAAGCCGTAAGATTATAGTCACCATGACTATATGGAATGATTTAGGGCATTTCATCAATCACATTGAATCTATACCTAAAATCATCCATCATCCCACCTTTGCATGTTGTAAGTCGACTTGTGTATGTGTAAGTCGACTTATGCTAGTGTGTAAGTCGACTTATGCATGCGTAAGTCGATTTATGCAGCTGTGCACGAACAAGTCGACTTGTATCATTGTGCAAGTCGACTTATGCGTCTACAGTGCACGGACAAGTCGACTTGTATCTATGTGAAATTGCTATCTAATCGGCTAATTTCTCAATCCGTGCAGTTCCAATTCGCAATACCAAGTGTAATATCCTTTATTATGATGTACCAATGAAACACTTTCATTGTTCCATGCTTACCATATATAGTCAAACTATACATGAAAAACTTGAAATTGATGAATACACTCTTATTCATTTAGATTTCCAAATAATTTGAGAATATCAAAATATCACCCCAAGTATCTCTAGCTAGTCTAAACTTTATCAAGACTACTTCGGCACATGTCACAAAATTTGTGACAGCCAAAATAATCAAGACAACGAAATACACTAACGAGACGCTAATGTGACACATTTGACATCCGAAAAATATTTGGAAACCCAATTTCAAGAAATTCAATTTTGAAAGCATACATCATCAATATAACACATTTTTAATCACATTAAAAATGATCCAAGGCATTGGAATTGAGAAATACACAATTTTACATTTCAAACAAAACAGCTCCAACAACTTTCTCAAAACTGCCAAGTTCTGTCTTTTGCTTGAAAACCTCATTGAAAAATTTTCAATAAATTCTGAGAAAATTACAGAGGTTACAACATGTTCACAAAATGTTCCATGAATTTTTTCAGGATTTATTTCCAACAACCTCAGCAACAAAGCCAATGTAGAATCTGTGTTCCTCAACACAGTTATTCCCAGCAGCACACAATAAATTGTCAAATAAATAGTAAATCACCTTGAAAACATTTCTTCATTCTCATAGACATTAATAAACATATTAGAGACATGTTGGTGAAAGCAAATCTGAAAAAAAAAATTTCTACAATTTATTCTCGAATTTATAAGCATGCCTGTTCATTGAATGTGCACAAAGACAGCAACCAGAACATTAGGGAATAAATTAGCAAAATCATATCAAATCACATTGATAAATCCCGAGCTTTCACAGACATATGCAACAACATCTTGTGAACATATCTGGGCAAGAAAATTTCGAAAACAATATTTCTACAGTGAATTCGAAATTCACACAATCAACATGCATCATCGTCACAAGCAATAGGCAACTCCGACCTAGTCATGGTTTCTTCGTTATATACGACACAAGTGGCTCTGATACCACTGTAGAAAAATCCCGGTGTGAGCATCACATGCCCACGGTGTGGAAAACAAAAAATTTTATTCCGGGACCTTCCCGAAAGCCAGGATCCATGTGTCTATACAACAAACTCAAACCATAACGGCCAAAGGAGACCGTCTCTAACGGTATCCACGCAGAGATCGGATAACCTAACCGGGACAAACCCTTTGATCCGAAAATAGTTAGAACAAGTTGAAGACTGCTAGATCTTACCTTGTTCTTGGAGAGCTTGGAAAACGATGAAGAAGATGAAGAAGCTTGGAGAACTAAAGAGGAAGATCGTTGATGGAGAAAGAGAGGAAAACACCTTTTCTTCAAAACTTTTCTCCTACTATCAAAAACCAACGATGATCATCAATGAAGGAGAGGAAACTCTTTCATTTTCCTTCTTGATTCATAAGCCACGATCATCCTCATCTTTCATCTTCAATTTTTGTCTTTTGTCATTAAATGAATTAATGACTAAGCATGAAAGGAGAAGCTTCCTTTCTCCTTTCCACGTATATATATATATATATATATATATATATATATATATATAATTCTTTAATTAATTAATTATATATATATATAAATAAATGTTGAAGTGGTCCATCACACTGGGTCGGTCTACCGCCTACCACTGGTCCCAGATGGGAAAAACCCCCGAAAACTTTTTTCAGCAATATCGATGTCGCGATCTCATCGGGACATATCACGATCTCATCGGGATCCATTTAGTCCGATTGCTCTCCATATATTGGAACTCTGTCCAAAATATTTTACGAATTCTCCGAGACACTCTTATGCGTGTGACCCATTAGGTTCCCGGTTATGTTGGCCACTTAGATTAACACTTAATCTGAGAAAGTCATGAGCGGTATCTAGCAACACATCATGACCCCCAATTGACCGGAAAGTAATTGATTTGACGAATGAACATGTATTCATCATGAACCATATCACGAACCTTTCCATAGACAATTACCGTGCAATTCGTCCTTTCACCATGCTATACCCTACTTGGTTATGAGTATGGGCAAAGTGTCAACTCTTTACTAGACTGACTATGTCAAATCTAGTCCAAGTGATATCAATTCTTGTCCTGGGACTCATTACTTAATATTTCAATGAAGACATTCTTCATGACATATATGCTCCGGCCAGAGGCTTCCAAGTAATGACCCTGACAATAGGCCATGGGTATCATCTTCTGCTATCACAGAGATGGTGAATCCTCTATTGGCTATTCAATTACCTTCGAATACCTCAAGCTGTACCCAATCACCACCCTATGAGCGACCTCTGTAAGGCAACAAGGAATGGAGTCAAAACACAGAATCAGTATCCAAGATATCCTTGAGCACCTCAAGTCTAAGGATACTTGCACCATTGCTATGATGAGATTATCATTGACATTAAAATAGGACATCCATGTGATGATCTCATAGCAGGTCATCCAATGTACTTACTACCTCTAGCAAGCATCCACATCTCAACCCTAAATATCTCATATTTACAGCTTCTGAGATCCACTGCTTGATCAAATCAAAGAGCTTGAGATCTGCTAGTCTCTCCGGATTACCGATGTCCAGCCTCGAGAATCCTATGACTAGGATAATTTAGATCTTGACATAATTGCACATGATAGGAATCTCAGTAGTATGATCACATCACAATTTCCTTCATGCTATGTCATATATCATGGACTTCATTAATTTGCTTATAGATCAATATCCATTCATAAATAATGAACAACAAGTTAATGAAATATTCCTTTCTTTATTTATTCATAAAGTCTGTACACAACTTTGTACAAAATGCGCTAAAGGCGATTGCCTTCAGGGCACTACTCTAACACAACCCCTCAGGCAATGCCTTCAAAAGCCTGAGACCTCAGGGCGATTAATAAAATGGGCGGTAGAGCTGAGATAGTTCGATATACAATATAAGCCTCAGACTACGATCAAGGCTCAAGTGTTGGCGGACTTCGTTGCAGAAATAAGTCAATCTGACTCGTAGGGCGAGCAACGCCCTGCCTAGAGCCTATTTGTTGATGGGTCGTCCAACACTGAGGGGTTCGGAGCAGGAGTGGTACTTATCAGCCCGCACCAGGAAGAAAAGGTAGAATACGCTCTTCGGTTAGAATTTAGAGCCTCCAATAACGAAGCAGAATACGATTGCAACATCCCACTACCATAAGGCAAATACCGGAACACCCGAAGGACATTCAAGTACATATCTTATGACAATGGTATGTTGGAGCAAAAACATAACCGACTTACACATGGCAAACCAATAAACACATGGCATCATCTAACGCACTCCAGTAACTAAATTTTAAAACCATTTAAGTCCTTTCATTCATAAAGCTTACACTGATACCACCAAAAGACTAAGCATAAAAGCTTATACAAATCAAATTAAATCAATCCTAGGAAAACATCTAGGTTGACTCACAGTATGCTCCAATAAGCTATTGCCTGGATAGTCCGGCAATGTCCGATTGGCGTCCGATATGCTCCTCTAAAATAGGCAAAACACATTCACAAATATCACACTTTGCACAATTGCACAAATGTTCTTTCATAAAAATATCAATGTATAGAATGTATGTACAATGCATGTTCAATGACAATTCCGGGGTGCAATAATGCGATCCTTATCAAAAATCATTTAGGAATCAAATCCCTCATTGATACCATGTATTCTTACAATTGAATTGGGCCAAACAATGTCAAATAATCTCATAGCTTCATTGACCACTTCAGATTTTTCCTATAGAACATATTTTGATCAACTTTCCATACTAAATTAGATCAGGTAAATGACCAAATTAGACAAAACTTCCTTCTGTAAAGTTGTTCCCCCATTTCTTAGATTTCTAAGGACACCAAAATCGTTTAATTTGAATCAGTATACCGAGAGATATCCTTAAAATATTACCGACGGTTCATAAGTTCCAGAAAAATTTATACCTCAACTTGTAACCAAAATATGAAACTCGTAGAGACATAATTAAAACTCTATTTCTTCATAAAAGTTGTAGCCCTATGTCTCTAGTTTACAGGGAATCAATAATCACCCAAATTGGATCAGTATAGAGAAACTTATGGTCAAAATACTAAAGTATGTTTGAGCTGTCAAAAGATGGATGCTCGTCATGACGTGGGGAAAATATGAGGTCGCGACGAACAGCCCAAAAATTTGATTTTCTCGGGATTTTTACAGCGTTAGCATGACGAGATCAAGGAGGGTCACCTAAGTCGGCGAGGAAGAAAATGAACGTCGCGACGAATAAACAAACTAAGCTACACGTCGCGACGTCTGGTTCTGCAACTCGTCTTCTCCGATTTCTTTTTCCAGACTTTTCACTTCTAAACCCAAAACAATCTCTAAAACTTCACTCCAATTAACTCCTAATCCATTTTGAAACATTTACATAAGATTAAACTCAAGATTCATTCTTAAACATCAACTTCACTTCTACTGATAAACAACGGACACAATGCATGCATGTATCATTTCGTCTATCTCAAAACCCAAGCAGTATTTGCAAATCTTCCAATCTAGAGTTCATTCAACAACATATTAACAGCTTTCCTACTCTCAAACACTCATCTACTCTGCTCAACACCAAACCCACTTCTCTAACATCGCATGCATGCATACATTTCCACCGAAAACGCCATTTAACAATAACAAAACTCAAGTTAAACATAACTTACAGAATCCATTATGAACTCCAAAGAAAGAGAATGATTAAAACAAATAAAGTCCCAAGGTTCTCATTCGGAAATCAAGTGTTTCTTCACCGAGAACACATGCAATACATTTGCCCAACTCAAACTCACACTCGGTACTATGCATGCCTTACACGCCCTCTTTAATGAAGTCATTTGTCTCACTTATATGATGCCACATGTCACAATATAATTGGCCCAAAAATCAATATTTTCACTAAATTCACTAAAAATCCCAAAATGTCCTAATTAATACCAAAATCACCAAAACACATTATAATCACAATTAATAATTCAATTGTACCCGGAAATGTCAATGAATGCATGTACAATCATATAAATGTGCAAAATGTGCATGTCACAATTAATAACGCATGATGTGCATTTTTCTAATTTCTCACTAATTCTCAAAATTCACAATTCTAGCCCTAGCATGGGTAAAGGGATGTTACAACTCTCCCCGCCTAACAAAAATTTCGTCCTCGAAATTCTTACCTAAATGATCAAATAGGTAGGGGTACTGACTCCTCATGTGATCCTCCGTTTCCCATGTGGCTTCTTCACTCGAATGATTCTTCCAAAGGACTTTCACCATTGGGATCACTCGGTTCCTCAATTGCTTATTCTGATAGCCAATGATCTTCACAGGTTCCTCAACATAACTCAGATTACTAGAGGCTTCAATCTCCTGAGTCGGTATCACATGAGTCGGATCCGACCGGTATCGCCTAAGCATACTCACATGGAACACATTATGAATCTGAGCCATTTTCGAAGGTAAGGCTAACCTATAAGCCAATGGTCCAATTCTCTCAATGATCTCAAATGGACCAATATACCTCGGACTTAGCTTACCTTTCTTGCCGAATCTCAAGACACCTCGCCAAGGTGATACTCTCGAAATACCTTGTCACCAACACGATATCTATATCTCGCTTTGTGTTGATCCACATAGCTTTTTTATCTATCTTGTGCCATTTTAATTCTGCTACGGATCAATTTCACCTTATCAACTATGTCTTGAATCAATTCTGGGCCCTCGATAATTCGTAGACCCTCTTCATCCCAAAATATAGGCGAACGACACTTTCTGCCGTACAACGCCTCATATGGAGTCATACCAATACTACTGTGATACTGATTATTATAGGCGAATTCAATCAAAGCTATATACTTATCCCATGCTCCCTGAAACTCCAAAACACAAGCTCTGAGCATATCCTCGACAGTCTTGATCGTTCTCTCGCTCTGACCATCTGTCTGAGGATGAAAGGCTGTACTGAAACTCAACTTGGTACCCAAAGCTGTCTGTAGACTACCCCAAAATCTCGAGGTAAATCTAGGATCCCTGTCCGATACTATGGACACTGGAACCCCGTGTAACCTCACAACATCATCCACATATCGTTGAGCCAACTGATCTAAAGAATAATTCTCCCTCACTAGTAAGAAATGAGCCGATTTGGTCAGTCTATCCACAATGACCCAAATGGCATCATGTTGCCTCGGAGTCCTAGGCAAACCCATAATGAAATCCATCGTGATGTGTTCCCATTTCCACTCCGGAATGGGTAACGAATGCAATTTTCCTGCCGGAGCCTGATGCTCAGCCTTGACCTGCTGACAAGTTAAACACTTAGAAACAAATTTTGCTACTTGCTTTTTCATACCAGGCCACCAGTAATGTTGTTTCAGTGTGTTATACATCTTGGTAGTACCAGGATGCATAGCATAAGCTGCTAAATGAGCTTCCTCTAAAATCTCTTTCCTCAGATTATCAACATTTGGCACACATAATCTCGCTTTAACCTCAAGGTATCATCTCTCACTTCAAACTCGTAATCCACTTCACTTTCACTTCTCAATTAACTTCACTAAGTCCGGATCTCGCTCGATCCTCTTTGATACGCTCAACCAAAACAGTCTCAACTTCAACGTAGCTATCAATGTATCATTCGGTCCAAACTCAAATCAACATTCGGTGCCTCAATCAACTAGGCTAGGTAACCTCGATACGCACTTGTGCCACATCGCTATATGATTTCCTACTCAAAGCATCACCACAACATTAGCTTTGCCAGATGATACTCGATCGTGCAATCATAATCCTTCAACAATTCTAACCATCTCCTCTCGTCTCATATTTAACTCCTTCCGCTCAACAGATACTTCAAACTTTTGTGATCAGTGAACACCTGAAATGTCTCTCCATATAGATAGTGTCTCCAAATTTTCAAAGCAAAAACAACTGCAGCAAGTTCCAGATCATGAACCGGATAATTAAGTTCATGAGACATCAACTGTCTCGATGCATAAGCTATTACTTTACTATGCTGCATTAGAACACATCCTAGACCCTGATGTGATGCATCGCTGTATACAACATAACCTCCCGAGCAGACGGAATAGCTAACACTTGGTGCCGCAGTCAACCGATGCTTAAGCTCCTCAAAACTCCTCTGACAATCATCACTCCATCTGAACGGCACATTCTTTCTCAGAAGTTTTGTCAAAGGGGCCGAAATCAGTGAAAACCCCTCGACAAACCTTCTGTAATACCCAGTTAATCCAAGAAAACTTCGGATCTCAGACACATTCTTCGGAGCCTCCCACTTTATTACTGCTTCAATTTTCTTTTGATCCACCAATGCCTTGTCCGCACAATTATGTGACCCAAAATATTATTTGATCAAGCCAAAATTCACACTTAGTGAACTTGGCATATAACTGCTTTCTCCTCATCAATGAAGAACCATTCTCGGATGTGCCATATGATCTTCTCTACACTTTGAGTACACCAAAATGTCATCAATAAAGACAATTACAAACTGATCTAAATAAGGTTGGAATACCTTATTCATCAAAGCCATAAATGCTGCCGGAGCATTAGTCAAACCAAATGGCATCACCAAAAACTCGAAGTGCCCATATCTGGTTCTAAATGCACTCTTGGAAACATCCGTCTCAGTTATCTTCAGCTGGTAATATCCCGATCTCAAGTCTAACTTTGTGAACACCTGAGCTCCTTGTAACTGATCAAACAGATCATCAATCCTCGGCAATGGATACTTGTTCTTAACTGTTATCCGATTCAACTGTCGATAATCAATACATAATCTCATAGTTCCATCCTTCTTCTTTACAAATAAAACCGAAGCTCCCCAAGGTGACACACTAGGCCTGATAAACCCCTTATCTAACAATTCTTGTAGCTGAGTTTTTAATTTCTTGATTCTACAAAGCCATCCTATATGGAGGAATTGATATAGGAGCGGTACACGGATAATGTCAATAGTGAACTCCGCCTCCTATCCTGAGGTAATCCTGATAGTTTAGTCGGAAACACATCCAAAAATTCTCTGACAACTGGAATATCCCGAATGGTTTGCTCATTCTGAGTGTCAACTATGTGGGCCAGATAAGCCTCACATCCACCTTGGATCAATCTCAAAGCACTTAGAAAAGAAATTAGTCGGTGGGCATCGCTAACTAACTCCTCGAAACACCACTCTCGGCTGATTTGGAGATTCAAGCACTACCTCTTTAGTATAACAATTCATCACTGCCCTATGAGCAGTGAGCCAATCCATGCCTAAGATGAGGTCTATCTCTCTCAACTGCAATATGATCAAATTAGCTACTAATTCTGCCTGATCAATCCGAATTATACACCTCTTACATACCTCACCGATCACTGTTGTGCTACCCACTGGAGTGCTCACTACTAACCCACATTTCAGTACCTCTCGCTCACAATGCAATTTAGATGCCAGATGCGGGGTGATGAATGAATGGGTAGATCCTGGATCTACCAGTGCATAAGCTTCAAAATTAAAAACATTCAACACACCTACTAACACATCTGGGGAGTCTTGTGCCTCCTGTCTGGTGATGGCATAAACCCTGGCCTGAGTTTGCGGCTGATTGCTCCGCACCTCGGCCCCGACATTTGAGCCCGCCGACCGAGTCCGACCTCTACCTCGCCTCGAGTATAGATCATCATACCTGCTCACTGAATCGAGACCTCGCATATAGTTCCTCCTCTAGCTCCAGACTGTGATTCTAACAACTCAGGGCAATCCCTAATCTGATGCTCAAAAGAGCCACATCGAAAACATGCTCCTGATATCCTCCAGCACTCACCACCATGTCTTTTACCACAATGCTCACATTCAGGAAATTGTTGCGACTGACTGGCTGACATCTGTCCTCTGCCTCCTCCAGACTGAACAAATCTACCTCTCCCATGGAATCCAGATTGTCTCGATCTAGACTGGAATCGAGACGATCTGTTCTAGCACTTTCTGAAGCTTCTGCCAGAATCAGCATGAGGTTCATTCTGCCTCTTTCCTCTATCCTCCTGCCTGAGCTCTCTCTGACTATCCTTCAATAATTGCTCTATTCTGATCGAGGCTGCTCGGAGTTCTGTAAAACTGCTCAAGTTAGAGATGGCAAGCCTCGTCTTGATTTCCATATTCAGACCATCCTCAAACCGCCTACATTTATCCTGCTCAGTCGGAATCAGTGCGGTCGCATACCCCATTAACTCATTGAACCTTATCTCATAGTCTACCACTGAGAGCTTGCCTTGCTTCAAATTTAAGAATTCCTTCATTTTCCGATCCATGTAAATCTTTGGCATGTAATTCTCTCGAAATGTTATCAGAAAATCCTCCCAGGTCAAGCTACAAGGTCTGGTGGTACTACCCGGCACGGTCTTCCACCACTGGTATGCAGGACCTTGCAGTAGTGAGACTGCATAATCATATTTCTCCTCTGCTATACAGTTCATCTGATCGAACACTCTTCCAGCCTCTCAAGCCATCCTTCGCTTCAATGGGATCTGTATTTAGTAGAAGTCCACGCCCCTTGCTTTCTCAACTTATCATATCTCCTTTCCCGATTCACGGGAATTCTCGGAGGCATTTCAGAAAATTCAGGTACATGAGACCCTAAGTTGGCTCCTATAGACTCCATGTCAGCTGACTCACCAATCTGATCCCCTATGGAAGATGACCTATAACAAACAAAAGCTGCAATTACTGTCTGAATCCTCCACTATGAATCATATTACTTCTCTAAGGATGCCAAACCATGCTTTGATACCAAAAATGCAACATCCCACTACCATAAGGCAAATACCCGAACACCCGAAGGACATTCAAGTACATACCGTATGACAATGGTATGTTGGAGCAAAAACATAACCGACTTACACATGGCAATCCAATAAACACATGGCATCATCTAATGCACTCCAGTAACTAAATTTTAAAACCATTTAAATCCTTTCATTCATAAAGCTTACACTGATACCACCAAAAGACTAAGCATAAAAGCTTATACAAATCAAATTAAATCAATCCTAGGAAAACATCTAGGTTGACTCACAGTACGCTCCAATAAGCTATTGCCTGGATGGTCCGGCAATGTCCGATTGGCGTCCGATATGCTCCTCTAAAATAGGCAAAACACATTCACAAATATCACACTTTGCACAATTGCACAAATGTTCTTTCATAAAAATATCAATGTATAGAATGTATGTACAATGCATGTTCAATGACAATTCCGGGGTGCAATAATGCGATCCTTATCCAAAATCATTTAGGAATCAAATCCCTCATTGATACCATGTATTCTTACAATTGAATTGGACCAAACAATGTCAAATAAACTCATAGCTTCATTGACCACTTCAGATTTTTCCTATAGAACATATTTTGATCAACTTTCCATACTAAATTAGATCAGATAAATGACCAAATTAGACAAAACTTCCTTCTGTAAAGTTGTTTCCCCATTTCTTAGCTTTCTAAGGACACCAAAATCGTTTAATTTGAATCAGTATACCGAGAGATATCCTTAAAATATTACCGATGGTTCATAAGTTCCAGAAAAATTTATACCTCAACTTGCAACCAAAATATGAAACTCTTAGAGACATAATTAAAACTTCATTTCTTCATAAAAGTTGTATCCCTATGTCTCTAGTTTACAGGGAATCAATAATCACCCAAATTGGATCAGTATAGAGAAAGTTATGGTCAAAATACTAAAGTATGTTCGAGCTGTCAAAAGATGGATGCTCATCGCGACGTGGGGAAAATATGAGGTCGCGACGAACAGCCCAAAAATTTGATTTTCTCGGGATTTTTACAGCGTTAGCCGCGACGAGATCAAGGGAGGGTCACCTAAGTCGCGGCGAGGAAGAAAATGAACGTCGCGGCGAGGAAGAAAATGAACGTCGCGACGAATAAACAAACTAAGCTACACGTCGCGACGTCGCGACGAATAAAATAAAAACACGTCGCGACGTCTGGTTCTGCAACTCGTCTTCTCCGATTTCTTTTTCCAGACTTTTCACTTCTAAACCCAAAACAATCTATAAAACTTCACTCCAATTAACTCCTAATCCATTTTGAAAAATTTACATAAGATTAAACTCAAGATTCATTCTTAAACATCAACTTTACTTCTACTGATAAACAACGGACACAATGCATGCATGTATCATTTCGTCTATCTCAAAACTCAAACAGAGTATTTGCAAATCTTCCAATCTAGAGTTCATTCAACAACATATTAACAGTTTCCCACTCTCAAACACTTATCTACTCTGTTCAACACCGAAACCCACTTCTCTAACGTCGCATGCATGCATACATTTTCACTGAAAAACGTCATTTAACAATAACAAAAACTCAAGTTAAACATAACTTACCTGAATCGGCTATGAACTCCAGCAAAGAGAACAGATTAAAACAGCTAAAGTCCCAAGGTTCTCATTCGGAAATCAAGTGTTTCTTCACCGAGAACACATGCAATACATTTGCCCAACTCAAACTCACACTCGGTACTATGCATGCCTTACACACCCTCTTTAACGAAGCCATTTGTCTCACTTATATGATGCCACATGTCACAATATAATTGGCCCAAAAATCAATATTTTCACTAAATTCACTAAAAATCCCAAAATGTCCTAATTAATACCAAAATCACCAAAACACATTATAATCACAATTAATAATTCAATTGTACCCGGAAATGTCAATGAATGCATGTACAATCATATAAATGTGCAAAATGTGCATGTCACAATTAATAACGCATGATGTGCATTTTTCTAATTTCTCACTAATTCTCAAAATTTACAATTCTAGCCCTAGCATAGGTAACGGGATGTTACAACGAGGCTCTGATAGCCGACCTCCAATTAGCAAGGAGATGTGTGCAAAGCATCTGAAGGTGTACAGTGATAGCCAAGTAGTGGTTGGTCAAGTCACCGGGCAATACGAGGCCAAAGGGAGTAGTATGATCAAGTATCTGGAGTTGGTAAAGCAGGAGTTGAATAGTTTCGAGCAATACTTGGTCAGTAGGATAGAGCAGACTCAAAATGCCAAAGCAGATACACTTTCCAAAATGGCCTCCAATCAAGATGCGAGAAATAACATTTTGGTCGAGCGACTAGACCGACCTAGCATTCAGAAAACCAATGAAGTCCTTGACGCAAAAGCCGAGCGATCGAGTTAGATGGAACCGATCAGACAATACCTCCTCGGGAGAGCGCAGCCTGAAGATACCTTGGAGGCCAAGAAACTAAGGATAAAGGCGACCGAATATGCGATCATTAATGGCACCTTGTACAAGCGATCTTATGACTGGCCACTACTGCGATGCCTAAGTGGAGAAGAGGCAGAACAGGCAATGGCCGAAGTCCACGAAGGAATGTTCAAAAATCACGTAGGAGGCAGAATGTTGGCTCATAGGTTGATTAGACAGGGGTATTACTGGCCGACAATGAAGAGAGACTGCCAAGAAAAAGTCAACCGGTGTGAGGCTTGCCAGAAAAACAGTAGCCTGCCTCACCAGCCGACCGAAAGGATGAAAATCGTGAGCCATCCTATCCCCTTTGCTCAATGGGGAATGGATATACTAGGACCTTTTCCCCTCGGTCCCGGCAAAAGAAGTTTTGATAGTAGCGAAGGAATACTTCACCAAATGGGTAGAAGTCAAGCGATCGCTACAATTCTCGAAAGCGTAAGATGGAAAATTTTGTAAGAAGAAATATACTAAGTCGCTTTGGGATGCCTATGGTGTTGGTTACGGACAACGGTCGGCAGTTTGACAACGACAAGTTCAGAGATTTTTGCGAGCGGCTAAAGATAAGGCTCCAATTGACTTCAGTAGCTCACCCTCAAAGTAACGGTCTTGCGGAGAACACTAACAAAAACATAATGAGTGCCCTCAAGAAGCGCTTAGATGGACGTAAGACTTGGGTAGACGAACTAGATGAAGTATTGTAGGCGTACAGAACTACCCCAAATGGAGCCACAGGGGAAACACCATTCAGAAAGACCTTTGGAGCAAAAGTCCTAGTTCCAGTAGAAGTGGTGTTGCACAACAAAAGAGTGTCGAGTTAAGAAGAAGAACGGAATAATGAAGCCCGCCGGGCAGAACTTGTGCGCCTCAGTGAAGATAGGGATAGGGTAGCCGCTCGTTCAGAAGCCATCAGGCAAAAAGCAACGAAGTTCTATAACAAAAGGGTAAAGCCGAGCGACATAAAGGTTGGCAGATACGTCCTGCGAAAGGCCGAGGCGGCTAGAAAGCATCTTGGAAAGCTTGGACAGGAGTGGGAAGGACCCTATCAAGTGATCAAGCAAGCCAGATATGACTCTTACATCCTGCATGATGCGAACGGAAAAATTCTACCGAGGCCTTGGAACTCTCAAAACCTGAAGGCGTTCTACCAGTAGATAAGCTTTATTTTAGTTCTCAATCTTTGTTTATTATTATTTATTGTACACAACTTGTGGGTACCTTTTTCCTGGCTCTGCCAGTCAGGTTTTTTAACGGCCCACGCCCTATCATCGTCAATAAAGGGTTTCCAATTTTCTTGGCAAGCAAAATCTCGCTAAACTGTTCAAAAGAAGAAGATTCCATCAATTGATCGTTCGGCCCCCACTTCGCCCGGCCAGGTTGCCAAGACAAGATCCTTGGAACCATGGCTCGACCTCGACATCGCCCGACCAGGTTGCCAAGACAAGATCTTTGGAACCATAGCTCGACCCCCACTTCGCCCGGCCAGGTTGCCAAGAGAAAATCCTTGGAACCATGGCTCGGCCTCGACAACGCTCGACCAGGTTGCCAAGACAAGATCCTTGGAACCATGGATCGACCTCGACATCGCCCGGTCAGGTTGTCAAGACAAGATTCTTGGAACCATGGCTCGGCCTCAACCATCGATCGACCTCGACCATCGCTCGGCCAGGTTGCCAAGACGAGATCCTTGGAACCAGGCGATGTTGAGAAGATTAATCTCGGATCACTCAGCTTCGCAATCGCTCGGCCAAGTTCTATTGCCTTGGTCGACTATGACTCTCTCAGACACTACGACCGATTGAGGCACATTGAGTGCGTTCGTTTACTACCCGCTATTGAAAAAGATCGTCCAATTTTAACACGACATATGGTGATGAAAAATAAAAGTTTTATTTCCTTGAATATGTTCTGGCCACAAGCCCGACCAGATGAGCTTTAAAAAGGGGGGGAAATTATTTTGATCCTCCGACGAGAGAGGAAAGGCCAGCAGCCGGATCGGCATAGGAAGGGCCAGCAGTCGGATCGGCAGAGGAATGGCCAGTAGCTAGATCGACAGAGGAAGAGCCAGCAGCCAGATCAGCAGAGGAAGGGCCAGCAGCCGGTTCGGCAGAGAAAGGGCCAGTAGCCAGATCGGGAGGAGAAGATAGCGGAGAGACATCCTCTTCCTCTTATGAGCTCAGGTCCAGCTTCTCATCGGGAACCAACACCCGTTCTCCCTCGACCATCTCCTTCATTTCCTCCAGAGAAAGGCCGAGAGCGGTGGGTAGCATCGGCTCAGCGTAATCCTCGAATGAAGGACCACCCGACCCGTCAGGGATGTGGACGTCGTGGCAATTCCTCTAGATTGAAAGGGCCAAGTCACAAGCGAACTCTAAGCACTTCCTATGTAGGAACCGCCTTTTCCACCGCTTAATCGCCTCAAACCTTTGCTATTTGATGGAGCTCTGCAACTCTTTCAATCTATTCTCGGCCCTCAGTTTACCCTCCATCGCTTCATGACAATCCTGGAGGAATTTCTTACGAAGCTCCTTGTAACACCTCACTCCCGCAAGACCCGAACCCGACATCGACGGTGATATCCAGGTCCGTGCCCCGCGAGGGTGGCGTGCTACATCACTCAGTAACAAAACTCAGTATAACACTTTTTTTTTCACAATCGCACACATATTATCATTAACGCGGAAAGCAATTTATATAATCAATTCAATGGCCTTGGGCCCACTTTTTATATTTACAATTTATTTCGGTCAATCGACTTTACAACTTGTCCAAATTAGTAATACAAAAGTCCAAGAATAGAAACACTAAGACAGACGCGAATCGATCCCGACCACTTCTCCGCTTCTTCAACCAAATAGATGTCATACGCCTGCTTGCCTAACGGGTATTCTTCTAAGTCTGAAAATAGATGCAAATTTTGGGTGAGTTTTGCGAACTCAAATGAGAAACCATCATCGATGGTTCACTCAACTCATGCATTCACCAATCATATTAGCACACTAGTAGCATTAATAAGAATATCACATATTATCACATTTCAGTTCAATTTCATATACACATACAATTTCATCATTTACATCTTCCAATCATTTACAAATATATATATATATGCAATGCGCATGTGACACTGCTCCATTTTCATTTCGTTGTTGTGACTGCATACCAAATCGCCCCGATGAATGGGCACATTGCGCTGAGCCGGTGGCTCGAAAACATGGGCTTGAAGCCACGATACATCGAGCTGCGGCTCTGAATACGCTGGACTGAGGTCCTGTCGTTGAAAGCGTAAAGCTCTCACATACGTTAGGCGTGATATGCCCCGATCTGATGGTTGCTCCGGTCACAATTGCCTTTTTATCTGATCACACATTTATGTTTATGCATGCAATGTACATATTCCAATTTCCATTTACATATCATTACTATTTGCCAATTCTTCGGACTTTTGGTCCGGTATTTCAATTATCTACATTCCAATTTATTGCATCCTACTATATCACATTTACAATCCCATCCAATGTATCAAAACGAAACAGACAATTAACACTTCAATATCAATTTTCCATTTCCTCGGACCTTTGGTCCAAGATCTCCAATATAAACATTCACACATAGTTACACACAAGCAGCACTTCGTTATCTCATTCCAAATATTTCAGACACCTGTGGTCCGAAATCAATCAAAATCAAACACACATAAACCCTCCATTATCTCCACATGGCATAATTGCAAAATCTTAAACACATAAAGGTTGAGGAACCAACTAGGTTACTCACCATGCATTCGAAACTAACATCTGAAGTTTCAAGAACGCGGTGAGATCGACGCCCAAATGTGCCTCTATAACAAACAGAGAGAATCCGATTACTAATTATTCAATCCAATTAGTATAATGCACATGTAAGTGTATAATGCATGTTCATGAGATTTCCGCCCTAAATTCAAATTTTTCCCGTCATAAAATTCCATCTAAAATTAGAAAACTATAGCCAGCGACAATTGCTCAATTAGGACCTCGATCGGTCCAAAATAAATAAAACAAGGACCATAGAACAATTACCGGGCTACGTCAATTTCCGTCAAAAATTCCCAAATTATCACAAAATGAAATTAAATATTATCTGAATCCGATGCCTCAAGAATCAGTCAATCGGACGTCGAGACGGAAAAGAAATTGACAAGAGAAGCAATCAGTCACTTAAATCCAAAACAATAAAATAAAATACTATATATATATATATATCGAGCCTCATGGGCGAGAAATCTCGCGCCAATGAGGCCGCCGCCCAAATCGTCGCTAGGCGGCGACGCGTCGCCTAGCGACGGCGCCATTGAGCTCGCCTCACCAGAGGCGAGACGTCAGCCAGGATCGGGCGAGGTTCCACCTCGCCTCACCAGGGCGAGACGTCGCCCTGGTGACTGGCGAGGTTCCACCTCGCCTCACCAGGGCGAGACGTCGCCCTGGTGACTGGCGAGGTTCCGCCTCGCCTCATTTCCCTTTTTTTTTTTTTTTTTTTTTTTTTTTTTCTTCCTTCATTCCAATCCCAATTTTCAACACTCAAATCTCTTACCACCCAATTCAGAAAAATACAAATCTTATCTTGTTGGAAAGATCATAAAATCCTCTACTCTTCTCAAGAAGACCATAACAATTTATTTCACCCCTAAGGGTGTCAAAAATCCCTTCAAAACTACTACCTACTCCAATCCCATAAAAACAGAACAGTACATTGCAAATTCCACAACTCTGAAATTCTTCAGCCAAAAATTACCACATAAATATGCTCAATAAGTTCATAATGTCATCTACAACTCTTATAAACAACCCAACATCAAATTCTATTGTTAACTGTATCAAACAATTCCATAAACAATCTGTCTTCTGAAATCAACCAATCTGGACAGTAATTTTCCATTCAACATATCTCATAGCACAAATGTCACAAAAATCACAACCTTAAGTTCCTGAAAAGATAAGATCCCAAACTTCAATGTTCATGAAGAACTCAAACTCCAATTCGATTTCTAACATTTTCAAATCTGTTATGCAAGTTTCTGACCTAACCAGCACTTAACATCACAATGTAGGTTCAGATTTTGAAATTCCATATCTCACACATCTGACTTCCAAAAATTATAAGCCATATATCATTTTCAAAATCAATCTGTCATCTAGAACTCTTCAGTACAATTCAAACTCCAATTCAATTCACAAAAATTACAAAAATTCTTCCAAGTCCGAATGTGCACTAAATGTGCCAATTCAACTAGGTTTCAGTCAAGGCATAAAAACAGTCATTAGAAATCAGTTCATATCTCCCAATATACAACTCGAAAATTAACAAGATCAGTGGTAATGGAAAGCTAACTCAATAGGCTACAACTTTCATGAAGACCATTTTCCTAATCCTATACCAATTAATTTAGAAAATTAGCAAAACTCATTTGACATATTTGCGGGTACTGTTCCCAGACCCAGAAACAGAAACTTTCCATGCCAATTTTCGACCTTCTAACATTAAAATTTACCAACACCTATTTCACACTAAAATGAAGCCAACATCCCAAAGTTTACTTGGGCACAAACCTCACCTCATTTGCTCACCTATACAATTAATTATGAACAAAACAGTACCATAGGTTCAAAACTCAATTTCCAGCTTTCAACATTAACCTATCTTCTATCACTTCCAACATCCATAACACATCACTAAGCATCAAATTATACCTCTAATTCAACTACAAACTAATCACAACATTCACTTATATAATTTACTAAACTTTGGCAGCACATATCTACCCAATTATCATACTTGTTTCCTTTCATTTAAGCTAACAAACTCAATCCAAAACCAAGCCAAAACTCACTTAAAACTATAATCATTCATTCATCCATATATAAGCACATAATGAAACCCATTCTAACCTACCCTTCTTATGCTCAAGTACACATATAAATAGTCTCCATGCATGCTTCTACCTACTAAAAGAAAGAATATATCCAAACTACTTACCTTAGACAAGTCAAGCAATCAAATCTCCAAATCTTTGCAACTCTCCACACTTCCTACTTAAACACCTCACCCACGGCTATGACAAGCATCCCAAAGAGCATCATCAATTCAAAGTTTCAACTTAGCTTGTGTATGAAGAAAAGCAAGCAAGGAACTAAGAAGTGTCTTGTAGGAGATAAGTAGAAGAAAATTTCGAAGGAGGAGGAGGATGGTTTCGGAGGATGAACTTTTCAATTGTTAAAAACACTCTTGTTCAACTTTCAAGGAGATAATTTATACACTAAAGAATGATAAACGTGTGTGACAAGAGAGGCTCCAACTTTGAAAGTCGTGGATGATGCATAAAAAGAGACAAAAATGAAGAGGACACTTGGCATTTTAATTGAGATAAGACAAACATCTAACTAATCTTAATCAATTTAGCACTAAACCCAATTAACCTTTAATCATGCCACTTAAATAATTCCCACAATTATTTATGCACTAATCTTATGCCATTAGGCAATTCCTTTTCAGTACAAAAGACTCACTCAGGCCGTCGGTTGAATTTTCCGGTCCGCACGAACCGAAAAATTCCGAAAAATTTCCATAAATGTCTAAAATATAAAACACTTAATGGCGCACTCCAAATAATTTTCCCAGACAACTTCCACATAAATTTCACAAAGATCGCAATTTGAAACCTGTTTAAAATGTCATGAATGCATGTTTACCATGTGCAAGTGCAATGACCATCTATCATAGAGGCTATATATCGTATGTGCATGCCGAAATATACTTTAATACTCCTGACCCGTCCCAATTTACTAAAATACCCTTCCCATCGGTGATGGGATGTTACAATTCTCCCCTCCTAACAAAAATTTCGTCCTCGAAATTTCATATACGATTAATCTGAAAGGCAGGGGAGTCTTTTCGATTATTATCCTCTGTTTCCCACTGATTTTACTACATGACCAAATTCTGTCAATGTACGGAGATCAACGCAATCAATTACTCTTTTTTTTTTTCCTTTCTCAAACTTTCCATGATTTTGTTGCTTTCTTATGCTTACGCGCAATTCGTCACTTTCGATATCAATAACAAATATATCGGATCCTAACACTATTTCCTAATTCTATCTATGAAACACTTTGTGAATCCGAATCATCTTTTAGATTTTAGTCTAGCTTACCAGTCCATAATGCTATTCACACCACAGTCGCATAGAGGCCACTCCTCACGAATTCAATTTCCCTTAACTACACCTTTATTTCCATCTAAGTACATTTTGGTCGAGGTCATACCCTTCAAAATATTTCATTTATCGCTTATCAGATTCCGTTATTATCAAAACACAAATCTCATGAGATTTATAACCTCAATGTGAATCAATTCACTCATTGTCACCACCTTATTTTACTTAGCCTATCACCAGATTGCATTGATCACATAGTATAGGGATAACGACTCCTTTTGGCAAGAAGACCCTTATACATTATTCAATGGTGTCACTCATATACGATTATCCGTCATACCACAACTACTTTGCACTATACATCAATTTCATATCCCAATGAAATCCAAAAATACCTGTTGGTTAATCACACATATCATCATTCACTTTGACAGGCTATACCATCAATTGCTTTTTCCACAATACTCTTACTAGAACGTAACGCTTCGATTGTTTCTTGTGCTTTCTCGAACCATTCACTTATAATCATTCGATTTCCCATTCTAACCTTTCAATTACTCTATCAATACACTCTTGCTAGAACTTAAAACTTGATCATTCCTTACGTTTTCACTAATAGCCTCCCGAATGAGTATCATCCATATTCCTTAATTTGAACTATACCTATCACTTTCCTCAACAATTGGAGTTATCTTCGGTTCCTCGATACGGTTTACAATTTCTACATCCACACTTCGGGTTTTGCCACTCCGCTTTGATGCACACCAACTTTGAAATTCCCATAACTAATCATGCTTTCTTTTTACCCCTTTTTGTCAGTTCGACTATAACACTCAATAATACACTAGATTTGATAACCTTTTTACCCAAATTTTGATTTTCTGCACTTGAATTTATTTCTTTCTTTGCTCAATCTCTTAAAGTGCGCCATTGGCTTAGTTCAATCGTTATCGATTTGCATATTCATAGACATCTCCAAACTATTTGTGTACGATTAATGTCTCTAAGCTTTTAGGCCACACTCAAGATAACAAGTTTCAAATCATCGGTCATAATACCCTATAGAATCATATTTACCCCAAGGTACATAAAATCACTTTATACAATGTCAATAGATCACATCATAACCTTCTATCGAACACTTCAAGATAGATAAAGTGAATTCTTCAATTGTCTCCTTTATGATCATTAGTCATAACATTCACATGTTTTCCTCAATTATTCTTGTCAATTTGTTAAAACCAGAAAATCTTTGACAATTTTTGAATGCATCCAGCATTCCGTTAAGTCTAATAAATTCCCAATTCCACATACCCATATCTTTTGAACTTCCACATTTTATCAGTACCTATATCTTGATTAATTCTCCCAATATCTCATGTTCGCATACTAATTCATCATCGCATACTAATTCATCAATTTCTTATACTTATATCCGTTATCCACTCCAAACACAATTGAGACATGTTCCTTTTCAATAATACAATAAACTTATACCCATAGTTGACTCATATAACTCTTTCATGATCAAACGTCTCCAATGAGGAACAATTTCCTTATAATTTTCTCATCCTAAACATATTCTGCCACATATTCCTTACCTAAATTTCTCCACATAACTCAATTTATTCACGATAGATCACTCACCTTGAATAAACAATCGTTATATCGATCTCGTACTTTCAGAACATAAACTTTTAATCCCCTCAAATTCTCAATTAATATTCAGTAATTCTCTTCAATAATCAGAACCATCTCATTATCATAATGTACACTCTTTCAGTAACATAGTTTAGCTTTTACACTAGAGTCTCGCGGATGTAATACAAATCGCCACTCTTGATACTTCACGAAGATAAATCTCGAAGAGCACTTAAACAATTTCTTTTCCTCTACTATCTTGCCATACATCACCAAAATCATCACATCCTATCTGACAATATATCTCAATAGTCTTATCAATTTGCCCGTTAATAGATCATACTGCTAAGAATACCTTAATTGCATTTAATTCTCGATAACCATTCTCTTTTTGGTACTAATTCTCAATCATGGGGACTTTACTATATTCATGTCCCTCATTTTATTTCCTCAAGCTCATTACCAATGCTAGCATCTTTAACTGTCTCACTTCTTTCTCAATTAATCAGTACAAGTATTCTCATGCCTTACTCTCACTCATTTTAAACTTGAGCTACCGGCATTATAATCAAAGCTTATGTAGTAGGCCACCAATTACTTCTGATATCATATTCACATAAATTATTCTTCATTTCACCCATGATGGTAATCCCACTATCACATATACACTTACAGTGACAATATATTCTGAACTCAACAACCTTCCTGTTTACACCCGTCCTCACTCGTGAGGACCATCTACAATCTCAATTCATTCACAACTGATCATTATAAGCACTTTAATTTCTTCTTCTAACTCCTAAAGGATTTTTTTTTCGACAAGAATTCGCTAGAAGTATCCATTAACTCATCGATTGCGCTTTAACATTTTCACTTAACATAGGGCTCCCATAATCGTGTGCATTTAATTAGATGATCAATTAAACCCGAACAACTTTTTCATCTACCTTCGTCACAAGAATCAATCCCAATTGTAACTTTTCTATATCATAGAACACTTTATTTTCATTTACCTAATACATCGGAAATCGACCATTGTCACATCTCTATTTTCCTCTATGAATTTACAACTATAATCTTTATAGCTATCTCATATTCAAGGATATTGCCAATATAACTCCAATTGCATTTCATAATATACCCATCAATATCAATAAATATTCATCTGTCTCACCAAACCGTATACTCTTTCCTATTTTGCGATATCCATTTCTTCCTTTCATCACATTCTAACACACTATCCTTTTCTCACTTTTTTTTAACCACTTAAACGATCGAGACATACTTATGCATACAACCCATAGATTTACACTAGGGATCGGTTGTCACCGCTCTGCGTGACATGACTTAACTACATGCACCCTATGTTTGGATCGTGCTCAGATACATTACGTACTCACTTGGGCTCGATACCACCTAAATGTAACACCACTCTCATGAAGACCCGAACCCGACATCGACGGTGATATCCAGTCCGTGCCTCGCGAGGGTGGCGTGCTACATCACTCAAGAACAAAACTCAAGATAACACTTTTTTTTCACAATCGCATACATATTATCATTAACGCGAAAGCAATTTATATAATCAATTCAATGGCCTTGGGCCCACTTTTTATATTTACAATTTATTTCGGTCAATGACTTTACAACTTGTCCAAATTAGTAATACAAAAGTCCAAGAATAGAAACACTAAGACAGACGCTTAACCGATCCCGACCACTTCTCCGCTTCTTCAACGGCGAGATGTCATACGCCTGCCGTTGCTAACGGGTATTCTTCTAAGTCCTGAAAAATAGATGCAAATTTTGGGTGAGTTTTGCGAACTCGGTGAAAACCATCATCGATGGTTCACTCAACTCATGCATTCACCAATCATATTAGCACACGTAGCATTAACGGTAATATCACATATTATCACATTTCAGTTCCAATTTCATATACACATACAATTTCATCATTTACATCTTCCAATCATTTACAGTCATATATATATATGCAATGCGCATGTGACACTGTTCCATTTTCATTTCGTTGTTGTGACTGCATACTCAAATCGCCCCAAGAACGGGCACATTGCGTTGAGCCGGTGGCTCACGAAAACATCGGGCTTGAAGCCTCGATATATCGAGCTCATGGCTCAATACGTTGGACTCGAGGTCCCGTATGCTGAAATGAAAGCTCTCACATACGTTGGGCGTGATATGCCCTGATACAGTGGCTGCTTCGGTCACAATTGCCTTTTTATCTGATCACACATTTATGTTTATGCATGCAATGTACATATTCCAATTTCCATTTACATATCATTACTATTTGCCAATTCTTCTGACTTTTGGTCCCAGATTTCAATTATCTACATTCCAATTTATTGCATCCTACTATATCACATTTACAATCCCATCCAATGTATCAAAACGAAACAGACAATTAACACTTCAATATCAATTTTCCATTTCCTCGGACCTTTGGTCCAAGATCTCCAATATAAACATTCACACATAGTTACACACAAGCAGCACTTCGTTATCTCATTCCAAATATTTCAGACACCTGTGGTCCGAAATCAATCAAAATCAAACACACATAAACCCTCCATTATCTCCACATGGCATAATTGCAAAATCTTAAACACATAAAGGTTGAGGAACCAACTAGGTTACTCACCTGCATTCCGAGCTAACATCTGGAAGTTTCAGTAACGTCGGTGAGATCGACGCCCAAATGTGCCTCTATAACAAAAGAGAGGAATCCGATTACTAATTATTCAATCCGAATTAGTATAATGCACATGTAAGTGTATAATGCATGTTCATGAGATTTCCGGCCCTAAATTCAAATTTTTCCCGTCATAAAAATTCCATCTAAAATTAGAAAACTATAGCCATCGACAAGCTCAATTCGGACCTCGATCGGTCCAAAATAAATAAAACAGTGACCATAGAACAATTACCCGGCTACGTCAATTTCCGTCCAAAATTCCCAAATTATCACAAAATGAAATTAAATATTATACTAATCCGATACCTCAAGAATCAGGTCAATCGGACGTCGACGGAAAAGAAATTGACAAGAGAAGCAATCAGTCACTTAAATCCAAAACAATAAAATAAAATACTATATATATATATATACGAGCCTCATGGGCGAGAAATCTCGCGCCAGGCGAGGCGCCGCCAGCTCCGTCGCTAGGCGACGCTGTCGCCTCTAGCGACGGCGCTAATTGAGCTTCGCCTCACCGAGGCGAGACGTCGCCACAGGTGATCGGCGAGGTTCCACTCGCCTCACCAGAGGCGAGACGTCGCCCAGTGATCAAGCGAGGTTCCGCCGCCTCATTTCCTTTTTTTTTTTTTTTTTTTTTTTTTTTTTCTTCCTTCATTCCAATCCCAATTTTCAACACTCAAATCTCTTACCACCCAATTCAGAAAATACAAATCTTATCTTGTTGGAAAGATCATAAAACCTCTACTCTTCTCAAGAAGACCATAATAATTTATTTCACCCCTAAGGGTGTCAAAATCCTTCAAAACTACTACCTACTCCAATCCCATAAAACAGAACAGTACATTGCAAATTCCACAACTCTGAAATTCTTCAGCCAAAAATTACCACATAAATATGCTCAATAAGTTCATAATGTCATCTACAACTCTTATAAACAACCCAACATCAAATTCTATTGTTAACTGTATCAAACAATTCCATAAACAATCTGTCTTCTGAAATCAACCAATCTGGACAGTAATTTTCCATTCAACATATCTCATAGCACAAATGTCACAAAAATCACAACCTTAAGTTCCTGAAAAGATAAGATCCCAAACTTCAATGTTCATGAAGAACTCAAACTCCAATTCGATTTCTAACATTTTCAAATCTGTTATGCAAGTTTCTGACCTAACCAGCACTTAACATCACAATGTAGGTTCAGATTTTGAAATTCCATATCTCACACATCTGACTTCCAAAAATTATAAGCCATATATCATTTTCAAAATCAATCTGTCATCTAGAACTCTTCAGTACAATTCAAACTCCAATTCAATTCACAAAATTACAAAATTCTTCCAAGTCCGAATGTGCACTAAATGTGCCAATTCAACTAGGTTTCAGTCAAGGCATAAAACAGTCATTAGAAATCAGTTCATATCTCCCAATATACAACTCGAAAATTAACAAGATCAGTGGTAATGGAAAGCTAACTCAATAGGCTACAACTTTCATGAAGACCATTTTCCCTAATCCTATACCAATTAATTTAGAAAATTAGCAAAACTCATTTGACATATTTGCGGGTACTGTTCCCAGACCCAGAAACAGAAACTTTCCATGCCAATTTTCGACCTTCTAACATTAAAATTTACCAACACCTATTTCACACTAAAATGAAGCCAACATCCCAAAGTTTACTTGGGCACAAACCTCACCTCATTTGCTCACCTATACAATTAATTATGAACAAAACAGTACCATAGGTTCAAAACTCAATTTCCAGCTTTCAACATTAACCTATCTTCTATCACTTCCAACATCCATAACACATCACTAAGCATCAAATTATACCTCTAATTCAACTACAAACTAATCACAACATTCACTTATATAATTTACTAAACTTTGGCAGCACATATCTACCCAATTATCATACTTGTTTCCTTTCATTTAAGCTAACAAACTCAATCCAAAACCAAGCCAAAACTCACTTAAAACTATAATCATTCATTCATCCATATATAAGCACATAATGAAACCCATTCTAACCTACCCTTCTTATGCTCAAGTACACATATAAATAGTCTCCATGCATGCTTCTACCTACTAAAAGAAAGAATATATCCAAACTACTTACCTTAGACAAGTCAAGCAATCAAATCTCCAAATCTTTGCAACTCTCCACACTTCCTACTTAAACACCTCACCCACGGCTATGACAAGCATCCCAAAGAGCATCATCAATTCAAAGTTTCAACTTAGCTTGTGTATGAAGAAAAGCAAGCAAGGAACTAAGAAGTGTCTTGTAGGAGATAAGTAGAAGAAAATTTCAAGGAGGAGGAGGATGGTTTCGGAGGATGAACTTTTCAATTGTTAAAAACACTCTTGTTCAACTTTCAAGGAGATAATTTATACACTAAAGAATGATAAACGTGTGTGACAAGAGAGGCTCCAACTTTGAAAGTCGTGGATGATGCATAAAAGAGACAAAAATGAAGAGGACACTTGGCATTTTAATTGAGATAAGACAAACATCTAACTAATCTTAATCAATTTAGCACTAAACCCAATTAACCTTTAATCATGCCACTTAAATAATTCCCACAATTATTTATGCACTAATCTTATGCCATTAGGCAATTCCTTTTCAGACAAAAGACTCACTCAGCCGTCGGTTGAATTTTCCGGTCAAGCACGAACCCGAAAAATTCCAAAAATTTCCATAAATGTCTAAAATATAAAACACTTAATGGCGACTCCAAATAATTTTCCCAGACAACTTCCACATAAATTTCACAAAAGATCGCAATTTGAAACCTAAGTTTAAAATGTCATGAATGCATGTTTACCATGTGCAAGTGCAACAGACCATCTATCATAGAGGCTATATACTGTATGTGCATGCCGAAATATACTTTAATACTCCTGACCCGTCCCAATTTACTAAAATACCCTTCCCATCGGTGATGGGATGTTACACTCCTGCTCCGTCTTCACCACCTTCTTCAAGCCCTCACACTCTTTAGCCAGCCCGTCCTTCGCCGCAATCACCCGGCTCCTCTCCTCCTCCCTCGTGGCAAGTTGAGCTTTCAGAACGCTCCTCGCCTCCTCCCAAGATTTCTTCTCCTCCTCCAAGGAAGAGAGTTGAGCCTGGAAGACGTCTCTCTCTTCCTTAGCCTCCGAAAGCTCGCCCCTCAAAGTTTTCACCTGGTCAAGGAGATCGTGGACTTCCCGGTCCAGCGATTGATTAATCCCGTCGAGTTGTTCCATACGTTGGTGCATCTCGGAGGATAGCACTAGACTTCTTACACAGCTACGGATGAGACGGGGCCCTAGCTCCTGATTGCTCTACGAGTCCATGAGCTTCTCGTCTACAGGGGAAACGATCCTCTCAGCAATGTGAAGGGACACATCGAGGTCCCCAATCGATGCAGTTTTAGCCAAACTGATCGCTGGTTCCCACTTTTCGGTGCTTGCCGCTCGCCCTTTTCCCTTGCTTTCTCTCTCCTTCTCCTTCCTGCCGTGGCCCGATGGACAGGACGGTCGGTCGATAACCCGAGCAGTCTTCTTCCTCTTGAGAGGTGACCCAACCTCCTCTTCCTCCTCTTCTATGACCACTAGGCCTTCACCAGCCGACCGAGTCATCGCTGTTGACTGCTCGGGTGTAACAACCAGGGCGAGCGCTGCAGACGGCTCAGAGACCGTAGGCCGAGCGACATCCACGCTGGCTTCTTCTTTTTTGTCTTGCCTTTTTGTCTTCGAGGAGGGCCTGACAGCCTTGCGTTGGCCTTTGGTAGGGGCGGAGGACCCGGCGAAATCATCGAGCCTTGCCATGGCTACACAGCAATAAAAACAGGTTAAGAAATCGAAACTAATACTTACAAATACAGTAAATAGTTCAACCACGAGGAATCAACCAGAGGGGGCAGTCTTTTCTCCTAGCCCGCTAATTTGGAGCGGGGGATCGGTTAGAAATGAATCAGCCAAGGCCCCTCCCGCGATATCCCTGAATGAGGCAACCGAAGTCATACCGACCGAGCCCCTTTATGCGATCGACAACTTCCCACTCCTTTCTAGTAAGAGATAGGCTCGACGCATGGTTCCATCGCTCGGCTAAATGATATCTCCATGGCTGGGACTCGAGGGAAGATCCCGGAGGCTTCACGAAAAAGTACTTTGTCTGCTAAGCGGTAATTTTTGAAGCTGTTCCGGCCGGACGAAATCGGGCATCTCTATACTGCAGTTGAGGGATCCCGGCCCCAGAGCTTGAACTCTGGTTTATTCTCAAAAAATGGCGTAGGATGCCAATCGAAGGAGGACAGCCGAACTGATGGCACAGCAAGGCCAAACCATTGATGAATCTCCATCCATTTGGAGGAATTTGGCCCGGCCTCAGATGGTAGGCGACGCACACCTCGTCGATGATCGGGACATATGGAAGTTTTATGCCACCGACCGAGAAGAAGCTGTCGGAAATAGCAAAATATCCTCCCCCACTGCTATAAATCCTTTCATTCTGGCCAGCCAGCCTAGGACCCCAGGACATAGGGATATTATTCCTAATAATCGACCGATTCAGCTCCCCTACGGTTATCGTCTACTCGTCTCTTGGTGGCTCCTCCACTACCATCCCATCCTCCCGGTCACTCACCGCTGCTACTTCCACCGCTACTTCAAGCGGACCAGCTAGTTGGGAGGCCCTCTCAGCGGTTTCATCCCTAGGGCTAACCCCACTTCTAGAGCTGGTTGACGACATGTTTACAAAGAGAAAACTTTAGGAAAAGTGAAGAAAAAGGACGTACCTAGTTGGAAATTGAGATTGGGAATTTGAAAGGCGGTTGAAAGAAAACTTTGGAGACTGTAGGCAAGAAAGTACAAATGAAAGCAGAATGAAAGCCGGAGAACAAAACAAGCGTAAAGAAAATCTGCAGTCTATCGACCCTGAGTATTTATAGAAGATCGGTCGCAAGGACGTTCCAACCAACGCTTGACATATGGAGAAAATCCGAGCCAAACTCAGACACGTGGCAGAATCTGAGCTGAGGTGAATTAGGGTTATTAGAAATCCGGAGCGATGCAGCAGTTGAAAGGACGTACGTGACAGTTGCACAATGGTTACAAAGACGTTTCGTTTCAAATTCTGAAAATCTATCAGAGGGCACGCGTCATCAATATTAAACCAAGTGCCTTCACGCGCTCAGCGTCGATGTTCATCCGATCTATCTTTGCACGAGCTATCGAGCAATAAGCATCAGCGCTAACCGATCGAAACACTAAACCGACCGATCCCAGTACGAGCAGTCATTCATTATGCATTGATGTCCGACCTATTGAACCTACCACGAACTGTCCTATAGACGAGCTACAAGATCCTTATGTACTCCTTCGACCCTTCTCCTTGCTCGGACTCGAGGAGTAGGGGGGCTTATGGTTGGGTCGGTCGTGCTAGGCCCAAACCCACTCAAAACGAATCATGGACCAATCGGTCCACCCCGAAAGGATTGATCTAATTCCTATCAACTATCCTAGGCCCAGGTCCTAGTCCACGCATCCACGACCCATTCGCAGGTGGAAGTCGCCCATGCATACGTAAAGACCTAAACCTAGCATCCAGCCCCATATATAAGGTATAACTCTGCCATGATACGGGTACGTGATCAGAACCCTAGCTTCTCTGTTCATAGCTGTCAAACTCTCACCTAAAAGACTAACTTGAGCGTCGGAGGGGCCTGCCGGTTATCAACCCCTGACGTGCCTTGTTCTGTTTTGCAAGTACTCTCTCACTCAAGACGACAATCTCATGGATCCAAACAGCAATGTTCAGCCTTACTAAAATCAGGCAGAATCACTATTGTAATCATTGTAACTATAACGTGAGTTTAAATGCTAAGAAATCTTATTCAAACTCCAAGAATTTTTCAAATATTAGAATTGTTATTTTTTATTTTCTTATTTAAAAGGATAAAAATATGTTTCTACACATATTCTTAAGAAATAAGTTAATTATATAAATCATTTTAATTCTTTTTTCACTTGGCCTTTCAACAAGCATACGTAGGTATTATATCTAGAAATCTTCCAATATGACATATTGGAAGATTTTATTTTTAGCGTTATTTATTATATTTGATTTCAATTTAGGCGTGTCTACGCAACTACTTGAACTAGTTTCTAGACTTCAGATACATCGTACGTCGACAGATTTTGTTGAGAACTTGTATTAATTAACCTTGATACGATCCAATTCAACCAATTAGTAATAAGTGTTTTTGATTGAGAAACTTATGTTTTAAATGTATATGACAAGGAAGTTAATTAGCATTATAATAACTTATATTATAATACTAATTATAAATATAAAATATAGGAAATTAATCACATTAGTTATTAGTATTGTTATATAATAAATAAAATTTAATAAAACATATAATTTGTTGTCATATAACACCAATGTTCTTAAAACCGAACCAGGGCTTCGAATGGTCAAAAAAGTTTAAAGTTTAAAGTTTAAGGTTCAACTGTTATTAAATCGTTATAAACCGGTATATAATAAATAAATAAAAGTTATAAGTATATGTAAAATAAAATAAAATAATTTATTGAAATAAAAATACATAAATATTTATTACTATATATTGAACTAATTAGAGCTTAAGTATCACTTCTTAAAATACTCTAAACTTATCTTAAACAAATTTCTTTATCTATATTAAATTACTAATTAATAATGTTTAGTATTCTTTTCTAAATATACTTCTTTAAAATTTAAATGAATTTTTTATCAGCAAAATTAATATTCTTAGCTTCTCCAAGTAATTAAATATTATATTTTCTTTTATTTTTAAGATTTACTATTTATTTTAAATATAATATAAAATATAACATAATAAATTGTAATTATTCATAAATAGTAATTATAATTTATTAAGTCTTTTTTCAAAACCAATTTATAACTATAACTCATTTCTGTGACATGCTCAAAAAGACAACACCAACAAATACACGTCTCTTGAGTTATTGATTTTCTCAATGCTTTACGTTTCATTATAGAAAGAAAAAAATGAGTTTTTATGTTAAACACTCAAAACGCACAAATAGTTTTTGTTTGTTCTGCGACATCTGTTTGTTTTAATTTTGGGATGCTTTTGTTTGTTCTGCGATAGCTGTTTGTTTGTTTTGCCGTACCTCTTGCCTCCTTTGAAGCTTAGGTGTTTTGTTTGTTCTACCATCCACCGGAAATTTTGAGAGGCTCGTCGCCAATCATTAAGTGGTTCTCTTGTCCTCTCTGGTGTTTTGTTTGTTCCCTGTCTCAGCCTTCTTTGGGTTTTGCAATTTCTCTTGGTACATTACGTCGGATCTTTCTTATATTCTTAATATTGAACTGGCAGATGGATCAATGGTTCTTCACTCATTTCTTAGTTATAGGAAACTTGCTCAAGCTTTTGAAGTAAAACCTCTTGTGTCTACGGTGACCCACCGTGAAGAAGAAGGAGAACTGGATTTAAAATTCTTCGCTATTCAGAAAAAACCAGCCGGTTTATTGTTTAGCCGGCCAGTTTTTATTCATAAAGGTTAATAATAAAAATCGAACTAAAAATCAGGTTAATTCAAGGTTAATCTGGTCTCGAACTGATCCGGGTTTTAAATCATTATATAAAACTAATAAATTTATTATCAATTATTAATAAGATATGATAAATGAATATTTATTACTATTGATAGAACTAATTAGGATAACATATTAAACATTATTTTATTACTTCACCAGAGTAATGGTATATAAATATGCTAAATCAATAAAGTAATAAGAATTTTTTATTTTCTGTTAACGATAAAAATCAATCGAATTGTTACTAATGACATTTAAGATAAATTATAAACAAAAATTAGAAAGACTTTTGATTTTTTAATTGATAAAAATAAATTAACATTTGATATTAAGTTATTTATTTATTTATTGTTAATTATTTATAAATTATAAATTGAAAATAAACAAAACTTAGTAATTTTATTTGCTAGTGTTATTATGCAATTTAAAATTTTAATATATTATTTTATTAAATAAATAAACATATTATTAATAACTGATAAATATAATCAAAGTTTTAAATTTTAATAAAATAAATTAATCTCATAAAGTCAATATTATTATAAATTATAATTAAAATAATAATTTAAACACATGCAACCGAACCAAGCGGCCCTTAGTTTTTCTACATTGATGCCATGAGAAGTCCCGAAATGCAATAATTGTAAATGACTGGACGGTCTCATCTCATGAACCAGACTGCGGATAGATTCAGTAGCCTTGTCAATGCTGACTCGGAAGGATAAACATTAAACACCTATTTATCGGACGGATATGGATCAGAAAATTTTGTATTTTATTAAATTCTCATTCACAAAATAAAATTAAATAACACAAATTTAAAATACTAACATTTTATGTGATAGATCTCCTCTTATGGAATAGATTTTTGGAATAGACAATCTATTCTATTCCTAACTTTATGATTTCATACTTAAATAATTTAATATTAGATTACCTATTTTTATTATTCTATATTAACATCTATTTAATTGTTTTAAGTCCCACTTATATTAAATGGATGGATGATAATAAAATAGCTTGGCCTTTTGATGCATCCTCAATCTCATCCAGCATAAAGTGTCACTGTAAGACATAAAGCTTAGCTGTCAATATCGTGGCCCGCTAGTTTTGCAGAAACATATCCAGTTTAGAAAAGATGTTCTTAGGAAATAGGAATATGATAGTTGAAGAAGACAACAAAAGAAGAAATAGACAAAAATATTTTAAAAAAATGTTTTATTGCTTTCAGATTTGATTTATAGAGATACTGTTACAACGTTTATAGAGACCTATAAAGATAAGTATTCAAAAGATAAGGACAAGTATACTTAAGATAATAATAGAAGAATATTCTAGATGATCTAATTAGGACTAACTTTACAAGATGTTTGGATTATTGTATTATTTGTGCTAATACGCCCCCTCGAGTCCAAATGTACACGACGGACATTGAGAAGCCAAATAAACCAATCATTGATAAGAGGTTTGGTTAATACGTCAGCAAGTTGATTTTTGAAAGATACTGTAGCAATGCGAATAGATTTGGCATCAACACGTTCTCTAATAAAGTAATAATCCAAAGGCAATGTGTTTGGCACATGCCTTAGGATTGGATTCAATATAGAATAGACTTAATTTTATACATTATGTCGAATCGGAACATTCTATAATGAAATGATTGAATTATTAAAAAAAATAAGGTATAAAAAAGTTAGTCAAAATAACTTTGATATTTTCAAATATTTGGATGGTTATCATGTGTTGTTAGATGTTAATCTTGATATATGATTATATACTGTTTAATTAAAAATTAAAGAGAAATTTATTTAATTCTAATAATGACTTATAAATTATAATTCATTGATAACATATTTGAGAACTTAATGGTAATCCAATTAGATTTGATTGTAAAGTTTGAAAACTTTAAGATTTAATATAAAATATTTAATAAATAAGAATCAATATAAGATATTGGATCTTATTTAGACATAATTGATATTTAATCATAATTATTTGTAATTCAAATAAAGTTTAATTAAAATTAAAATTTAATTTTAATTAAATTACTAAAATATTCAAAACTTATTATAAATAAACATAAGTTCTAATGGAATTAACACTTTTTACTTATCTCTTTCAGAAGATATATAGAATTTTCACAAAATGTTATGTGGATATCGTTAGAAGTCAAATATTTGTAAGTTTACGGTGGTTGAGATAAATTGATTTAAAAATTATTCGAGAGATACAATAAAATATGATCAAGTTTTTGGAATAAGGTATAAATTAAGATTTATGTTTTATTATGATTTAATTATTAGTTATTTTTAGAATTAAAGTGATATTGATTTTTACAAAATCAAAAATTAAAAATTTCATAAATATTCTACAGTAAGGATCAGGTCTTATCCCAATTTCTGAACGTCAACTTCATAATAATACGAGATGTTTAAGTAGAACTTATAATATTAGATATGATATCATATATTTCATTATATGATTGACACTTTATTATTATATATAGTGATTAAATTTTATCAACTTTATTAATAAAAATATTTAATTAGAAAATTTCTAATATTAAAAGTTTTAAGTAAAAGTTGAGAATAAAATATCCATATCCATCCATTGTCAACATTATGGTGTGGAAGTATAAATTATAATGTAAATTTGTGTAAATTACTAAAATGTGTTTCCATAAAATCAATAATCGGCGAAGCTTTCAAGTTGTTCTTCTAGAAGACACTATCTTTGCCACTTTGCCCATTTGCTTTTGGGTGCTGTCCCGCTCTCCTACTCATTGCTGCTCCATCCAACCATGAAAAGCCACAAACCAAACATTAACTCTGCAAAAGAAAACGAACATCAGCTGTCAATTTACCTACGTATAAACCATAGCTTGTACTTGAAGCTGCCTTTAGCTTGCTATGCAGGTTACGGCTATTTTATCTGAAATTCAGACCTTTGATCCCTTAAATTTCTCTTCTGCTCTGTTCTAAACTCCCAAAACCATTTGCCGTCTAAAGTCATTGTTAATATATTTCACTTCAAATCTTGAGTTTAGTGTCTTACATAATTACGCAGGGCTGACAATAGGCGCCCGTAGACGTAAATTGAATTGTTTTTGATAAGTTGACCTATAGGTTAAGCTGAAACTTAAGGTGGTTCGAGATTTAACTATTTTAAATAATAATTCTAAACTTAAGGGTGCTATTAAAAAGATATTATTTTATGTTTTTAATTTTAAAAAAATTGGCAGGATGACTCATGAGCTGCTTATTGTCGTTCCTTTACACTTAACTTCTTTGCTAATAACCAGTTGAGCTATCAGTGTGTTCTTATAATTAGGCAAGGAAAATATAAATTTTCCTAATTGATGGATCTATTGGATAAATCTCAAGACCTGAGTCCCACTCCAGGTAAAAGTCTTATCCCTTGCCCATAAAGTTCGATTTGTAGACCTAATAACAACTTGCATGGACAAGTTGATTTCTTGTGAGCTAACTGATCCATATAGGTCCACTTTATCATCCAACTATTTTGATTGTTCCCCCCAGTTGCAAGATTAGCCATTTTAAACTACAAAATCTCACCACGTATATAATATTTATATAAATCATTCATCAATTTCCCTTTTTAAAATGCAGTCTAAAACCCAACAGCTTCCATTAAGTAGAAACAGACAAGACTACTGCGGACGTAGCAATAGGCAGCATTGCAATCTTTTAAATGGATTCCCTTCCGAGCCCCTTTTCGAGTATAAAGCAACAACCAGTCTTTAAAGTTTGAAGACCCATGCTATGCCAGTTCCTCTGCTTTTCTCTATCCCAAAAGCTCTAACTGATAACTTCACGCTTTACAATGCGTTACGTAGATCATGAAAACCACTACTCTACAAACATCGCACTTTCCTTCCTCTCACAATAATAATTGATAACTTTAAGTGCTTGCCTAACTACGCCTGGCTTCTATCCCCTCACTCGACTCTGTCTTAAAGCTTGCAACGTTTTGCTGCTTTCTATCTATTTTCATCTTCTCTGTTTTATCCATACGCCATCAATGGTGTTCCAAAAGAAACAAGGAGTAAACCAATTGATTCCAGGATTGCCCGATGATATGGCAGTGGAGTGTCTGATTAGAGTACCTTATCAATTCCATTCTTGTATGAAATCTGTGTGTCTCACATGGCAGAGTTTGATTTCCAGTCCGTCGTTTTATCAAGAAAGAAGAAAATCTGCCACTCCTGAGCAGATCCTCTGCCTTGTTCAGCCCCTTCCCGCGGATATGGAGTCACCCACAACAGCAACCGGGAAGGAGGACGACCAACGTTCGCGATATGCTCTGACCATATACAACGTTACATATAATATTTGGCAGAGAACAAAGCCTGTTGAAGGAATTCCAATTTTCTGTCAGTGTCTGACATTTCAATCGTCTGGCAAAATTCTGTTATTAGGTGGTTGGGATCCGACAACATTGGAACCGGTACCTCACGTGTACATCCTAGACATGGTCGGAGAAACCGCCGGAAAGTGGAGACACGGAGCGCCGATGAAAGTGGCGAGATCTTTCTTTGCATGCGCAGTGGCGGGAGAGTCCAGCGTGTACGTCGCCGGAGGACATGACGGTCAAAAAAATGCGTTGAGGTCAGCAGAGGTGTACAACGTTGATAGAGACGAATGGACAACGTTGCCTGATATGATTGAAGACAGAGACGAGAGTCAAGGGTTGGCTTGGGAAGGCGACCCAAGGTTCTGGGTTGTGAGTGGCTATGGAAGTGAAAGTCAAGGCCAGTTCAGGTCTGACGCTGAATGCTACGATCCTGTTACTGGGTCGTGGTCTAAAGTTGAGGAGGTTTGGCCTTTTGCAAGTAACAGTCCAAGAGGAGCGAATGCCACAGTCAATAATAAGAAAAGGAAGAACCAATGGTGGTGGTTTTTGGGTGGTGAACAACTGCGGCAATTAGGTGAAAGAGCCGAGAACGGTGATGAGAAGCTGACAGTGAGCTCGGTTGTTGGTGTTCCGGACTGGATTAGTGGGACAAATCTGTCTGCCACAGTTATTGGAGGTGCTACTAGGAATAGTAAGCATAGAGTGTTTGTGATGAGTGGCGGCGGCGGCGGGTCGTCGTCATTGGTTTGTGGTGAGTGTGACGGGGAAGGGGCGTTCATTGTGGATGTGGATGAGAAGACAGGGAGTTCCAAGTGGAACCATGTCCATACTTCTCCAGGATTTTCCAAGTTTCCATATTCAGCTTCTTATCTTAGTGTTTGAGAAGTAAAACTGATTGCGAGTGATAGATAAAGCAGCGAAGAGGGGTTAATTACAGTAAAGTTGTATAATGTCACCACACCAGCATTTGCAATACTTTGTAGGAGGGCCGGCTCGGTTTGAACAGCATAGGTGGGTCACAGGTTGAGCCACGAGCAGGCCCGACCTCGGGCCAAATTATTCCTTAAAAAAAAATATAAATGACATGTTAAGTTTGGCCCAACTCATCCTGCCTATCGGGCCAAGAGTTTGTTATGGGTCGACTCATACCGGCCTGTGGGCAGCAAGTCAACCTGTCTGGCCTGCAGCCCAAAAGCCCTCAAGTAGGTCCACATTTCATTGAGATCAAATTCCCTTTTACAAAAACAAAGTATTGGGAATGTCAATGAGTCGGCCGAGTTGTTCATGACCCAACCCAGTCCGGTCCTTAACGGCTTAACCTGTGTAACCTGGGACAATGAAAAGACACTTGGAACCTTTTGACAAAGAAGATTTAGAGAAAAAGTCACCAGACTCCTATCAGGGTTTGGTTTAATGAAATTATCATTTCTGATATAAATTTTTTAAAAATATTCTTTTATTTACTTGAAAATATATATAACTCAATTTGAAGAATAATTAAACTCATCCTGCTCTTATCTTTATCTATTTTAAGTGAGTTGAAAATAAAAATAAGAACTTATTAGATAAAAATATCATTAAATAATCTACATAATTACTTAAATTATAAAATAAAATAAAATAAATAATAATAATGATAATAATAATAATAATGATGTATTTAATAAAAGTCATAAATATTTTTGATCTTTTTTGTTAATTATTCATTTGTTATTTTAAATTTATATTTTCAAACCAAACATTAATATTAAATAATAAATATTCTATTATATTCTTCATCTATTTTATTTAAAAAAAATCGTAATTTCATTCCCTATCTATTTTTTCGGGTGAATCAAGCGTCCTATAACTCGTACCTATCCATTCCACGGAGTAAGTTCCCCCCTTCTTTCCTGATTATTTTTCTCCTCTTATCCTGACACGCATGAAAAATAATGTTGTTCTGCCTCTTTATTCTGCACAAGAAGAAAAGCTGCGTATGCTTTTTGGCTGACTAGCCAATCCAGGACACTAAAACGCTCTTCTGTGACAACCAAGGCCAGGTGGGCACGAATGTGAAAGTATTGCGAGAACAATCCTTCTTCTGTTCTGTCTTTAGCTTAAACAAAGTCAATAGTTTGGCATGGTATCTCCAAAGAGGGTAACAGAAGTAACCAAGTATGGAGGATATGACATAATGAATACAATCTGCATGCAATTTCCATTTCCAACCATAGCAGTTGCCAGTCATCTTCGTGCACATGCCCCTCTGCATCACTAATGAGTGTGACAACATTGGGATTCATAGTGGGGACCTGGCCACCATCATTTATCATGCCTTCATGGTTGACTTGCTTTGGCAGTTTACGTGAACAAGCCACAGTAACACAAAGGTGCACCATCTGAATCATTTGCCAGCTTGGCTGCCAGTGAACACAATTCATCAAAGTCACCTAGTGAAATAAACGGGTTCTTGGTTGCATATCAAATATTACAAATGCCTTTTAGTAGGACAATGCATAAATTAACTCATTACACTTACACTGCAAGTAATGTCAGGCTTTGTAAGTGTCAAATATATTAATCTGGCCTCGGTTTGTTGGATGCTCATTCTTGTTTTTTGCTTCCAATTTCTTTCCGAAGGAGTAATTGCAAGTTTGCATCTAGTTCTCCTACCTTCCTTTAACAAGTCAAGGACATATTTCCTTTGAGTAAGAAATAATACCTACGTGTTCCAAGGTCTTTAACTTGGAATTTATTCTTCAAATGAGTCTTCAATCTTCCTATCTCTTCTTGGTCATTACCATATTATCCACATACACAATGAGAATAGCCTGTTTTCCACCGCTTCCTTGTTTGATAAATAAGAAGTGGTCAGCATGGTGTATACCCAAAGGACTTCAATGTTGAACTAAATCTAGTGAACCAAGCCCTCAAAGATTGCTTTAATCCATAAAGAGATTTCTTGAGTTCGCACACCTTGTTAGCTCATCATTAAATCTAGGATGCATCTTTATAAACACCTCTTCTTCTAATTTTCCATTTAGGAAAGCATTTTTTATGTCCATTTGGTACAGTTCCCAATCAAGGTTTACAATAAGAGAAAGTAATACCTTGATAGAGTGTCTGTTGCCCCATTTTGCTTCCCTGGTTTATAGATTATTTCAAAATCCAGCCCCAACAATTTAGCTTGCCAACATTGCTGATCTATAGAAGGAATGCGTTGATCCAATAAATACTTCAAACTTTTATGGTCGATATAGACCTTGAAATGCCTTCCAATTAGAAAGCGTTTCCAATGTTGAATAGCCATTACTACTGCCATCACCTCTTTCTCATAAACTGAATTAGAGTAAGTTGATTAAGCCAAAGCCTTGCTAAAAAATGTCAGTGGACGACCCTCTTGGATGAGGACTGCACCTAAACCTCTCCCTGAAGCATCACACTCAAGGGAAAATTCCTTGGAAAAATCGGGTAAGGCTAAGACTGGTGCTGAGGTCATCTTCTTTTTCAGCTCTTCAAATGCTTCTTGAGCTTCATTTCCTCAACTGAAGCCGTCTTTCTTTGTGAGTTTAGTAAGAGGTTTGGCAAATTTTTCATAATTTTTGACAAATTTTCGGTAGTATTCAGTGAGTCCGAAGAATCCTCTCACCCTTTTAACATTCTTAGGAATAGGCCACTCCAAAATGCTTTTGATCTTCGAAGAGTCCATTGCTACCCCTTCATAGGATATAATGTGGCCTAGGTACTCCACTGATTGCTGTCCAAAAATGCACCTCTTCTTATTTGCCATTAGCTGATTATCCAGTAGCAATTGCAACACATAAGCTAAATGCTCCAAATGCTGATTCCAATCTGCACTATAAATCATAATGTCGTCAAAGAAAACTAGGACAAACTTTCGTAATAGAGGTTTAAAAATTGAGTTCATGGTGGATTGGAATGTAAGTGGGGCATTCATGAGATCGAAAGGTATCACTAGATATTCATAATGTCCCTCATGGGTTCGGAACCCTGTTTTATAGATGTCTTCTGCCCTAACTCTGATTTGATGAAAACCTGACCTTAAAATCCACCCTAGAAAAATATCTAGCCCCATGAAACTCCTCCATCAGCTCATCCACAATTGGAATAAGGAATTTGTCCGAAACCGTGAGCTTCTTTAGAGCTCAGTAATCGATGCACATCCGCCATGATCCATCATTCTTTTTGACAAGAATAACGGGAATTGGAAAAGAGCTGATACTTGGCCTTATAACTTCAGTTTCCAGTAAATTCTAGATCTGCCTCTCAATCTCATCCCTATGATGGTGTGTGGATGGAAGTTCACAAGTTCTGCCTTCAAGTTAATTGCATGGTCATGTACCCTCCTTGGTGGTAATTCCTTTATTTCTTGGAAAACGACCCAAACTTGAATAAGAAAACCCCCAATTCTTCTTTTTGATCCTCATTTAGGGTTCCTATCTCTTCAGGTAGAGTTCTTTCGATTGTCAAATTCCAAGTACAAATAGCTTGCTTGAAGGGAATGACCTTCCAAATCAAAAGGTAGGGCTCAGGGATGTCATCAAATAGCAAATCATAATACTACAAACCAATCTTACAAAGCACTTTTATCACATTATGGTGGTAGAACAAATTAAAAGAGATGAAACATGGTAAAAGTGGTGACAAGTTTGCAATTACTACAAGCATGAACCATATATAGAAGCGGAATTAATGACATAAATGGCATAAATGGTTTACAAATTGAACTTCACGTGGATCAAGGTAAAAAGCGTTGTCAACTTGCACATCAACGATGCAAGTTGAAGCACCTAGTTTCCCACCTAACATGCCAAGGCTTTGTGGATAAGTGAACGTTGCATGCAAAGATGAAATATACCTAATACAAAATGAGAAAGCAGTTACACTAGTTATAAATTTAATCTGTGGAAGAAGAAGCTACCAATTGTATTCATACAAACAATTAGTAGATGGGGCATTTAAGGATTTGGTTTCTCAAATTTTGGGCAGCTGAAGAAGTTACTATTCAACGACTGTATACTGCACAAGTATCCTTGAGTTTATATCATGTTATTTTCCAGCGGTATGCTCGATTAGAAAAACTTAATGGTGCACTTATTTTCAAAGAAACTTTCTTCAGCTTTCAGCACCATGTATTTTGTTTTCCCATTTCAATTTTCACATTAAAATTCCATAAAGCTTCAGATCAACAAGCAAAACGGGCGGTAAGGCTGACTGGCTGAGTAACACATTGAAATTAGTTCAAGCTGCAGACAAACACTTTAGGCACATAAATTACCAAAGTATGAACAATAGTGGTTTGAGAAGCAAGAATACAATGCAAAACAAGATGACCAACCTGGAGTTTACTTTTCGAGTCCAAGAACTAAAGAAACCAAGAAAAGTATTGGGGTCCAATCTTCTTAACCCTTAGAAAACTCTGGACAATGTATAGTGGCATCTTCAATGGATAAAACAGGAGCTTCACTTCGCTCCCCATCTTCATCTCCAGAAACAACATAAACAGTCATTGGAAGTTGGTGTCCAGTGTTGCTTTCGTATTTTTTCTGAGCGGGCCAAGGATTCCCAGGAGCGACACATGATATATGGACCTACCCATGAGCCAGCAGCAAGGCCATAAACATTTCCAGCTTCAAGGAGATCGTGGATAGAGAAAGCGGACGCTTTGGAATCACCAAAAAGGCGCAAGGTGTTAAGATACTCTTCATCCCATGGCTGCAGAGTGGATAAAACAAGCTATCATTAACTAAATTACAGAAGCCTGGCATAATTCATGGCTGCTAACAAATTTGTATTAATTTTGATGGTTGAAACGATAAAATTAAACTTGGATGACAGAAGTACACTGGAGGAGCCTACAAGTTCAACAAACATATACCATTCATCCTACCTCGTGCAAAGGTTTTCTCCAACATCTCCTTGATCTATGGAATAACAATGCCTGAAAAGTGAGAATGCAACACAGTCAATTTTCTAACATACTAACACAAACATTTTGTGCAGTAACACCAAATAAGTACCAGGAGTAAGAATAGTATGAGAAAGCAAAAGGAAACAACCGAGAACAATCTGATGTTAAATCTCTTTCATCAGTGTAAGTTGTGTTGGTGAGAATCTTTTCTTCATATCACAAAACCACCTAATTAAAAATCAACAGAACAAGTTTCCAGAATCCAAATCTATTTCCAGTAATGGACCTGTGCAACAAGCATCTGCTGCTACGAAGCATGCAACCCTGGCTCACATCACTGGTGCATTGTGAATCTCCAATAGCATCAAAACCTGTGTTAACAAACGGTGAAAAGAAAAAAAAGGGAAGGATGGTAGAAATTAGAATGCACTAAAGCTATATTTGATGTAACACTACTTAGTTAAAACAAACACTTTCTACATGTCATCAGAATCCATGAAGAAAAATCGTGTGTGAATTTAGATAACTAACCTAGGGTACACAAGTCAAAAAGAAAGATCAAACAGCCACCATTATAACATTATCTCCAACTAAAAAAATCTCCTGCAGTGATTCCAAGCTTAGTGGTTTGCAGATCATTAACTTGATGTGTTAACTACCTTCTTACACTGCTAAGGATGGGCCCACAAGAGCCTTAGTAACAGAGAAAAACCTTTTTGATCGTGACAGGTTCTAAAACTGTAAACTTGACGCAGGGAACACAATAGGACAACCAAATTCAAAAATCCTATTATCATTCCTTTCATTATCGTATTCACTTTGCTATTAACCTTTTCTTTCCTAAAGCCTCTCCACCTAAATGAAAGAAACATTATCCCACTGAAAATGATGAATGAACACACTTATAGTTAACTTTGAATAGCACAAGAAATACACCATGAATACTACAATTAAACCAAAGCAGGAACCCACCTTTTAGTAAACAAAGGCCATATAACCCCGTTCAATGGAGATCAGAAAACCTGAATACAACCCGAGGCTCCAAATTCTAACTTAGGGACTTTCAAAAAGTTTGTTTCATCACAGTATAAGGCTTATTCATTGTCATTGCTGCTGCAAATACTAAGACAACATAACACAGAGGAACCTTCATTTAAGTTCAAACTGTAACAAAACATAATCCGATGATATAACTTGTGAACTTCGGATCTAAAGAGGTTAGGGAACGCAAACAAAACACCCACACAAAGCAATGGAGTGATCCCCAAGCGATATTGGAGAGACTCAGAAAACCAAACTAACAAATTAGCACACGTGAATACGAAATATCGAATTTTAGCGGCAAAACCTACCTGGGTCTGAAAGAGTACCGTCTAAAATGTTAATAAAACATTTTAAAGCATAGATATTTACATGGGAAGAGCAAGATAGTGCGTAAAGAAGAAGATGAGCTTATTACTTGATTGATTATACGATCGAAGAGGGTTGCAGAAGAGCAGCATTCGGCGTGTATGAGTTTGTATTGCGTCTGTATCATACGCAACCAGTACAAGCAAACTTCCCCGACTCTGTAGCACCTCTATCTCATCTCAATTTACATGTGTCGTGTGTAACACCTCCATGGGCGTCCCGACTCCTTAGTTTTGACTATCATATGGTTGCACTGAACTGAGACTGGGACTGTTCAGAATTGCAAGCCTTTGGCTGTGTTTGGTTACCGTACTCGGACGTGAGGACGGATGGCAAGGACATAAATTTTCTGTCCGGATAGGTATTTGTTTACCGTCTACAAAAAATTTTGGACAGTCTTCAATGGACAAGGACAAAATTTTATGTCCAATCCTAAACTATGGTACAGAAGAAATTGTTCGTTGAACAGGAAGATGAAATGGCCAAAATGCCCTGATTTTTTTCCTCAAGCCGAACCCCCCTCTCCTTCGGAGTGAGTAGAAACGCAGTACCATAATAATAATAATAATAACAATAACAAAAAATTATTAATAATAATACTTATAATAATCATTAAATTATTACCATATCAATGATAATGATGATGACATAATTTTACTTAATATTAATATTCATATTAATTTTATAATTTTGGTGATTACCAAATTATAATAATAACATAATAATTATTATTATAGTTGCAAATAAACTTAAAATAAATATTCTTACACTTATAAAAGACCAATAAATTATACTAACAACAATTACAAAATTTAATATTAAATTGTATCAATAATTAATTTTATAAAATATATAATTAATAAGATAATTAATGTTAGAACGATTGCAAATACGTTTAATATAACTATTGTGTCAATAGTTATGAAATAACCATTAAATACATCTTTCCAATACATTATATTTGAAGGGTATTATTGACATTTAACACTATTTTTTGTTACGTAATCGCAATTAAACACATTTCATCGCGCAGACGAAGCATAATTTTCTCTCGTCTCCGCCCATCGCAACCAAACATCTCACTGTCTTCATTCTCATCGCCTCTGCTCGTCTCCGTCTGCCTCTATCTCTATCATGCGCAGACGGTAACCAAACAGAGCCTTTGTGTTGGATTTGGATTGGATGTCACTTACTTGACCTTGATCAAAATACTGTTGATATATTTCAATTATGCAGAAGGCAAAACTTACATTCAATTAACATGTGCATGGATGTGGCTATTCATACATAAATTCATACAAATGTGAATTTTTAATTGAGTAAGCTTCTGTAACTTGTGAAGATAAATTGAATATCTTTTTCATTTCTGTTAATTTTACAACTGATTCAGTCAATTTGGAATATAAAGGATTATAATTATTGCACAAAAGCATATAAAAATGACTCAAAAGAAAATAAATCTAATTATGATTGTCATACGTTTACTTTAATCTCAAATCCAATCTAAAATTAAAATCTTTATATTTTAAAAAATGATTTAGAATAACTCATGATGGTGAAATGAACCCAACCAAAGATTAAATATTTGGTATTTACCCCCCAAGAAACCAGATGACTCTTTTGACATAATGGAGTTCCAATCAAGTGGTGTAGTTGAGTTGAGTACTCATCCTATTGCTTTTGAGTTTCCCTAACGATGTGCTTTGCTCCGTCTCTTTCTCTTCATTTGCAGTGCACGAACATACAGTCTTAATATTCTTTCTAGTCGGCTCTCTTTGTTTTCTCTCCTCATATTTTTCATCCGTTTCTTTCAAGTCCTTTCATGGTCCTTTTTCTTTGTTTATTATTTACGGAGTCATCATTTCAAGATTCACCATCCCTTTTATCTCTTCTGTAATCGCATGCAATATGTAATCATAACTTCATACAATGTTATATATGAAATATAGCTATTCAGCGTTGTTGATTCCTTTTTTCTGGGGTTTAGTTTGCAGAATAATTTCGGGCCCTCCAAGTTTATGCCGTCGGACGAACCCATGCTTGCTTCAGACGAGGTTCTTCTTTTCTTTAAAACTCACTGTATCATCTTTAAAGGTTTCTTCTTTCTATTTCTCTGAGGAGTTCTTTCTTCTGTGCTTTGTTTTGGCTGCTGGGTATACAGAAAGTGGTAAAAACCTTTTCTTTCCGGTGCCAATTACTGTGCGGTTTCAAGTTAAATGTTTGGATGAAAATCCCATGTGTTATCTTTTCTTCTGTTGAATCTTTGAGATGGGTATTGAGATTGATTGATCTGTAACTGGGGTTTGGTTTTCGAAATTCAATTATTTACCATGATGTTGTGATTTGAGATGTTGACAATTCGCATTTTCGGTAGGAAGTTGATGGCAGAAGCATCGTTGATGCGTTCAACAAGTTGCAAAAGCGGATAGGAGATCGGGTTGATTTTGATCTTCCGGAGTCCTTTAATAAGTGGAAGACCATGCCTTACACCCCCATAAAGCGCAGTATCCACTTGATAATTGGCTTGCTTGTCCTTTAATAAGGTGTTCTTGTACTTGGTGATATGCTTTGTCTTCAGCCTTTACTAGGTTCAAGGAATTGGAGCTCATTTCCTATTTTATTTGTACTGAAATCTATCCCTTTTCACCCTCTCTAGGATAAATGTATAACCACTTATACAAACTATATTTTGTTGATGTTGACAATTTTAAGACATATATCTCACAAAGAAGATCAAAAGGCGTCTTGAGGATGATGGCATATTTTGTTCCTGCACTCAATCACCAGGCTCATCTGGTGTATGCAGTAGAGATTGCCATTGTGTGTAAGTGTGGACTTGGTTTTATGTGTTTGATATATTTATGCATGGCAAACTTCAGGGACAAAGACTTAGGGTTTTGTTTTTGTTTTATGTGATATTATCAAGACGTAAATTTTGGAAGAATAATGATAACTGTTTCTGTCGACGTTGTTTTATGATCTTAAAATTCAAAATGCCAACTTTTGGCAGTTTATGCATGGATTCTGCTCACTTTACAGTAACAAGGCTGAATGTAGTTCAGCAATATGTTAAGCTATGATGATGATGATGCTCTTCCAATTGCCTTTTCTTTTTTTGTTTAATGCCATGATCAAGGGAGTTTATACCATGAATGTGATATCTAGACCACGGGTTACAATTTTTAATAACTTTTTATGTCATCTAAGAGCTGCAAATCTATATGTGCACATGACATACCCGTATGTTGTGTGCTGATGGTTTGTGTAGAGTAAAAAAGCCATATAAATTCCTTTTCATCAGCTGTGATTTCCTACAGTTTACTGCTCTTTGAGTGAAAGAGTTAATATTCCATAACTGGGTACAGCTTATGCTTGTTGAACTGAATTAACTCAAATTTCCTTAAATTTTTAAGGAAAAGTACTTTTGCCATAGATTCTTATATCAAATTCAAGTGAATAAGTGTGAAAATAGAAACATATAGTGGAGTTCATATAGGAAGTGAGTGAAAGACATTCAGTTATGACGTTAGAAAGATTTGCAGGGGAAACATGTAAGAATATCAGTGGAGTACAGTTTGGATGGCTCTGTGTATGAATATACCAAGCAAATGCATTTCTAGTTACTTGATTCATAGTGTCGTGTATGAACATGTGAATGTTGGGAGATTTGATTGGCTTAAATAGTTGAGTGTTGATTCTGCTCTTCTCTCATCAAATATGTTGCGTTCTGTTCAAATGAAATGTTGAGAGACTATTCATTTGTAGCTGAATCTGATTTGATATTGCCAAAATGGATAAGCCGGTTTAAGATCCTTTTCTGAATACTGTTATCAGTAAATTACATGGAACATCATCATAGATGTAGTCATTGTTATAGATTCCTCATTTATATAAAGTGGTTCATATCTTGTTAGTAGCTTATATTTTGAGCGTGGCTTTATGTGCATATATTGTTACGGAAGTTCCTGGCAGTTATATTTATCTAATTTTCAGCCTGTGGCTCTATGGTCTTGTTTTATTACAATACTTACTAAGACTTTTGCTAATCTAATTTTGCAATCTTAACTTTTTAAGGATGCTGCTGTCTAGCTGCTCCTTAGGCTGCAAATGTGGAAACTTATGTGTCAACAAACCTTTTCAAAACCGCCCTGTAAAGAAGATGAAACTAGTGCAGGTATGGGTCGATGAAGGAGGTTTCTTTTTTTAAAGAGAGGGGTTTAGTAGTCAATGTTGAATGCTTTTGTCATCTATTGATGTATGTTCATTGTTACTTGTGAAGAAACAGAGTGAAAAAACAGAGTGCTTGACTCAAACTCAAGACCCTTGTATCATTTATATGTAGAAGTAATTACATAGGGAAAAATCTTAGGAATAAATAGGAAATCACACAGTAAAGAGGGAGATCATAGTCTCCCCAATATAGAAATTTCCTAACATTACTAATTGACTTTTAATTTATGATACGTTCTAGTTCATTGCTCTTTTCTTTCTTGTTCCATTTTTGTTGCTTTAAGAACATCAGGTGCTTCGTTAATGCATTCTCTTACTGGAGCTTAAATATTGTCTATAGACTGAAAAATGTGGAGCTGGGATTGTAGCAGATGAAGATATCAAAAAGGGAGAGTTTGTCATTGAATATGTTGGAGAAGGTGAAATCTGAATTCATTACTATTTCATTCCTTGTGTCATTATCATAGTTCGGAGTTGAATCAATTCTAGCTTTAGTCTAATCTCTATGCTTATTTGATGTAGTTATTGATGACAAGACATGTGAGGAAAGGCTTTGGAATATGAAACATCGTGGAGAAACAAACTTTTACTTGTGTGAAATTAATCGAGATATGGTGATTGATGCCACATACAAGGGAAACAAGTCAAGATACATAAATCACAGTTGTTCTCCCAATACCGAGATGCAAAAATGGTTCTTAGATGAAACTTTTTTCCCTTTTCAAAATTTGACAGTTAGTCTCTCTTTATTTACATGTTGTCTTTCCCCCTTTAGTCTCTCTTTATTTACATGTTGTCTTTCCCCCTCAAAGGATAATGGATGGAGAAACCAGAATTGGCATCTTTGCAACTCGTAGGATAAAGAAGGGCGAACATCTAACCTATGATTATCAGTACGAGTACTTACACCGTTTCTTATTGGACCTTTTTCTTCATGTTTGTTTTCTGCATTATAAATCCTTTGATGATTGAACAACTTTTTTTTTCTTGCTTTTTTCCTCAAACATTCTGAATTTCTTATGCCATTCGATCAAATTAGCAGGTTTGTTCAATTTGGTGCCGATCAAGATTGCCATTGTGGTGCTGCAGACTGCAGACGGAAGTTAGGGCTCAAACCCAAGCCTAAGTTGTCCTCAGATGCAGCACTAAAAATAGTAGCACGTCAAGTGGTTTCCTCCCCCAAATTAAAAGCAGTTATATCTGGAAGTGATGTATGTATAGATGCATCTATACGATCCAACTGACTAAATCTTCTTTAGTATATGGTCAATCTTGATGCATACCAATATTTATATTTTACCATGTATAATATCATGTGATCCACCTATCTGATTAATGCTAAACTAAATGTGGTATTGATGGCTGCACAGGTTTATCGAAATGGAGGTGTGAAAATAGGTAATCTGAAGGTCCTTCAACATCTTATCTGGTCTATTTAGTTAGTCTTTCACATGTTGAGAACTTGGACTTCATTCTATCTGAGCATTCTTTTCTATTATACATTTCAATATTCATTCAGGGAGTTCAGAGAACATTTATAGAAATCAACCGATGCGCCCGCTAAATTGCATTGGTAGACTGATCAGAGTAGTTTGTCCAAGTAAAAGGTAATTTCTCGGATGTTCAATTTCATTTAGGCTTTTGAATTTGCTTGAGTTAATATCTTCTTGTGAAGCAGCTTTGTGTTTCCTAGAAAGGTCACTGTCTTTTGTAGTTTCTTTTGGATGTGGATACCTCAAAGGGAAAGTTAATAAATGACTTGTTCAAGGCATTTAAGAACGCCACTTTTTGGACCCAAGACAATAATTTTAAGTAGCTATTTGATTATACACCCATTTTGAAAATTTCAAACGGTCAGGCGTTGCTCTGTTTGTCTTGAAATGGCCACAAGTGGAACTTGCAAATTCTCCAACTCTCAAGTCCATTTACCTGTCATCAGTTTGTTGAAAATTTTATGTTGAACGGCACTTCTGTAGTAGTTTGAATCCTTCTTGAAGGTCCTTTCTTTTAGCAGATTAATTCTGAACATGAATGAAGTTGGATGTTTTTGAGAATGCTTGCAGGCATTGTACTTTTCCAATTATTGAATTTTATGTTGTAACAATTTGAAAAAGATGTAATCAGGCCCGTGATTTTCCGTCTTTTACTGACTTCACTTTCCATTTTGAATTCTAAGATTTTCCATTTCTCGATGCTTCTCTTTCTAGGCTTCATAGGTCAGAAAGGTCAGAACGTTTTGGTATGATCAGACGCTTTGACAACCATACAAGAAAACACACGGTAAGCATTGTCGATATATATATATTTTTTGGAAATTTATTGGATTACGAATGGTAAGCATCATATTCACAAATGGATTACTTTGTTTTAGTGCAGATCCTTTTTGAAAAGGGCAGTGAGGCTCTTGACTTGTCGGCATGTAAATGGGAACTTATAAATTTCTGACAAGTAAAATGGTAAGCATACTGTTTTTTGTCTGTTGCTGTAGGAAAGAAGAATGTCCTCTTTGTCTCAGCTTTTTATTGAAGTTTGAGCTGGTGGCCTATTGGTTGTCATCTCTTTTCAGGCACAGTCAATGGCTGTGTTGCAAGCCCACTGACTTTACCTGTAGTAGTGTTTCAGATGGTTGGTTTAATCGATGATCTTTATGTTCTATGGCAGGCAACAGTGGATGAAGACAGTAATGCCTGACACTGAAAGATCTCTGGCATGTGTTCTCCCCATCATCAAGTTTATAATGTTGGTTTTGTGCTTGCTTGCATAGTCTCTTCTCTTGATGGCAAATCTTGAGAATGGGTATGTAATAGAGTATGATGGGTGGAGATGTTTGCTGAGTAGTAGTCTGGTTCCTTCACTTGAACCTGACAGTAGGTAGCTGTGATTGATGATGTCAGGTTCTCATGTAACAATTCTTTTCAGCTGGTCCAGATTTTGATGCAGGATAGAACCTATTTACTTGACAAGAATGTCATATTTGATTGTGGAATAGCAAAGCGTAAGCTGCTCGAAATGCAGGCACCTGATTGTCTAAAGTTATACACTTCACATACCATTTGTTCATCTAAACTTAAAATTACAATTTGGTAGTTAGGTTATATAATAATATGCCATACAAATGTCATAGGCAAAAAGTATAATTTTAACCCTAAAAATTAGACAATTAAATACTTGTTTATTATATATTGACATTGATTTTATTAGTCATAGAATAGAAATGCAAATATCATATTTTTAAAATAAAATTTACTTCATTTTTTAAGATTTTATCAACTAAAATAATTAATTTTTTAAATTCCAAATTAACAAACGACAAGCATCGTTGTGTCAATTACTGATCTGTTTTGCTTTGACCATTTTGACTTGAGAATTCTAAATCAAATGAAAGGGAAGTACCCGTCCCAGCTTCACCAACTATCTTTATTTGCAATTTAGTCCTTCTCTTTCCCTCGCATGTAGATTTTATACATTTGCAATCTAGTCCATTTCTCTCTCTCTCTCTCCACTGAAACTGCAATTCTGAATTTGAGAAAATGAAGGTCATAGAGAAGATAAGGTCAGCTCTCGGAGTAGAAGCCACCGTCGCTCCAGCTCAACCCACCGGAAATGGCAATGTATCTGACAAGGCAGTGTTCTCCTTAGTTCTTTCCGCCGAAGACGGAGGACGGAGTCCAGAACCTCTTCGAGAGAATGGACCGCATGGTCGCCCACAACCCTACCTTCTGCGACATCACCTGGGCCGCCGGAGGCTCCACCGCGGATCTAAATCTCGAGATCGCCAATCGCATGCAGAGCATTGTCTGCGTCGAGACTATGATGCACTTGGCCTGCACTAACATGCCCGTGAAGAAGCTTGATCTTACGCTTCATACTATCAAATCGAATGGAATCCAGAATGTTCTCGCGCTTCGCGGTGATCCTCCTCATGGCCAGGATAAGTTCGTTCAGATCCGAGGCGGTTTCGCTTGCGCTCTAGGTCTTGTATCACACCGAACTGAGCACTTTGGTTACATTTTGAGTCTATTTCAGTAACAGTATTGATTGATTAGTGAGGAGGTTGATTTTGTAAGTGTGAGATTTGAATGTGTTTTTGCAGGTGAGAAATATAAGGTCTAAGTATGGTGACTACTTTGGCATTGCTGTTGCTGGTTATCCAGGTTTTTTTTATTTCTTTACACTTATTCCTTTCTCTTTCTGCAAATTTCCTATTTCCTGTTGTCCTTATACTTTGATGGTTTTCAATTGGTGTCCAGAGGCGCACCCTGACGCGATTGTCAGTGATGGGGTTGCTACGCCAGAGAATTATCAAAAAGATCTTGCTTATTTGAAGCAAAAGGTCTTTGCTTTTATTTTTCTTTTTAAATTTAATTCTTGTCTGATGAAAACAAATTGTGAGCTAACCTTGCTTTTCATGTAGCTGGAAACAATTGTATGTGCTGATAATTTGGTGATCTGATTCTTCAGGTGGATGCGGGAGCTGACCTGATTATTACTCAACTCATCTATGATAACTATATTTTTCTAAAATTTGTGAATGACTGCCATGAAATTGGAATAAAATGCCCTATTGTTCCTGGTATCATTCCCATTAATAATTATAAGGGCTTTTTGCGAATGAATGGGTTTTGCAAGACAAAGTTATAACCTCTCTGACCCTGCTTCTCTTGCTGAGTATGTTCTCTGGTGTTTGTTGAATATGTGGAACACTTGTACATCCTCATGTTGCTTTATTCCAAATTTATGAGATTCACATTCATATCCTGTTCAGCTTTTATTCTGCTGTGACTAGGATCAGATGCGCACTTTGCTTATGAGTGTGGAGAAGTTGGTGTTTAATATCTTCTTAATTAAATAACACAAAAATTCTTTCACATGGATGTGCTTCTGCATACTACAATAAACTTTGGGGACTCTACTGTGTAAAATTGGTGTACTGTAATGAAATGCAGATACCATAGGAGATTACTGCTGCATTGGAGCCTATTAAGGACAATGAAGAAGCAGTCAGAGCATATGGAATTCACCTTGGAACTGAAATGTGCAATAAGATTATGGCTCATGGCATCAAGACTTTGCATCTTTACACACTGAACATGGAGAAATCAGCTCTAGCCATATTAATGGTTAGTTTGACTTAGTCAATTTGTTATTCTGATGGGAGATCAGCATGGCATTATTGCAGGATAATTATTACAGAGTTCGTTTAATAATGGACATTCATTTACAGAATCTTGGTCTGATTGAAGAGTCCAAGGTTACAAGGTCATTACCCCTACAAATGTTTTCCGTTTGAAAGAAGATGTTTGTCCAATATTCTGGTGTGTAATGGACATGTAACACTGTATTTAGAGTGATTTAATTCAGGAGAAACATTATTTATTCGAATTTACTTATATCTTCAATAAATTTGATGTCTTAGTTAAATGACCACAGGGCTAATCGTCCAAAGAGCTATTTATCAAGAACGATTGGTTGGGACCAGTATCCACGTGGCAGATGGGGTGATTCTTGTAATGCATCCTATGGTGCTTTGACTGACTATCAGGTAGGAGGACATATACATTTTTGATTTAGTTTTGGATTTTATAACAAACTTAAATGTAGAACAATCTTGTCTTTTGAGTGTCTTATATTCCACTCCAAGGTTCAGTTTGTTCCTGATGCCTCTCTTTTGGTTTGTGACAATCAATTGGCTTGCTTTCTCATATTCTCTGTTCCAAGGCATATTAAGAAGGGAATTCCCTATGATATGAAGTAATTAATATATTTCTGTTGTCTTAAATATGATTTCTTTGTTAAAAATTCAGAATGATCTTCCGCACTATCATTCATTACTTTACTTGAACTATTAAAGAAAACATGCCAAGAAATCCTTTGTAGGAATTGATTCAATCTATTTATTTCTAGTATGGAGGAAGCCTTTTGATGTGGTCTAAAAAATCTTTTGATCAAACCATTATAATGTGGAAAAAGATGTACTGATGTGATTGAAATAGTCTTTCCGTCAATATTTGTTTCAGTTAATAATAGTTCTTGAACTGTGAGTTTCAACATGCCTATTGAATCTACTTGTTAGCATTTTTCATGCAAGCCTCAAGTCTTGATTTCATTTGCATTTTATGTGACCTAGTGCAGGACAAGAAACTTCATGACGAAAGGGGTGTACCTCTGAAAGGTGTTGAAGATATCTATGAGGTAGAACTTATATTCTGGATATAGTTGTGTTGCATTATTTCCTCAGTCTCATGCAACAACAATTGTTGATAAGTCTTTTGGATAACAGAAATTTAAGAATTACTGCCTTGGGAAGATGAAAACTAGTCCCTGGTCTGAATTGGAAGGGCTGCAACCAGAGACAAAGATTATTAATGAACATCTTGGCAAGATAAACTTGAAGGGCTTTTGGGCAACTAGCAGTGAATGGGGAGAGATCTGATTCCCATCTGTTGGTAAGTAATAGGTGTCTCTGTCTGTAATTTCCAGTCTCTTTTTCGCTGACATTCTTTGTAGACTTTGCTTCTGTATGCCAGAAAATTTTAATATCACTAGACTACCAAAATTGAGATTTAGGCGTTTAGTGCTTTTACAGGAGAAAGAAGTATGCACATAACTCAACTTACAGATTAAAAGCTCGTTTCATGTTTAAAATTGGAAGCAATAAAATTTTTTGTGGCTTCTTACTTCTTAGGGGAAAGCAAACAAGAAAAGTTGTTAGGTTTTGCAGGGGTGAAGGAATGAAGGTTGACTTTGCTGTTTGAGAGGACAATTGAATTGCGAAACTGAAGAAGTCATCCAGGACTGCAGGTATGTCATTCTAGGTGAAGATATTAAGTTACAGAATTTGAACTCCATGTCATTGATTGTAACGGAGCTTGGACTTAGCTTTATTTGCGCATTGTCATTTATAATTGCTACAAAAAGAAATGGGATTATAAGATTTATCAGTTCTTATAGTTGGTGGTGGCCATTTAGTTTTAGCTTTCTGCTCCAGTTGGGAATGTAAGAAACAGTATGGTATCTGATTTGTTCTTCTATCTGCAGGCTGGGAAGGGCCAGGAGGTTATGTCCATCAGAAGGCTTACGTCGAATTTTTCTGCTCCAAGGACAAATTGAGTGCTCTTGTTGACAAGTGCAAGGCATTCCCTAACGTAACTTACATGGCTGTGAATAAAGGAGGGAGTTGGCTTTCTAACATTGTCTTAGCTGATGTTAATGCGGTAACATGGGGAGTCTTCCCAACAAAGGAGATCATTCAACCAATTCCTACTGCGATAGGTTTTCTTTGTTTCTCCCAAGTGTTAAAAGAGATATCATGGGAAAGGAAATCATTATGCCCCATAAAAGAAGCTAAATATCATCCCGTATTCCCTTCTCTATTTAGAAAACAAACATGTAGAAAATTTAATAGCCAGCTTCCTATATATTTTTCCAGGCGTATATCTGCAGTTTTCTTTAGTATACCTTTTCATTTGAAAGAATTTATTTAATACTTAGGAACACATTGCTAGCTCATACTTTGCTGCTTTCAGAAATGTTGGAATCTGTCTAGTTTCACCAATTTCAGATGCTGAGAAAAGTAACAAGATGTAGTTGATGCTGCTACTCTTTATTTCAAGCCTGAGATTACTATATTTATATATAACATATCCTCCAATTAATTAGCCTCTCTCAATTTGTACGTATCTGCACAAGATGGGTTAAATGCACGATAATAAAACATTATATTCTCGCTACCAAAACTAACTTTGTTTGCCTTTCTTGATCAGCTTTAGTAGGAAATCTTGTGCGGATTATTAAGGGAAAAAGAGAACAGGAGTGCTTGTTCTGTTTTTGTAACCATTACACAACTTCAGTAAAAGATATTCAACACCATAAAAAGACGTAAGAAAGCATAAAATAAGCATTGGATTGTCTTGTTGTATTGCATTAAACAAAATAATCATCACAACCTTAATAGTCATCCCCTCTTGATATAACCTCTTTGCAGGTTGGACGTAGTAAGATGGTATGCTCAAATTGGGATACATAGCTTCCCTTCACATCACATAGAGGGGGGTATGGCTGCCAAAGAAAATGAACAAGTTGCTGTAACAAACAGAAGGCAAAAGGATGCAATTCATTCTTAAACTACTGATCAGGATAATGGCTCCTAGCCTCTTCAATTAAAAGCAACTCAACCAGCATAGTTCAAACTGAGAACTTCAGGACATAGGACTGGTCAGAATTCTATGTTGAACAGATAAGTGCAACAAAAAAAAAAAAAAGAGATGCATGACTTCAGGACTATTTGCAATGCAGGATAAGATAAAACCCACCGTTTGAGATTATCAATATCCTCACCAAAAGTTAATCCAAGAAACTAGTACAAGTTGTATTATAAAAATAGGAAATTAGTACAAGAGTTTATTACTAGAGTTAATTGTTGCCATACCTGAACAATGCCAGTATCACATAAGTTCTTCAATGCCATCAAATATTTAGTCTCCCCTAATCGATCTAGGTACCGTCTGCAAAAGGCCAATGTGGAGAAGTTCTTGTTGATTGTTGCTAGCAGTTGCTTTGCCCTTGGCAACCTCAGAGGGATATGACCAACATCAAAATTTTTCATGTAATGACTGCACTCTAGATCTTCTCTCACGTATCCCTTGCCTAACCAGAACAAGTGGCAGCTAAGTACATTCTAGGTAAAAATTCTCGACAATAGCCATCTTTACAAAGAAAGTGTAATTACCAGTCGAACGAAACAACCATTACCTGTTGATGCAAATGTTTCAATTGCAAAAAATTCACCTTCCTCCATTTTGGTCTGCTCCCCGCCTTTAACTATAGGAACAGATTTTCCAGCATGGATCTGATAGCGGCCAATACTATGTCCGTTTAAGTTTCGGATACTTTTAACTGCCAACCAAAAGGCAAGTCAATGAAACATGCATAACAAAGGTTATATTGTACAAGTTTGTGATGCTATCAAGAGAAAATCATTATTCAATAAGGAAATAAGACAAGCCTTCAGAGGTGCATGTTTTGGAACATATATGCAAGACAAGAGAATATCCCTTCTCCTTCAAACACAACTCCAAAAACTTAGTGACATTGGAGGTACATATTTTGTCAAACCTTGAGGGAACAGAAGGAAAAATCCTTCCGCTACCAAAAACATATTAACATTTCCACTGAACATAGCTGAACAATCAAAGGAGGGAGAGATACAAAACAGTGCAGGAAAAAAGCTAAATTATCAATAGGAATGCAAACCACGATGATTGGCTTGGAGGAGGATGATCTTCAACTCAAGCCCTATGGTCTCAAGACACCGGGAAAGACAACATACCAATAGGTCATTATAAGTATGATATAAAACTCCCATTAAGTATAAACAGTGCTGTTTTATAACATAACACTTAAAGGTTCTTATGAATGTGAAGTGAATTATGAAGAGCACAAAGAGCTTTATGGACATTTTGACATAGTTCACTGCATTGGCACTCGCAACAGCTATAAACAATAATATTGGATTCTGGTAGCAACTGTCATTCATCTACATTGGAAGAAGGTTGACACATAACACAGTTCACAATTGTGAAAGAAACAACTAGGTATGCAGCCCAAGATCGAATGGAGTTGAACATAAATAAAAGCATGTATCGACTGAAGTAGGAACCAACACTAAATATTGGACAAACACAAACAATACATGTATACGATGGAAAGGCTGTTAACATAGTACCAGGATACACTTTTCCATTAATTTCAACCTCATAAGATTCCATGACCTCTTGGATGGCGGCACCAACATCACAAAGACGCACATCAATTCCAGATTCCTAAGCAATAAAAGGATAATCACTGAATTGTCATTTTGGTCAACCCATGATGCGTGAAAAGCATTTTAGAGGAAGTAACGTTCCAGTGACAGTAATGAAATTTTATCGCCAATCATTTGTACCGGAGGATCACATAAACACATATGAATTATTACAAATTGGTGCATTTTGTTTGTTCTTAATTAGTCTAAACATTTTCTAAATACTTCATATCTTCAACCGAAGAAATTAAAATAAAAAAATGTTTAAAAAACATCAGAAAAGAGTAGTGAATGGAGAGTGAGAGTAGGTGGATTTGGCTTTCAATTATGATTGCAATGCTAGATATTTATGCAGCTCATCCACTGTTTAAGATCCCGGCAGAAGTGCATAAAGGATATAACTCGTTGCATGCAAAGATATGCATACAATTATACACAAAAAATTTCCTTACTTCATAACCATTACAAATCCTACTTGGGAAATCTCCTAGCTAATCCCAAAACCAATTTTAAGAAAAAATAGAACTCCCCAAGAAAATTACAGTCAAATTATACATACAAAAGTCAGCCACAAGATGAACTCACCTTCACCCAAGAAGAGTCAAGTGGTTTAAAACTAGGAATTGGATGCAAGCCTTTCTTACAAAAGGTCACATCCCAATGATAATAGGAAGATATAATAGCTGAATAGGATTAAAAGTTCAACACCTTGATACCGGTATTAGTTGCTTCCCGTGAAGCTGCAAGCAGTGGATCAAACATAGGATTGAAAGCCACAGTGAAAGCACAGTCCACAATGCAACCTGTAAATTGAATTGACACCCATTTCTGATAAGGTTCCCAACCAAAAAACATAACAGCATATTTCCTAAAAGTTCAATCAACAAATTCAACATTTGGTAAAAGAGTCACTACCATCAATATGGGTTCCAAAATCCAACTTCATCACATCATCATATTGAAGAACAGTCTTATCCCCACTATTTGGGGTCCAATGTGCAGCAACCCTGATAACAGGAATGAGTTTTCGATGAAAATGAAGCAACAAAATCAAGAGGATTAGGATTCATAAAACCCTCCAAAGATGAAAGTAACATTTACCAGTTAAGAGAGCATCCAGTAGGGAAAGCAATGCCTGCTTGCAAACCATTTTCTGATATTAGCTTACGAACTGTGTTCTCCAAGGTCTCACAAAGGTCAGTCATTAACATTCCAGGTTTCATAATGCTTCTCATGTACTTCCTCACCTGATACAAGCAGTAAATTTTATTAGATGACATAATTCATCAATCAGCAGAACAGCCACTGCATCAAACCATTACCAACCTGCCGATGAACTTCTGCCGCTTGGCGAACTGAATTGTACATCGGTTTTTCAAGACGTTCCAACCCTCTCTTCTCTTCAGAAGTAGTCCTCCATAAATTACTGAAAAAATTCAAGGAAATTGTCGGCATAAGCATTGACAAAATCTGAGGCAGCACATATTGAAAGGTATATACTAATAGTATCCTAACACTTTAAGGGAATAGAAAGATAGATGCTACACTGAAACCCTCAAACTGTGAACTTTAACCTGCATTGCATTGTACAACATCAATTAATGACCAGAAATATATTTATATCACGAGGAATATTGATCTTGTCTAACACACGGCTTTTCAAGAAGCAACAGAACTCAAGTGAACAAAGGACATCATTTTGACAAAAAAGAAAAGTAACAGAAAGAAGTAATGATAATGCAGCAGTATCATTATTCTCCACGCATTGGACCAAAGTTAAAGAGCTTATACTCACTCATCTTTGTATTGTTGAATTTCACCTTCAGGAAAGTCCCCAGAAGGAAAAAGCTCCTTAACAGGAATAGAGGGCGGATCAGTTTGCTGAGGCAATTCTTTCTTCTTCCTGCAGATGATTGTAAGAGAGACATCACTGACTAAAGACTGAATGATGTGTAATGATTGGAATATCTATCCCAGAAAGAAGTTCTCACTTGCTTTTATTTTTCTTCTTTTTCTTCTTTGAAACTTCTGGAAGAAAAAATTAAATATAAAAATGCATATATTAGTGCTAAAATTACTAAATAACTCCATTATAGCAAGTTGAATGCCATTAATATTTGCAGGCCTCAATTAATTGCGAAATAGGAGAAGGAACCACCTTTGTTTTCATCATCATCCTTCTGCATGGCAGAGGAAACTTCTGATGAATCATCATTCTCATTGCTAATTGAAGGTTCTTCCTCCCCATTTTCTTCTTCTGCCCCATTTTCTTTACCAGGGACTTGTGCATTCAACTTTTCTTCTTCCATTGATAGAGAACTGTTTGCAACAGAAAAAATGGCAATGGTCGTAAGCGTTCAAATACAGATTTACACATGAAATGAGTATGGAAGCTTTGAATCAGCTCATCAAATGTAACATTGTGATAATTAACTAACAACGATCACGTTAAAAGAAAATTTAAAAAACGTAAAAAAAATCGAACTTATGCCGAAAGAAAAATGGAAGTTTTCAGTATAAACTTAAGGAATTTCTCTCCGTTCTCTACTTGTTTTCTAATACAAACTAAAAACATACCAATTCCAGGCAATTTTGATCAATAAAGTTACAGTATTTCAGATAATTATCTGATTCCAAAGAGCTACATAACGAAACAAAACAAAGAGAACACCTAAACAGAAGACAAGTCACAAAGAGAAAGCGAGTAGAGAAACGAAGCCCTGTCAGAGTACAAAACAATCAAACAAAGGAATTCAAAGAGATCTAGGGGAGAAAAGGACATATTGAGTGCGGTGTTTTACCTGGAAAAAGCTAACGAAGCCAAGAAAAGTCAAGAAAAAGGAAAATTCTTCTCCAAATTTCAGTCTCTCTAGTCTCTTCTCCTCTCTATCGCGAGCAGACTCGGCAGAAAAAACCCTTCGTTACATTTACGAAAGACAAGAGCCCAGCTGCAGGTTACAAAGAGCCCATCCACCAAGAACTTAAAGAGCCCATTTCACCTTTGTTTCTTCTAGGTTTTGGGCTTTGAAAATCAAAGCCCGCTAGCCGTTGAACCTTCCATCTCAGAATCACAAAATGGCGACCTTCCTCTCCCTGCAAACAAAGATCATTTCTTTCTCTCTAAACTAAGGTATGTTTATTTCGGCGTAAAATTTTTAATCAAATGAAATGAAACGAAATAGTAGAGGATGAAAGGAAGTGTTTATTTGAATGAGATGAATTATAAAACCATCCTATTTCATCCCATTTTATTCCATTCGCATATACCTTTTCCTCAACTAAAGAGAAATATGAAGCCATCAAATTGTAATCTCCTCTGAAGTTTTTCTTTTTAAATGTTCAATTAACTTCATAAATTTTGAGAGTGTGGGTTATTGTTAAGCTCTAATCATGGCTCTTATTTTATGGGATAGAACTAGTTTGTAGCTTGGGCGGGTAGTTTAAATCTTTTGCTGATAAATTCCCCAACCAACTTAATTTATAGTGGTTGTAGTTGCTACTTTGTCTTTATTTTACAATACTGCATTCACTAGGTAATCCAAATTGAAAATATGAAAAAGGTTTGTTCCATTTTTCAATGACATAGTTAATGGAATTGTTGTGTGTAATTTTCTAGAGAAGAAGCAGCTTTGTTGATGTGAACCAGTTTGCTTAAATCTAATTGGAATCTGAATGCCTGCTACTGGAATTCAAGTTAAAGAGTTTGATTGAGCTAAAAGATGGATTGTTTTATTGTCTTTCCATGTTGTACTCATTTGGCTTTTTTTGTGTGGTTACTCTTCAATATTCTGCTTTCCAGGAAAGAGACTTTTCAGTTCCAAACAAAAAGAAAGCCTGCAAAATGGAGAAACTGAAATCTTTGATTCCAAACAATCTTAAACGGTTGGTGGCAGATAGCAGTCCTGATGATCTTCCTTCAACATCGTCTTCTCTTCTTGACTTCATCCTCAATTTGCCAAAATTCCAGGAAGTTAATATCGCTTAGTAATCTTTTTAAATTTTCTTTTCTATATAGAGGGTGAAACCTGTGGTTTTTGAAATCTTATCCTTAATATGGCCCCTTGCCTCATTATGAACCTTTTTGGGTATTTTTAGATGATTAAAGATCTGACAGATCCAGAAACTGCTCTTTGTACAAAGAGTAAGGATGCTGCTTTGGAATCAAAACAAAAGGGCAACCAAAGCTTTTCAAGTGGAGATTATAAGACAGCTTTGCATTGCTATTCTCAGGTACTTCTTTAGGTCGTTTTCATTTTCTTTTCAGTTTAGCAAACTTCATCTTTTACAGTAGTCTATGGACCTTATTACATTTTGCAGATATGGACCTTACTTATTATGTTTTACATCTGCAAATTTGCTTTTTTCCTAGGGTTAACCATGGCTAGGTTACTTCACAACAACAAGAAGACCTTTCTATGAGGGCTTAAAGAAATTATTTTTGTGGGCAATTAATAATTCAAAACTGGAAATATGTGAAAATGGAATTTAGATTACAATAGATTCTGCTCAAACTTTTACCAGTTCTCTGTTCGATGGATTGACCACTGTTGTTTTCAGCCCTTAACTGTTTGCCCTGTGATCTCGAGAAAACATGCATTATTATTGGATAATTATTATGACCAATTGTGGTACATTCTGAGCACTGGTATAAAGAGGATGAGGCTGTGAATTAAATTAAGAGTAAACAAAATACCTCCTAAAAATTAACAAGAGAAAGATCTTTTTACTGATCAACATGGGATGATCACCAGGAGGCTATTCAATCCTTGTTAGTTATCGTTTGTTTGCAGACAAGGTAAAAGTTTAACCACGTTTTCTCTTCTTTACATTGCTACTCAACCAATCAAGATAGGCACTACGTGTAGCTCCAATTTCTGCTGCTGATATGGACAAGAATCTGGTTGCAACACTGTATCTAAACCGGGCTTCTTCACTGCATGTGAGTTTTTCTTGTTTCCTTACCTTCTCAGAAAGGAGACAGCTTTTGTTTTCTTCTGTTATTATTTCTATTTTTCTTGTTCTTTTTTCTTTGGTGGGTGGGGAGGTTGTAGGGCGAATGAGAATAAATGCCAGCTAATTCTATGACTATGTACGGGTATAACTGTTGGTATAGAGACCATAAGTTTTTGAATTTGTTATTAAAAAAAATGGAATGTGCTATGTTGAATCATTTTGTATCGCTGGGTTTTCTGTGGACTCTAAATCAAAAGATTTGTGTGTTTCTCTAGAAAATAGGTCTCCTAACAGAGTGTATTCGAGATTGCAGCCGGGCCATTCAAATTTCTCCAAACTATTCGAAGGTGATACACATGATCTTTTCTTGTACTAATTTTTTTATTTCTCCCCTTATACTTCTGACAGGTTTTTGCCTTTTGATGTTGTTAGATTTGTACTTTCATCTGTTTGCAACTATTCATTAAAATCTAGTCCAGGGAAAAGACGCTTCCAATCCCGTGAAATTTCATGATGGCAATGATTTATCTTAATTTTGGAGACAAAACAAAAAAGGAAAAACAAAAGGAAAAACAAAAGGGGATTGGGGTAAAACCTTCCTTTCAATTCCCTAATCTTTACTGGTAGATCTGCTCAGAGTAGTTAATAGCGGGCGATCGCGGCGCTATCGCGGAGGAGCGGAGCGGAGCGGCACCTATTCGCTACAGAAACCCTTGTAGCGGAGCGGTTTGGTGTCGCGGTAAAAGCGGCGCTAAAGCGGCCGCGATTTGCGGCAGATCGCGGATTATAGCGGCCGCTATTTCATTCTGCCGGTTAAGCCCTCACCAGTTGACCTTTAAGGTTGTTTTGGGGGGGGGGGGGGGGGGTTAATATGGAATTTCTTATTTTTTAATACTTTAACTTTCTTTTTTCCTATCTTATCCACACGACCGAACAAATATCTAGATCCAGCCGACCGATCAAATGTTCTTTTCTCTTCTACTCCTCACAGATCAAACGTTCCTCTCTCTCTCACCGACCGACAGCCGCCGACCGCCGTCCTTCTCTCTCTTCTACTCCTTCTCTCTCACCCACAATGGAGTCATCCTCTTCTCAGCCACGGGATGTACCGTCGTCTGCCGCCTCTGTCTCTGCTGCGTCTGCGACAATTTCTTCATGTGGATTGGTGAAGCCTACTGGCAGGAATTTAGATATGGCTTGGCAGTGGAATAGCTTAAAAGACATCAACAATAAGAAGGCTGTCACTTGTGACTTTTGTGGCAAAACCAGCAACGGTGGTATTACCCGAGCTAAGCGGCATCAAATGGGAGTGACGGGAGACGTTGATAAGTGTTTGAAGACTCCTCCTGAAGTGAAAGAGATACTTAAAGCAGCCTGCACAAAGAAGAAAGCTGAGAAAGAAGCATACTTGACTGAGCTTCAAGAAGGAGATGATGATGATGATGAAGTTGTGGAAATTTTTAGTATTAAAAATGGAAAGACATTTGCAGCTTCAAGTGGAGCATCATGCGACTCCCCTGTCATTGCTAAGAAAGCCAAAATGTCAAGGACCTTGGATTTATTGCTGGTCAAAAATCCAGAAGCAACCATCAAATTAGGAAAGGCTAAGAGGCAAACAAGCATAAATGATGCTTGTGACAAGGAGGCAAGAGCAAGAACAGTTCAATACATAGAACGTTTCCTTTGCAGAAATGGAATTGCTTTTAATGTTGTACGCTCAAAAAGTTTCAAGTTGATGGTGGAAGCTATTGGAAACTATGGGCCACACCTAAAGGTTCCAAGCTATCATGAGTGTAGAGTTGGTCTTCTTAAAAAGGAGCTGGAGTATACCAAAGAACTCTTGAAACCTCATGAACTGGAACGAGAGAACTATGGATGCTCAATTATGTCTGATGCGTGGACAGATAAGAAGAACAGAACTTTGATAAATTTCTTGGTAAATTGTCCAACTGGTTCTATGTTTGTTAGTAGTGTTGATGCATCTGCTTATATGAAGACAGGGGAAAAATTATTTGAGCTCTTGGATAGTTTTGTTGAGGAGATTGGAGAGCACAAGGTTGGGCAACTAGTCAGTGACAATGGAAGCAATTATGTGTTGGCCGGTAAGTTGTTACAAGCTAAGAGGCCACATTTGTTTTGGACTCCATGTGCTGCCCATTGTATTGACTTAATGTTAGAAGATATTGGCAAGATTGCAAGGATCAAGAGGGCAATCCAAAGAGGAATTAATCTTGTTTCCTTCATTTATAACCACTCGTTAACCTTGAATATTATGAGGAGGTACACAAAGACATGCAGTGACAAGATTTGCCACAGCATTCTTCACATTACAAAGGTTGCATAATCTGAAAAACAACCTTAGAAAGATGTTCACATCTGATGAGTGGTTGAAGTCCAAGACAGCTAAAGAAGCTAAGGGGAAAAGGGCGACTGACACTGTGCTTATGCCTTCCTTTTGGAATGATGTTATTTATAGCCTTAAGGCTATGGGACCCCTTGTGAAAGTTCTTAGGCTTGTTGATAATGAGAAAAAACCTGCAATGGGTTACATTTATGAGGCTATGGATAGGGCAAAAGAAACTATTCAGAATGCATTCAAAGGAAATGAAGCTAAGTATAAGGAGATTTTTGAGATAATTGATAGAAGATGGGAGTGCCAACTTCATCATCCATTGCATGCTGCCGGTCATTATCTCAATCCTCAATTCTTCTATGGCAATCCAAGAATTGAAAATGATCCAGAAGTGATGGAGGGGTTGTATAAATGCATTGAGAGGTCACAACAAATGAAGAGCGGTGAGACATGGCTTCTCATGAGTTGTCAACATATAGAAGAGCTGGAGGCCTCTTTGGTTTAAAGGCAGCAATAAGACAAAGGGCTACATTAGCTCCTGCTGAATGGTGGAAGAACTATGGTGTCCATACTCCACATTTGCAAAACATTGCCATTAAGGTGTTGAGTTTGACTTGTAGCTCATCAGGATGTGAGCGGAATTGGAGTATCTTTGAGCATGTTCATTCGAAAAGAGAAGGTGCTTGAACATCAAAGGTTGCAAGACTTGGTTTTCATCAAATATAACCAAGCTCTTAAGGAACGTTTGAGTGTCGTGATGTGGTAGATCCCATTCTCCTAAAGGATGTTGATGAAGATAGTGAGTGGTTGTTAGGAGAAAAGGATGATGATGAAGGTGCTGAAGATGACTTCGTGTTTGATGATGATAATACATTGACTTGGGAGTCATGTTGCCTGCAAGTGGGGTGGTGAGCCTTTAACCTACACTAGGAGGTACTCAAGATCAAAGAATACAGCTGCACCGCTTCTAGTTCTAGGCCTTCAAGCTCTAGGGAAAAGAAAAGGAAGTTATACAAGAAGAATATGGAAATGAAGAAACTGAAGAAGAGGAAGAGGAAGAGGTCTACAAAAGTAGTGATGAAAGTGAAAATGAAGAAGAGATGGCAGATCTCGGAGATGATGATGATGATTATTGTTAGAAAGCTTAGTTATAGAAAGCTTATGATGTTGATGATTACTCTCTGTCTCTGAACTTATTGGTGTATTGTATTCAATTGTTTTCCATGCTAAACCTCTGGTGAAGCTTATATATATATGTGTGTGACAGTGTGTGTAGAAAGCTTATATGTGTGTGTAGAAATAGCGGCCGCTCCGCTATCCGCTATTCCGCTATAGCGTTTTCGGGGTCGGCCGCTCCGCGCCGCTATCCGCTATTAACTACTATGGATCTGCTCCAAACTTGCAGTAATTATGTTATCTCTCATCCTTATGTCTGTTTCACAAATTTTAAAGAGCATTTTCTGTTGCTACTATTATGATGTGAACTAGCTTGTGCCCTCTCCAGAGTGTCTTCTACATTGCAGGCATGGTACAGAAGGGGAAAGGCCAATGCTTCTTTAGGAGATCATAAAAATGCAGTCCATGATATGAACATGGCTAAAAGTTTTGAGTCATCATTGAGTGGAAAGAGGCAGATAGAAAGTGAGCTAAAGATTATTTTGCAAAAATATCAGTGCACAAGCAATAAGCAAGTTCAGCTTGGTGAGGACAATTTGAGAAGTTTTGGTAAGAGACTATCCTTACCATTCTTCTTCTTTCCTTACATCCTGGTATAGAATATTTTAAAGTTAGGCTTGAGCATTTTGTTCCCTAAATAAAAACGCACTGTTTATTGTAATTTTTGACTCAATTTTTATCCCTATTTTAGTTTTTGTTATTCTCTAGCCCTATTCCATTTCTGATATGGCTTATAATCTCATCCTCTGCTTTCAAGAGTTTAGGATTGTATGATCTTGGTATGATTTCAATGAAAGTAGGCATCTGTATCTGCTTTACACTGCCAAGATGTAAGTTCGAAATGAATGATCTATCGATATTTTTTGACAGATGACTTGCAGCAAAAAAAGTTAGTACGTGTTACCACACCAGTTAAAGGAAGGGGAATTGCTTCCTGCAGTGATATTCCTCCAGCGTCCTTGATTCATATGGAAGAACCTTACGTTTTGGTATGACCATCACCATGACTTGTTTGTTATGTAAATGCTCTTTTACTTGGTAGATTTTCCTTGTGTAGTTTTCAAATATGCTTTTACTGGATACTTAAGTTGAAAAATCTTTTGTGATCAAGATCCAAGCTGCATAAAGTTAGAGTTTTAGCCGCTGCATGTAGATAAGGCTTTTTTACCAGTTCACCTAAGGGCACAGTCATCTGAACCACTGTAGATTATACTCTTTCGTGAACAGATCATTTATGAACAACAATAAAAATCTTTCTTAGCTGAAGCTTTTGCATAGACTCATTTTCATTGGGCCTTGTGCTGATTTGGGTTGGATAACTTGAAGAGTGACAATCTCGCTGTGCGCAGATTGTTATCCTCAGGATGCTCTTTATGAGGGCTACTCTTGCATTAGTCATCATTCACAATACTTCATAGCTGCTATCTTGATGCATCTGCATGCATTTGTGCAATGAGGGGCATAGATTGGCTTAGCTTTCTCATTTACAGATGATATTGAAGAGTTGCCGTGAGACACATTGTCATTACTGCTTAAATGAACTGCCAGCTGATGTGGTCCCTTGTACATCTTGTTCTATACCACTATACTGCTCGGAGCGTTGCCAACTGCAAGCTGGAGGCGAGACACTCAGTAGCTATCAAAAGAGAGATGGAAGTGATGGCAGTCAAAACTACAATCTTAGAGAGTCAATTGTGGAGGATGTCTTTTGCAGTTCTTCCAACTTTGATGATAAATGCTTTCCAGAACATAGGCATGAATGTTTAGGAGTGCACTGGCCTGCAATTTTGCCAACTGATATAGTTTTGGCTGGTCGAATACTTGCAAAATTTGTATATCAAAATAGAGTTGACAAGGAGGCTAACCTTCAAAGGATTCTAGTATATTTTGTAACCACTTGTTATGAGTTGCTTTACAGTTTTTCTGTGTGAGGATTTGACATTCTAGCCTGTGGTCTTGCAGGGTCTTTCTCACAATTATTCGCAAATCAGTCCTGAAGGCAAGTTGGAATTACATATATATGCCATTGTGTTGGTATACTGTCTTCAATGTTCTCTTGGGATTGTTATTCCAATAAATGGAGTCTCAACATCAGAGGTTGGACCCACCTTTCTCTCTTTGGTGTGCGTGTGGGGGTTTGCATGCAATCATTTTATGATATACTTCTTTTGCTTATTGATGTCTATATCATTCCAATAGCTTTAAATTGCTTAAGTTGTTCATGTATTTAAAAATATTTTCCGCTTATTCACATCCTTATCTTAGTAATTTGTCATTGTTTGTTCCTTCTTAGTTATTCATGAAGACAAGCATTGAAACACTATATCAACCTCATTATTGCTACTTGATCTCCATCTGTCTTGAGGTCTATTGATTTTCTGCTTGTAGATTGTCATCCTTCTATCTCAAATCAGGGTGAATAGTATGGCAGTTGTACGCATGAGATCTGCTAATGTGCTAGGCTCATCAGATCAATGGGGTTCTTATGTTCCAATAAGAGACGCATCAACTTATAATGTGGAACAGGTTCATGTTTATGCTACAATTTCTTTTCTTTGATTAGCCTAGTCACCATGTGGATTTGTTGATTCCACACTTACCAAATGCATGTAATCTGTGTTGGCTTTTTCATCAGAACGTGCTTTTTCTGCCAATGTAAATAAAGTTTATTCATTCATCTAACTTGGATTGATTACTCTTTTCTAGGTCAAAGTGGGTCAAGCTATTTATACTGTTGGTAGTTTATTCAATCATTCTTGCCGGCCAAATATTCATGCTTATTTCCTTTCACGCACTCTCTTCATACGAACAACAGAACTCGTTGAAACAGGCTGTCATCTTGAATTATCATATGGCCCTCAGGTATTCCTAGTTTTAACATTAAAAATCATAACTAGATCGCATGATGTGAATATGTGATGTTCATTCATTCATCAAAAGAGTACACATGGCTGCACTACACTGTTATAGGAGGGACAACATGAAATAAAAGAATTGTCATGCTATACGTTTCTACTTCTAGTGCTAGCAAGTCTAATGCATGGATATTTGAAATAGTAAAATACTGTTCTGTTGAACAGGTTGGGCAGTTTGACTGCAAAGAGCGTGTTAAATTTCTGGAAGATAAGTATTCATTCCGATGCCAGTGCCCTGGATGTTCAGAGCTAAATATGCCTGACCTTGTTATAAATGCTTTTCACTGTGCCCATCCTAATTGCTCTGGTGTAGTTTTGGACAGTTGTCACATCGGTTTTGAAATGAGCAAGTTTAAGAATTTCATAGCTCGAAACTTGGGGAGACCTCAATTGCAGGTATTGCTTCTGCACCATCTTTGAAACTCGGGCATGCTGTCGATATGATGATGCTGTTGCATCCCAGGAAGTTTTGGTTGAGGAGGCAATGATTTTGCAGTTAATTGGGATTGACTTGTTGCATGAATCTTGACAATTTCCAGATGACACTACCTTCTTAACTCAGGATTATAGCCCTGCTTCTTCCTAAATTTGTTTATCTTACCAGGTTGACAAGCTTAGTAACATTAATATCAATGATTTGGCTGCCCGTGTTCTTGAGCAAGACAGTACTTACCTTTGCGTTAATCCTGAGTATTGTTTGAAGTGTGGTCTTCATTGTGATTTAATAGCTTCTGAGGAAGCTGCAAACAAAACTCAGGTTTATTTTCGAAGGTATATGATATCTCCAAACCTTGCATTTGGCATTTGAGTACAAAATCTATATGTTCTGCGAAAAGAGCAACACTTTTTGAACTTGGGAATTTACCTTGATTATAATGCACAAGTGTTTAATTCATGGCAGGTTGCAAGATGCAATGTTGTCCAAGGAAATTTCGAGCTCTGTCCTTTCAGATGCTTTAAGAGCTCTTGCTGTTCTAAGATCAGTATTAAATGGTTATAACAAATGCATCGCTGAGGTGAGTATGATCACAGCAAGGAACTCTGCTTCTTAAATTGTAGGGTTTAACTTTAAAAGATGCACTTACTTTTTTCATCATTCCTCCCTTATCGTTTTCCATACTACAGCTTAACCTACTATTCTATTATTCACTTCTCTGTCTCATCCCAGGAAAAGTAAAGAAGGAACTTAACCTCTATATTTAGTCCAATTTAGATTGTCCTCTTCTATATTTGGCATGAACGTTGATTGCGTCATTAGTATCTATGAATAAACATTTGCAGATGGAAGATAATCTTGCAAAAGCATTTTGCTTGGCTGGAGACATGGAATCTGCGAGGGAGCATTGTGAAGCATCAATCAAGGTAAACAAAATTTTTGGTGCCACATGATTTGACTTGTTGTTTGGAAATAGTTTCTATACTAATTAAGGATAAGGTTGTATACTATTGGACCTTTCTAGGCCTTACGTTTGAGGCGGATTTTTATTGACTTGCTGTTGTTGTTACACTTTGACCTATTGTAATATATGGATATCAATTTAGGTCCCACACATTTCCCTAAAGTATCCCTCTAATTTCCAAAACAGTATTTTAAAGTTTGCAACTTCGAAACATCAACAGACTGCTTGCACAAGTTTTATCCTGTAAATTGCTCGAGTTCTTGTATAATATAAGAATAGTTACCTCTTGATTTTAGATTTGAGTCAATTATTTTTTTCATGTTACATTGTCCTTTGAATGCCTTGGTTTTGATAAAAATTCAGATTCTTGAAATGCTGTATGGTGCTGATCACATTGTCATCGGACATGAATTGCTCAAGCTTTCAACCATTCTGCTCTGCATGAATGACATCTCCGTTGCAGACAGCATTAACCGGCTGGAGTTGATATTTAGGAAGTATTATGGTTCACATTTATTTCTTCTTTTCCCGTATCTGAAAGCTCTAAAAGAAGAAGCTTGCAAATTCAGTCAAGTAAAGTAGCTTTATGATAGCTGAGCCCGAAATGTACGAGTATCTATCATGTAGGAACTCAGGTAAGTGCACAAGGATGAAGGATTTCCAAATAGAATGCCAAAATTTCCATCATCTTGCTGCAATTGGGAATCTTACAACTTTAGTTATGCTTGTCTGGTGGAATATCAATGAGTTCAGTGATAATTAAAATGAATTTTAGAAAATTAAGAAGGAAGAACTGCTAAGTCCAAATAATTTATTATTGCTTAAACTATTTCACGTTTTGTATTAACATTACAAGTCGAATTCTAAATCCACGATACAAAAAATCCCCCTAAAGGTTCCTGTTTTGTAAGTGATATCTGCATCATGGCAAACAAAGTTACGAATGCTATTTCAATGCTAAAGTGCTAATTCCTTTCTTACAATATCTGCTAAAAGAATGTAAATTGAGTTATCACACACAAAAAGACAAGCGCTTGAAGCATGTTAAACCAACGAAGATATGGACTGACCTAAAAAGGACCAAAGAGATTGACAGAGAAGGGAGACGAGAATGAATAACAGCAGTTGCATTTTTAGAAATGCAGAAAATGACAAAGGACAAAAATAACATATAAGCCAGTTGTCTACCTATTCTAATTAACTGCATAACAAACAAGTAAAAGCTAATGATATAGAATTGTCAATACGCAGCATTGCGACTTTTTAGTTCTTTAAGGAGCAACTTCAAAGTATCAATAATCGGGTTTTCCTTGTCCACAAGGAACAAAGCTGGAAATCGACGTTAAAGCATATTTCCAGGTAGCCTCAACTGGTGATTGAACTTGCCAATCGATTAGGAATTGAGTAGCAGCAACAGTTTTTTCGTTTCACCATTCGATGCTCCAATATAGTTTGGGGGTAGATGGTAGAATTGTGAGAGAGTGGAAATGTTGGTGAGGCTTGGAGATTAGCATGAACTAATTTCAGAAGTGATACATGGAGGCAGTGACGGAGCCAGAAAATTAAAATAGGAGGGCCTGAATTTTAATTTTTTTAAATTTTAAGGGGCCCAATATATCACTGACCCTTAAATAATTCTGTTTTTATATATATATAATTTAAAAAACTTTGGGGGGCCCAATGCCCCCCCAAGGTTACATGTGGCTCCGTCCCTACATGGAGGACATCACGTATTTAAGCTTCTAGGGGTAACTTCAACTTGTAAGTTGTTGAGTAAGTTTTACTTATGATAAAACCTCCAATATTCGCAAGTATAGGTATTGTAAATTTGTAGTATTAAAAGTATCGAACTCACAAATAAATAGATGGAACTAAATGAATCTAACTTTGTCTAAGGTATTGGGATATGAATCGAATGAAAATAAAATATCAAAAATTTAAAACAATTAAATAAAACTAAGCAAATAATAAGGTAACAAATTGGCTACTACAAATATGTGAGGAATACCAATGATGAAGTTTAGGATTCATTCTATCATTATTTCGCTCCCTACCCGCTATTGATTCAATTATGTGTTGATTCTAAATCTTTTAAGGGATTGACTACTCTTTCTCAATACTTAATCAATTAACCCTAATTAATTATGAAATTTCAGATTTTGCAACCTCTTGATTCACAAAATCTACCTAACGTTTTCAACTAATTCTTAAGTGATCTATCAAATAATAGGTTTCACACAAGATCTCTCATCATATAATTACCAATTTGATATTTGGGAGACTTATTAGGTCACTAACTCTCATTATCCAACCTAATCGGATTATTTTTGACTCACTCCCTCGATTTATTATCGAAGTATTAGCATACCCAAACATCACAACACCAAAACATAAAATGTACAAGCCAATATGCCTTTACAAATTCAATGATTATGTTCAAAACTAAAATACTTCTATCAAGTTATTTCTATCGACACATTGACACAATTCACACATATGCAACATATGTTTACACTATGTCAACCTAATCAAAAAGTAACAATATGGTATGCAAAATTCACACTCATGACATGTCAATGCAAAATCCTCCCTCTACTTAGACAACACATTGTTCTAAATATGAGAAAAATAAAATAACAAATAAAAATAAAAATGACAAGAAAAGAACAAAAGGAAAGGTTAAGAGCACAAAATCATGAGATTGAGGTGGTGACGATGTTGATGACGGAATGTGGAGATATTTTTGACCATAAAATTCTAGCAATTCTTTCTCTACAAAACAAAAATAAAAATAACAAATTACGAATAAAATAAAATAAAACAAAACAAATAAAACTTATCCTAATTCTTGGGTTGCTTCCCAGGTCGTGTTTAGTTAGCGTCATTAGCTTGACGTTCTCTTCCTTCTACACTCAACCTAAGTCAATTATGAGTTAGCTTGCTTCCACCCGTGTTGCTTAGTTTCAGTTTAATAGCCTGGAAATAAGTTAAATATTACAAGATAATTAAAAGAACATAATTAATCAAATTAAGAAAACCAATTAAGTTCAATAATTCCCTTTTAAGTAACAAACTATTAACAAAATAGGAAATAACAAAACTCCCTGAATCTTCTATCGAATCCAACAGTTTGTCCTATAAGAGGGTGAGTTATGCTTTTTCTTCCTAGTTCACCCTCGTCTTATCGTTTGCTTTTACTTCATGAACAAAGACTTTCATATCTTCTTCAAATTCTATGTCTATTCACATCTTTTCTTCTTCTTCTCGCTTCTTTAAGGATTCGACCACATCAATTCTCCTGAATGAGACACTCCTTCAGATTCTTTAATACCTTATTCATATTGAATTTCACTTGTTCATCTCCAATCTGAAGGATGAGATTGTCTTTATTGACATCTACTAAGGCTTTTCTCATGGTAAAAAATGGTATACCAAGAATTAGTGGATAAGTTTGATCATCTTCAAAGTGTACCATGTCAAAATCCACAAGAATTAAAAACTTATCCACTTTTATGGGCATATCCTCCACCAAACCGAACAGTTTCTTTATTGATTGGTCCGCTAAATGAATATGGATAGATGTTGGCTTTATATCTCTTAGCCTCAGTTTTCTAAAAATCAACAAAGGCATAAGGTTTATACTTGCACCTATGTCCCATAAACAATTTGAAATCTTTAAACTACCAACTACATTAGGTATTGTAAAGCTCTTTGGATCTGTTAATTGTGAGAGCATATGGTTGGTAATTAAGGAGTTGGAGGATTCCGCCATAGTTACCTTTTGATTATCATCCTAAGTCCGCTTGACAGATAATATGTCTTTAAGGAATTTTACGTACTTGGGCTTGCGTTTCAACATTTCCAAAAAAGACAAGTCATTTCTTTAACTTTTCTAAGAACTTTGTAAATGGTACATCTAATTCGTTCTTCTAAAGTCTTTATAGGAATGATATTTTCAGTACATAAAGTGGAGGAGAAATGTATGGGGGGGTCTTCATTCTTGTCTTCATCCTTTTTCTTCTTCTCTTGGCCTTCTACAAAGTAGGTCTTAGCTTGTCTTTCCAGTGGTTCTTCTAGCTCTTTCTCACTCATAAGTGTGATAGCTTTACATTACTCTCTTGGGTTTACTTCCATATTGCTTAGAAAGTTTTCCACACTTCTCTTACAGAATTCCATGTAAAGCTAGCTCATTTGAACCTTTAGGTTATAAATATAAGAGACTTGATATTTCATTAATTACTTAAACTTCCCTTCTAGTCTATTTTGAGCCTCTTCTATGTTTATGAGCTTCTTTATGATCTTGTTTAATTTAGAATCCCATGAACTGGACTCATCTTGTTGAAATCCTGGCAAGCCTTGAATTATCATTTGAGTTTTTACATTATTAATCCAAAAGAAATCTTGGTGGTCATGCCACCCCAGATTGTAAATGTTCCAATAAGGATAATTACTTCCCCAACCAAACTGTGCCTCATTAAAGTTCACAAGGGGTCCTTTGCTCCCTATGATATGTTTCCTCCATCATCCCTTCTTGGCATTTAACTTTTTGGATTCTTCATCGTTGCATTGTAGTTTCCAAATTGATACGTCTTTAACTTTGTGCCCAAACTTCCTTTTTTTTAAAAAAAAATCTCTTGTGATTGGGTACCATAACCACAAGAGTTGATGAAAATTCTTTAGAACAAAGGAATTCAACTAGTCCTAAGCTAATTCCCCAACAACAATGTCAAAAACTTGTTGAACAAGTTTTATTTCTAATAAACTGCTAATATCTGCAAGTATATGGATCTTAAACTTGTAGTATTAAAGGTGTCAATTGTTGGAACCCCTCCCTGGTGCGACACGTGTCCGACGTCCTGCGTGACATCTGGACGTGCATCCCCCGAGGAAGCGATTCCTCACCACGAAAGAATCCTCAAACTGGACTTAATTTCACTTCATCCGAATAAAGTTGGATAGCTCGACCCTAAGTCTCTTCCAATAGCTTTGATCTGTTTAGGGCCCATCATTGCTCCTATACCTAAGCTACTACTAAATTCTAGACCTCTAGGTCAAATGAAATCAGAACACGCCTCAATCGGACCTTTATAGATCGCAAAACGACCTTTCAGGCAAAACCAACACTCATCGGCCCTGAAATCCAACTAAAACCCGACACTCTCATATTACCGAAAAAGGATAGAAAATTTAGCTAGTTAACCAAAAGGAATCGAGTATGACCTATATAACTATACCAGAAAGATTTATTTACAACAATTAGGAAGGAAACAAAAGTCATATTTATCATTAAAAGAAATGGAAACTTGTTTAATGTTGGTATTAAGCAAATTACCATATGAATAATGCAAATTACCAAATGAATAGTAACATTTACCAAAAGAATAGTAATCTGGAAATTTCAAACGCCCATAACTTTTTCATCCTAATTCGAAACTTAACCCATTTTATCCCGTTTTAAAGACCTTGCCAAACTCTATCAGCTTTAAGAAATACTTTTTTTTTTGCAAATTTTAACTCTAAGATGGTCTAATACACAACACAAGGTGGCTGCCCATTTTAAAAAAAAATGGACAGCACCTCCCCTAAAAACGCTCTAGCCCAATTTTCCAACCTAACTCCTACCTGCATAAAAAAAATACTTCTATCTTCCAATTTACAAACATATTCAACAATCAAACCACCCCAACTCTAATTGGCAACAACACAAGCCTAGGTATCTAGCATTTCATCAATTCAATTTCTTAAAGACATACCATTTCATCTTTACTTTTACAATCTCAAACATGAAATCTCATAATCATACATAACCATACATTCTTAAACATATACAATGAAACTTTAAAACCTTTAAACTTTATATGAAATGGACAATTACAATGCTTTAACGAGCATTTTAGCCCGGATATATCCAAAAGCCAAAGAACGGTTACAAAAGCCCAAAATGCTAGTTAAAGCATTGGTTTCAAAAGTAAGACTTTTTTTAAAAAAACAAAAGCATCGGAGTAATTCTTCATTCCCGATGCGACGATCCGGTTTCTCTCTCTAAACCTGTTGAGGGAAGGAAAGGGGGGTGAGCACGACGGCTCCGTGGATAACAGTTTAATAAACAAGTATAAGCTAAAACATGCATCGATAATTATAATTTCAAGTCAATAATCATCAATTTCATTTTCTAACAAATAAGACATTTACCAAATCACCAAATATCAGATAACATCACAAAAACATATCACAGATGGTTTGAGTGATCCTAACAGGACGTACTACACATGTTCGACAGGCGACCATGTGTAGCCGTGAACAGAGGGGAGTCCGATTTCGGATCTCCTATGCCACTAGCAGCAAGTGAAGCTTATGACAAGTCTTGCTTGCTAACAGAGGGATCACTACAAACCCAAGAAATCATACATGTTCACATTTGGCATTCTTCCTACATCTCATATTCACATTTTGTTCACTTTCAATCAAGTTTCCACAATCTTGCCATACATGCAATCATTCACAAGGATTTGCCACAATTGACCATTTCAATTCGGTACGTTATCATGTAACAAACAATTTTACAAACCTTGACACATATATATACATCAAAAGGCACATAAAACATGTTCAAACTATCACAACCACTATTTCATTAAAAAGTTGAAAGTCATAGGAAACTACTCAAGAGTCATTTAAGTAGCTTATTACTTAATTATTAAAAAGTTACCCACCTTGACTTCATTGGTTCGGAATTTGGTTCACTTGCCCCAATGGATTATTTTGACTCTCTTCACTTTCCAAACGCCGCAAATGACCTTAAATCAAGCATAATAAGGCTAATTAATAAAAGAGTAAGGTGCTGGAATTTTAAAAGAAACATAAACCTTGACTTTCATCTAACCTAACTCTCCTACACCTTTCCTCGACCATTGCCACTAACACCTCTTTCACTTGATCGGTTTTTTTTCGATAATTCCGTACTTTCATAACCCTCTTCCTTCCTTTAGCTCTAGGATAGATTACATTATCTCCATTCACCTTCATTGAATACATTAAACAAAAAAATTCTAAGTTCCAAGAGAAAGATCACTGCTGAAATTTTCTCCAATTGTAAAAACTTAAATCTAAACCAATATAACCTCACCTAAACCTTCCTATAATTCTCCTAGGCTATACCAACATAAAACCCCCATCAAAACTACTCTAAAAGTTCAAAATTTCTCAATCCTAAGCCATGAACACATGCTGGAATTTTAACAAAGCTTTCTTAATTTTGCTTCTTTCATTTTTCTTTCACCAATACCTCTCAAACCACCGTTATTAACCAAACTAACATCAAAACCCTTAAAATTTCGAAATCCACTTGACCATCACGACATCCACTTCTATTTTCTATAGAAACCTACACAAAACTCTTTCCTTTCTCATTCTTTCACTAAAACCTCATCCAATCATCCATTTAAACATGAAAGTAGATAAAACTCAAACAAACCAATCTATAATTTCGAAACCCTAACCAAACCTAATCTAATTTTTGTTTCTTCTTCCTCTTCTTACCTTCTTCTTCTACTTCTAACCATATATTTTAAATAAGAAAGAGGAAACCCTAAATAGATAGCCAAAAATTCGAAATCTTCTTACCTAGGTTGAAACCCACGACTTCTTCTTCTTCTAAAGATGAAATAACTCCTTCCCTTCCTCTTTTTCTTACATAAACCACGTGAATCTACCTTGCTCAAACTTGAAACACCTTCTTCTTCCCTTCTCCTTGGATGGCCGATTGTCTCCTCTCTTTTTTTCTTCTTTTGATTTTCGAAATCTGCTCACTTCTCTCTTCTTTGGTGTATTTTCGTATAACTTGAAAGATGACCTAGGTTTTGCTTCATCTCATTAATTCTCTATGTCAAAAAAAACGACAGCACTTTACTCCTCCCTCTCAACATTTTCGTAGGTCACTTAATAAGGTTGGTCAAAGATGAAGCCTTAGGAAATTAAAAAAAAAAACTAAGCATTTACATGAAACCTAAGCCCAAATTTTCAAGTCCAAATTTCCCTCCTTAAAACTTTTCCCAAAATTTTTCATCTTCCCTCTTTCCATTTCAAACTTAACTTTTGTGGGCTCCCACTTAAAAGCCCATAGGCTCCATTCCTTTTTCATTTAATCTTCCCTACAAACCCTAGCCCACTTAAATAATAAACCTAAAGCCTTATAACCATTTAAACAAATTCTAATTTATTCCTAACATGACCTAATTTAATAATTCTTATTCTTTGAAAATATAATACAAAATTAAAATTCTAATTTAACTAAATTCCTGAAATTTAATATTATTGCTATAAATTCTAACTCTCAATTTCTTGATTACTAATTATTGCTCTAAAATCCCAAATTATTCTAACCAATCGGAAATCTAATAAAACCCTAATTGAAACCCTAATTACTTCAATTAATACTAACCAAAAGATAATGAACTTACCAATAATTTAAACAAACCTATTTAATAAAGAAAAAGGGAACGGGGTCTAACATTTCTTCCCCCCTTAAAAGAATTTCGTCCTCGAAATTCTTACTTGAATCACGGAAGAGCTGAGGATACTTCTCTTTCATAGCTTCCAATGGTTCCCACGTGGCTTCTTCCACCGAATGATTCCTCCATAACACTTTTACTAACTGTATTATCTTATTCCTAAGCACCTTTTCTTTTGTATCCAAAATCTGCACTGGAAGCTCTTCATAACTCAAATCCTCACTCAATTGAACTTCATCAGCCTGAATAATATGAGACGGATCTGATCGGTATCTCCTCAACATTGAGACATGAAAAATATCATGAATCTGAGATAACTCTGGAGGCAAGGCTAACTTATATGCCAAAGGACCAATCCTCTCCAGAATCTCATACGGCCCCACATATCTTGGACTCGACTTACCCTTCTTTCCAAATCTCGAATTCCTTTCCAAGGAGAAGTCTTTAGAAACACTTTCTCTCCAACCTCATACTCCATCTCCTTCCGATGAGAATCTTCATAACTTTTCATTCGATCCTGAGCTGCTTTTAATCTATGCTTAATCACATTGACTTTATCTACTGTCATCTGAATCAACTCTGGACCCAAAAGCTTCCTGTCTCCCTCTTCATCCCAACACACCGGAGTCCGACATCTCCTCCCATACAGAGCCTCATAAGGAGCCATCTGAATGCTCGAATGATACGAATTGTTGTAAGCAAATTCGATCAATGGCAAGTGTTCATCCCAAGCTCCTCGAAAATCCATCACACAAGCCCTGAGCATTCCCTCAAGAGTCCGAATGGTTCTCTCAGACTGACCATCTGTCTGAGGATGAAAAGCAGTACTAAAATTCAACTTAGTACCTAATGCCTCCTGCAAACTGCCCCAAAATTTAGAAGTAAATCGAGGATCCCGATCAGACACTATCGAATCTGGAATTCTATGCAATCTCACTACCTCATCGATATACTTCTTAGCTAGCACATGCAACGGATCTGTCTGTCTGATTGCCAGAAAATGGGCTGATTTTGTCAATCTATCCACAATCATATGGCATCATGCCTCCTACTGGTCTTGGGCAATCCCATCAAAAAGTCCATAGTCACCTTCTGCCACTTCCACTCTGGAATAGATAAAGGCTTTAACTGTCCTGAAGGTGCTTGATACTCAGCCTTAACTTGCTGACACACCAGACACTTACTCACATATTCGACCACATCTTTCTTCATACCTCTCCACCAGAAATGTTCCTTAAGATCCCTGTACATCCTGGTACTACCCGGATGCATAGCATACGGTGTATTGTGCGCTTCATCCAGAATCTCATCCTTCACCTCCTTGACATCTGGAATGCACAGCCTATTTCTGACTGTCAGAAGCCCATCATCACTCATTACCATGTCAGACTTCTTACCCTTCTGAATCTTTTCCCATAATCGACTCAGTTCTGCATCCTGACCCTGCAACTCTTTTACTTTATCTCGAAGAATCGGCCTTACCCGAAAAGTGGCAACCATGCAACTTGTCTCATCCTGCTCTAGACTGATCTTGAGCTTAGCCATCTCTTCTAATAGCGGCAAATACACTGTCTGAACATATGCTATGGAAGACTTCCTACTCAAGGCATCTGCAACAACATTTGCCTTACCTGGATGATACTCAATCAACAGGTCATAGTCTTTCAGCAGCTCAATCCACCTCCTCTGTCTCAAATTCAGCTCCTTCTGACTCAACAAGTATTTGAGACTCTTGTGATCTGTAAAGATCCTCGTCGAACCCATATAGGTAATGTCTCCGGATCTTTAAAGCAAAGATCATCTTGCTAACTCAAATCATGGGTGGGATAATTCACCTCATAAGGCTTTAGGCTGCAGTGAGGCATATGCTATCACCTTATCTTCTGCATAAGCACACATCCTAACCCCTTTCGGGCGTCCTATATACAGAAAAACTCCCATCTTCGTAGGCAATGCTAGGCTGGAGCACTAGTCAATCGTGCTTGACTCCTCAAACTTCTCGGCATTCATCACTCTAGACAAACTTCGATTTTTCCTTAACAACTTAGTCAAAGGAGTAGCAATTAAGGAAAATCCTCCACAAATCGCCTATAGTAACCAAATAAACCCGAAAGCTCCTCACCTCTTTCATTTGTCGTTGGGCGTGCCGATTCACTCTGACTTCAACTTTCTTTGGGTCTACATGCACCCCATTCTTAGAAACAATGTGACCAAGAAAGACCACTTCACGTAGCCAAAATTCACATTTTGTGAATTTGGCATACAACTCTCTCCCCCTCAGTCTCTGCAACACAATCCTCAAGTGCTCCTCATAGTCTCTCTCACTCCTGGAATACACCAGAATGTCATCGATAAAAACGATAACAAAATGATCTAAAAAGTCCTTAAAGAGCATGTTCATCAAATCCATGAAAGCAGCAGGAGCATTGGTCAGTCCAAATGGCATAACCAAAAACTCATAATGACCATATCGAGTCCTGAAGGCTGTCTTGCTCACATCAGACTCCTTAATCCTGAGTTGATGGTAGCCAGACCTGAGATCAATCTTGGAGAAGACCGTTGCTCCTTGCAGGTGATCAAACAAGTCATCTATCCGAGGCAATGGATACTTGTTTTTCACTGTCACCTGATTGAGCCTCCTGTAGTCAATGCACATTCTCCAGGTTCCATCTTTCTTTCTCACAAACAAGACCGGCGCTCCCCAGGGTGAAAAACTCGGCCTAATGAATCCCTAACGTTCTCCTTCTACCCGAACCTAAACTGAAAGCTCTGATACCATAAGTGTTGGAACCCCTCCCTGGTGCGACACGTGTCCGACGTCCTGCGTGACATCTGGACGCGCATCCCCCGAGGAAGCGATTCCTCACCACGAAAGAATCCTCAAACTGGACTTAATTTCACTTCATCCGAATAAAGTTGGATAGCTCGACTCTAAGTCTCTTCCAATAGCTTTGATCTATTTAGGGCCCATCATTGCTCCTATACCTAAGCTACTACTAAATTCTAGACCTCTAGGTCAAATGAAATCAGAACACGCCTCAATCGGACCTTTATAGATCGCAAAACGACCTTTCGGGCAAAACCAACACTCATCGGCCCTGAAATCCAACTAAAACCCGACACTCTCATATTACCGAAAAAGGATAGAAAATTTAGCTAGTTAACCAAAAGGAATCGAGTATGACCTATATAACTATACCAGAAAGATTTATTTACAACAATTAGGAAGGAAACAAAAGTCATATTTATCATTAAAAGAAATGGAAACTTGTTTAATGTTGGTATTAAGCAAATTACCATATGAATAATGCAAATTACCAATTGAATAGTAACATTTACCAAAAGAATAGTAATCTGGAAATTTCAAACGCCCATAACTTTTTCATCCTAATTCGAAACTTAACCCATTTTATCCCGTTTTAAAGACCTTGCCAAACTCTATCAGCTTTAAGAAATACTTTTTTTTTGTTTGCAAATTTTAACTCTAAGATGGTCTAATACACAACACAAGGTGGCTGCCCATTTTAAAAAAAATGGACAGCACCTCCCCTAAAAACGCTCTAGCCCAATTTTCCAACCTAACTCCTACCTGCATAAAAAAAATACTTCTATCTTCCAATTTACAAACATATTCAACAATCAAACCACCCTAACTCCAATTGGCAACAACGCAAGCCTAGGTATCTAGCATTTCATCAATTCAATTTCTTAAAGACATACCATTTCATTTTTACTTTTACAATCTCAAACATGAAATCTCATAATCATACATAACCATACATTCTTAAACATATACAATGAAACTTTAAAACCTTTAAACTTTATATGAAATAGACAATTACAATGCTTTAACGAGCATTTTAGCCCGGATATATTCAAAAGCCAAAGAACGGTTACAAAAGCCCAAAATGCTAGTTAAAGCATTGGTTTCAAAAGTAAGACTTTTTTTAAAAAAAACAAAAGCATCGGAGTAATTCTTCATTCCGATCGTGACCTTTTTCTCTAAAAACTGTGGAGGGAAGGAAAGGGGGTTGAACACGACGGCTCCGTGGGTAACAGTTTAATAAACAAGTATAAGCTAAAACATGCATCGATAATTATAATTTCAAGTCAATAATCATCAATTTCATTTTCTAACAAATAAGACATTTACCAAATCACCAAATATCAGATAACATCACAAAAGCATATCACAGATGGTTTGAGTGATCCTAACAGGACGTACTACACATGTTCGACAGGCGACCATGTGTAGCCGTGAAACGAAGAGTCCGATTTTGGATCTCCTATGCCCTAGCGGGCGGTAGTGAAGCTATGACAAGTCTTGCTTGCTTGCTAGAGAGGGATCACTACAAACCCAAGAAATCATACATGTTCACATTTGGCATTCTTCCTACATCTCATATTCACATTTTGTTCACTTTCAATCAAGTTTCCACAATCTTGCCATACATGCAATCATTCACAAGGATTTGCCACAATTGGCCATTTCAATTCGGTACGTTATCATGTAACAAACAATTTTACAAACCTTGACACATATATATACATCAAAAGGCACATAAAACATGTTCAAACTATCACAACCACTATTTCATTAAAAAGTTGAAAGTCATAGGAAACTACTCAAGAGTCATTTAAGTAGCTTATTACTTAATTATTAAAAAGTTACCCACCTTGACTTCGTTGGTTCGGAATTTGGTTCACTTGCCCCAATGGATTATTTTGACTCTCTTCACTTTCCAAACGCCGCAAATGACCTTAAATCAAGCATAATAAGGCTAATTAATAAAAGAGTAAGGTGCTGGAATTTTAAAAGAAACATAAACCTTGACTTTCATCTAACCTAACTCTCCCTACACCTTTCCTCAGCCATTGCCACTAACACCTCTTTCACTTCGATCAGTTTTTTTTTCGATAATTCCGTACTTTCATAACCCCTCTTCCTTCCTTTAGCTCTAGGATAGATTACATTATCTCCATTAACCTTCATTGAATACATTAAACACAAAAATTCTAAGTTCCAAGAGAAAGATCACTGCTGAAATTTTCTTCAACTGTAAAAACTTAAATCTAAACCAATATAACCTCACCTAAACCTTCCTATAATTCTCCTAGGCTATACCAACATAAAACCCCCATCAAAACTACTCTAAAAGTTCAAAATTTCTCAATCCTAAGCCATGAACACATGCTGGAATTTTAACAAAGCTTTCTTAATTTTGCTTCTTTCATTTTTCTTTCACCAATACCTCTCAAACCACCGTTATTAACCAAACTAACATCAAAACCCTTAAAATTTCGAAATCCACTTGACCATCACGACATCCACTTCTATTTTCTATAGAAACCTACACAAAACTCTTTCCTTTCTCATTCTTTCACTAAAACCTCATCCAATCATCCATTTAAACATGAAAGAAGATAAAACTCAAACAAACCAATCTATAATTTCGAAACCCTAACCAAACCTAATCTGAATTTTGTTTCTTCTTCCTCTTCTTACCTTCTTCTTCTACTTCTAACCATATATTTTAAATAAGAAAGAGGAAACCCTAAATAGATAGCCAAAAATTCGAAATCTTCTTACCTAGGTTGAAACCCACGACTTCTTCTTCTTCTAAAGATGAAATAACTCCTTCCTTCCTCTTTTCTTACAAAACCACGTGAATCTACCTTGCTCAAGCTTGAAACACCTTCTTCTTCCCTTCTCCTTGGATGGCGATTGTCTCCTCTCTTTTTCTTCTTTTGATTTTGAAATCGCTCACTTCTCTCTTCTTTGGTGTATTTTCGTATAACTTGAAAGATGACCTAGGTTTTGCTTCATCTCATTAATTCTCTATGTCAAAAAAAACGACAGCACTTTACTCCTCCCTCTCATCATTTTCGTAGGTCACTTAATAAGGTTGGTCAAAGATGAAGCCTTAGGAAATTAGAAAAAAAAACCTAAGCATTTACATGAAACCTAAGCCCAAATTTTCAAGTCCAAATTTCCCTCCTTAAAATTTTTCCCAAAATTTTTCATCTTCCCTCTTTCCATTTCAAACTTAACTTTTGTGGGCTCCCACTTAAAAGCCCATAGGCTCCATTCCTTTTTCATTTAATCTTCCCTACAAACCCTAGCCCACTTAAATAATAAACCTAAAGCCTTATAACCATTTAAACAAATTCTAATTTATTCCTAACATGACCTAATTTAATAATTCTTATTCTTTGAAAATATAATACAAAATTAAAATTCTAATTTAACTAAATTCCTGAAATTTAATATTATTGCTATAAATTCTAACTCTCAATTTCTTCAATTACTAATTATTGCTCTAAAATCCCAAATTATTCTAACCAATCGGAAATCTAATAAAACCCTAATTGAAACCCTAATTACTTCAATTAATACTAACCAAAAGATAATGAACTTACCAATAATTTAAACAAACCTATTTAATAAAGAAAAAGGGAACGGGGTCTAACATCAATCCTACAAGGAAATAGTTAGAATTAAGTGAACCTAACTTTGTCTAAGTTATTGGGATATGAATTGAATGAAAATAAAATATCAAAATTTTAAAAAATTAAATAAAACTAAGTAAATAATCAAATAATAAATGAGCTACCACAAATATGCGAGGAACATCAGAGATGAAGCTTAGGAACTGCTATTGATTCAATCATGTGTTGATTCTAGATCTTCTAAGGGATTGCCTACTCTTTCTCAAGACCTAATCAATTAACCCCTAATGTTTTCAGCTAGTTCTTAAGTGATCTATTGAATAATCAAGTTTTCACACAAGATCTCTCTTCGTATAATTACCAATTTGATATTTGGGAGACTTATTAAGTCACTATCTCTCATTTACCAACCTAATCGATTACTTTCAACTCACTCTCTCTATTTATTATCAAAGTATTACCATACCCAAACATCACAACACCAAAAAATTAAATTGAAATCAACAACAATCAAGTCACAAAATAGATCAATAACAAATCCAAATATGATAATTAAAGCATCCTAAACGTGAATAACATATTCAAATCCAAGTTACATATCAAGTTTAATAAAATAAACAAAGGAAAGAAAGAAAGAAAGAATTTGATTTGAACTTAAATTTGAAATCTGGAATTTCTGAATATCTCTTTTTGCTCCTCTTTCTTGTTCTCTCACTTTGGAAGACAGTGGTTGCTCTTTTTGAGTGATTTTTGTTCTTAAATGATTTTTGAGGTTTCTAGGGTTCTTTTTAAGATTTATCCACTTAATTTGGTTCCAAAAATAACCCCAAAATTTAACATTATAAAAAAGTAACGTGTTGAAAAAGCTGAGATTCGTTGGAATAATTGTTTGTGCTCTTTGCCACGATTGTGGCCTACTTCAATACTTCCAATTCTTCTCTTTTCTTTAATTTCCTGTTTCCATACACTCAAACACACATCAAACATAAGATCCAAATAATGCTCAAAACTATATAAACACTTAGAATATAAACAAACACTAATAATAACATAATTCTAAGTCCATATACATGATAATCATCTATGAAATACTCAAAAGTACACTTAAACATCTATCAAAACATAGTATAATTTACACCTATTATAAGTCATAGCTCCAATGGTATCTTGAACCTAAAATGGACCAAAATATTTGGGTTGAAATTTCTGGTGAACTTGGTGTGCAATAGTTTGTTTATAAGGCTAAAATTTGACACAGACCCAATCTCTAATTTGAAATTTCCTATCACTACTACGTTTATCAATCATGTTTTTCATTCAAATTTGAGTCTTCTTGAGATGGTGCTATAATAATTTGATGACAACCTCTTTTTCTTTATGGTAATAATTTACTGCCTCCACATTTGAGTCATACGAGAAATGAGGAATATGAATTGGTAGGGCATATCCGTAAAGGGCCTCTAATAGAGTCATTTGGATGTTGGTATGAAATGAAGTGTTGTACTAGTATTAAGCTAAGGAAATCTATTGAAACCAAGTTTGAGGAATATCACCAACCATACATCAAAGACAAGCTTACAAACACTTGTTCACCACTTCATTCTGCCCATCCGTCTGTTGATGGTATGCAATTGATAATTGTAGCTCTACTCCTTGTAACTTGAACAATTCCTTCCAAAACCTATTAATAAAGGTAGCTTCTCTGTCACTGTTGATAGTTTACAACATACCATGGAGTTTGTAAATGTGATCCAGGAAGACCTGTGCAATAGTTTGAAACCAAGAAAAGGTGAGACAAACCACTAAAATGGGCATATTTAGTTAATTTATCAACAACCACAAAGATACCAGATTTTCCCTGTGATTTTGGGTGTCCCTCTATGAAATCCATGGTGATATTGTTGAAGATGTCAGCTGGTATGGGAAGAGGTTGTAATATGCCTAATGTAGATATATTCTCTGGTTTATATTTTTGACAAGTGGAGCAATTTTTGACATAGTTTATAGCATCTTTCCATAAGCCTTTCCAATAGACTACTGAAGCCACTCTTCTTGCCATCATAGTAACCCCTAAGTGCCCTCCAAAGGCTAAATCATGAAAAATGTCAATAGTTTAAGCTTTAAGGTGGTGTCATTCCATATGACCAATTTTCCCTTCTTGGTGAGCTTTTGTTGTTACCAGACATAACAAGGGCGAGTATTATAATTATGCTCTTTAGTAGCAATAATACTTTACAAGGAAGTATTAGTGATCCAAGTCTTCTCAATTGCTTGTATTAATTCAGAAGGTAAATGGCCAAAGAGAGATTAAAGATTTTAAGATAAGAGAGTTTTGATAAAGCATTAGCTGCAAGGTTCTCCTTCCCCTTCTTATGACGAATTTCATAATCATATTATATAAGCTTGGCTACCTAAGCCTGTTGTGAAGGTTTTGTAATTCACTAGTCCAATAAATATTTGAGGCTTTGATGGTCAGTTTTAATGACAAAATGTTGATTAGCTATATAAGGCTCCCATTTTCTGATGGAAAAAAAGATTGCCAACATTTCATTTGCATAGATTGAGAGTAACTGATTTTATGAAGAGAGAGTTCTGCTGATGAGCGCAATTGGATGCCCTTATTGGATAAGTACTGCTCCAATACTTGATCTTGAATTAAGCATCTATTTCAATTAAAAATTCTTGAGTAGGGTAGGTAAACATAACATTGGTGTTGTTACCATAGCCTCCTTAAATTGATCAAATGCAATTTGATTTTCATTTCCCCATTAGAAAGCTTTTTTTTTTAGGATTTCTGTTAAAGGTTTGGCAATTAGCCTATAACCTCTGAAAAATCTTCTATAATACCTTGTGAAGCCTAAAAACCCCCACAACTGTTTAATATTCTTTGCAATTGGCCATTCCTTAACTGCCTTGATTTTTTGCGGGTCAGTCACCACTCCTTTTGATGTAATTATATACCCAAGATACTCAATCTGTGTGCATCCAAATGAACATTTACTCTTTTTAGCAAAGAGGCTATTGGCTCTCTTTATATCCAAGACCAAATTAAGGTGCTGCAAATGCTCTAGTTTACTTATGTTATAAACTAATATATAATAAAAAAACTATCACAAATTTTTTTAAATGGGGTCTGAAAATAGAGTTCATTAGGTTTTGGAATGTGTAGGAGGCATTGGTTAAGCCAAATGATATAACCAATAATTCATAATGCCCATCATGAGTCTTAAATGCAGTCTTCTCAATAGAATTAAGATGGATCCTAATTTGCCAATAACCAGACCTCAAATTGATTTTAGAAAATACTATTGCTCCTCGTAATTTATCAAGCAATTTTTAATAACAGGAATGAGGTATTTATCCTTAATAGTAATGTTGTCCAAGGCCATATAATCAATGCACATACACTAACTGTCATCTTTCTTTTTTACTAATAGCACTGGACTAGATTATGAATTTGTGTTGGTTCTTATCACCCCATTCTCAATCATCTCCTTAGTCATTTCCTCCACTACTTCCTTTTGTAAACCCCTATACCTATAGGGTCTCACATAAATAGGTTGAGCCTTTTCTTTAAGGAAAATCTAATGATTATCAGTTCTTGGAGGAGGAAAGACCCTCTAGTTCTTTGAAAAGACCTCTATATTGCTCAAGTAGTTCAATTAGTTCCTTCCATTCTAATCCTGTATCTTTGACTTGTAACTCAGACAATTTTGCAAACATTCCCCAATTAACCTACATAACTAACTGTGCAGAGGCTAGTTGATGAGTTTTGGTTAACAGTTTATTGAGATGGTAATCATTAATGACTGTTAAAACTTTGCTCTTCTCTCCTTGTAGTACAAACCTCTATTCACCAATAAGGAAGGCCATTCTTAATTCTCTGAAATTCCAATCAATATTTCCTAAAGTGGCTAATCGTCACCCAAAATCAAATCGTAGTTTCTTAGGTGTAGAGTATAAACATAAGTTATAAAAGATTAACCCTACACTCTCCACTCAAAGCCTAAGCAAATTGAGACATATTGCAAGTCTTGTCTATTAGCTATAGTAACCTTCATACCATTTACTACATACAACTTAAAATTCAACCTTTGAGTAGTGTCCTAACTCAAGAAGTTATGGGTAGTTCAATAAACAATTTCTTCTTCCCTTGCATTCCTACCAATCTCATAGTTTTGGATCCTATGGCCCTATTCAGTGTGTGTAATGAAAGTTGCATTAAGTTATGTTCATCAATTTTAGGATCACCTTCCCCAAATATCTCTTCTTCCCTTTCCCCTGTATCTACATTTAGTTGTAACACAACAGTTTGCTTCGTTTTACATTTATGACCAAGAGCATATTTTTCATTGCACCAAAAATAAAGCCCCTTGGCTCTTTTTCATCAAATTCCTTACTTGTCATGGTTTTAGGGTTCTGGTAGGATGTTAAGGTAATCTGGCATAGACAGAGATATACGGGGCCCAGTGCACAAAAATTAAATATTTTTTATTTTTAATTAATATTATATATATGTGTGTATATATATATACGACCATAGACGGAGACTCCAAAATTATTAAAAATTAAATATTTTTTTAAATATTTTTTTAAATATATATATATATATATATATATATCTCTCAAAACCCTTTATCTCTCAAAACCTTTTATCTTTGATGTATGATACGACACAAGCTTACAAGAACAACTTTCAAGAATAACTTACACAAGCTTAAGGATGAAGATCCTGCGCACATGCCAATCGACCTTCAAGTTACTTTTCCTTTGCTTCTTGAGATTGCCAGAAAATTAGATATTGAAATTTCTGATGCTCCAATCTTGAAAGAGATTGACAATAGGAAAAACATAAAGCTTTCAAGGTAGTTTCAAAACTCAAATTTGGATCATCAATGTTTTCCTTCCTTTTTCCTATGTGATCGAGCTAAACTAGATTTACTCCTGCGTAATACTTGTTCATAGCTAACTGGCATGTCTGACCGTTTTTCTTGACTTTTTGTTCTTCCGTCACGTCTACTTTTTATATGGACAAGTTTTATAATATTTATTCGACGACAGGATTTAGGGATGTTTCAGTGAATGCATGTATGACCATTTGATCAATAATTTAACTAAGTTGTTGCGGTAGGAAATACGTTTCTGAGGCTTATGAACAGTAGGGAATATATATATGTATATATAAAAGAAAAAGAGATCCAATTATTTTTTAGTATATTTGACAGATGCTACCTCTTTTATGGAATTAGTAAATATTGGTTATAACTAATTTCTTTTATTTTGCAATTATGAAAAAATGTCTTAAAAAATTAAGACCGACTATTCAGTATTTCAGTCATCATTGTGTGATTTAAATCAGAATGATAATAAAACACCTCTAGCATCAAAGGAGGTTATTATTGAAGAACTTGTGATTAACTCAAAAAATCTTCCTTCTGATCTAGGATTGAGACCTAATATAATGGAGTATCCTCCTGAAAAACAAGATCAGGTGCGTAGAGCTTATTTATTAAAAGGTCATTGTCAACCTCGAAATCATAATTTTCCTCAAACCATGGATGGAGATCGTAAGCGGAGATTTATTGTATCATGGTTTGATGATTTCAAGGATTGGTTGGAATATAGTGTTGAAAAAGATACTGCATACTGCTTATATTGTTATCTTTTTTCAGCTGATCGTGAAAGGAAACATACTAAATTTGTATATGAGGGTTTTAGTGCTTCGCGAAAGAAAACAAGATTAAGAAAACATGTAGGAAATCATGACTCTGATCATAATCGACGTTGAATTGCTTGTGAAAATTTAATGAACTAATTCCAATCTATTAAGTCAGCTTTTTCAAGGCAATTAGAGAAATCAAAAATTGAATATCGATGTAGGCTAAATGCATTAATAGGGTGTCTTCTTATCTCTTGATGCAAGACATGCCTTTTCGGGGGAATGATGAGTCTGAGAATTCAACAAACTAAGGGAATTTTCTAGAATTACTAAAATTCAGAGCTTCTAACAATGAAGAAATTAGGAATGTTGTTCTAGGGAATGCTCCTGAAAATCTCAAACTTACATCACCCAATATTCAACGTGATATCATTAATGCAGTTGCATTTGAGACAACAAAGGCCATTATTTTAGATATGGGTGATGATTTGTTCTCTATTTTAGTGGATGAATGTTGAGATGTGTCAGTAAAAGAGCAAATGGGAGTCGTTATTCGGTATGTTGATAGTTTTGGATGTGTCATTGAAAGATTTCTTGGTCTTGTGCATGTACATGACACAAGTGCAACTTCACTTTTAAAAGGTATCAAGTCATTATTCTCTAACTATGGCTTGAGTATTGCTAGCTTGAGAGGTCAAGGCTATGACAAAGCTAGTAATATGCGAGGTGAATTTCATAGTCTTAAAAGTCTAAGTTTGAAGGAAAATTCTTATGCTTACTACATCCATTGTTTTGCACATCAACTTCAGCTTACACTTGTTACTGTTGCTAAAAGCACTTAAATGTATGTTCCTTTTTCAATACTATTACTCGTTTATGCAATGTTATTGGAGGATCTTGTAAGAGTATGGCTATGCTTCGAGAAAAACAAATGGAGAAAGTGATGGCAGAAATTTCACAAGGGGTGATAGAAATTGGGCAAGGTTTGAATCAAGAAATGATACTGAAAAGACTCAGAGATACTCATTGGGGTTCTCATTTTGGTACGCTCGTTAATTTGCTACATTTATTTTCTTCTGTCATTGAGGTTCTTGAATTTGTTGGATAAAATGTGAATGATAAAGATCTTGGGAATCACAAATGGGTTATCTCAAGTTTTACAAAAAAAAGATCAAAATATGGTGAATGCAATGCATTTGATTAAAGTCTCAAAATTTCATTTGCAACAAGTTAAAGATGATGGTTGGGAGTCTTTATTGAAACAAGTTGTTGACTTTTGTGGTTAAAATAATGTAAGTGTGATAGATATGCAAGATATGTTTATAGTTAGAGGGAGATCAAGGCGTAGAAGCGAAGACATGACGAATCTTCATCACTATCGTGTTGAGCGTTTCTATTCTGTGATTGACATGCAACTTCAAGAACTTAAACAATCGATTTGATGAAGTCAATACAAGTTTGCTTTTATGTATGGCATGTCTTGATCCTAAAGACCCCTTTTCTGCATTTGACATGGACAAATTGATTGAACTTGCCAAATTCTATCCATCAAAGTTTCCTCCTATTGCTTTAATTGAACTTGAATATCAACTTGGGAATTTTTTCATTGATGTACGTATGGATAAGAATTTCTCTGAATTGAGTGGAATTGGAGACCTTGCTAAGAAAATGGTGGCTACAAGAAAGCATCATGTATTCATTTTGATTTATTTGTTAGTCAAATTGTCATTACTTTTACCAGTTGCTACAACCACAGTAGAAAGGGCTTTCTCCGCAATGAAAATTATCAAGAGTTTACTTCGTAATAAAATGAGAGATGACCTATTGAATGATTGTTTAGTGTGTTACATTGAAAGAGATGTATTTGTAAATATTGACAATAATCTTGTTATGAAAAGATTTCAATCTATGAAAAGTAGGCGAGGATCATTGTAATTTTAACTATTTTATATTCTTAATAAAATTTTATTTAAATTTTTTTGTAAAATTTATATTTTATTTGGGCCCTCTTATTTTAAATTTCTGGCTCCTTCACTGTAATATGTGAATGTTGGGTGTAGGTAAAAGGCACGTTTGAGTTTGGTTTTATGATAATTTGAGGTATAAGAAGTTTGGTTGAAATTGCTGGAAGAGGCTTTGTACGTATTGGATGATGAATGGGGCTGGCTTGGGGTCTTGGTGTTTAGTTTAGGTTGGAATTTATGGCAACTACAATGATCCCTTGCAATTTGGCTAAGGAATATGCTTCAGCTAAGGTTTTGGGATTAAACATTCTCACAACATTTCCAAGTTCATTAACAAGCCCAGATAAGAAGAAACTAATAGTCTGATATTCCCTTATCTTAAGTAAGGGTACTTTTCATCAGATGCATCTAAGTAATCTTGCAAGGAATTTATCTGCCTTAAATTTCTCAGATTAGCTAAAGGTCGTAGGCGTGTGCTCCAAATCTTGAACCTAATGCCTTCACGTACTCATCCCATGACATAGGTGCGCCTTCTTTACCCTTGATGAAGCCTTGGTGTCATTGAATGGCTTTATCATCCAAATTGATTGCTACAATCTTAACCCAGTTCTCTCTTTGTGTACAATCTACTTCAAAGAAGTATTTTGTCTGAAGAAGCCAATTACTAAACTCCTCACCATTAAATCTGGGAAATTCAAGTTTGGTGGTTCTTCCCATGGATGTTTGTTCTCCTCAATTTTCCTTGAGGATTCTTCATCAGCAGGTTCTGTTGTTTTGTTTTTAGCCAAAACCTCAGTGTGTTGAAGGCTTAAACCCCTAATCAATTTTTTTATATCTTATTAATGGATTCCTTCAATAACTGTTGCTAGCATCTGTTAGAATCCTATACCAATTGTACGTCCTCACGTTGTAATTTTTGATTTCTAGTGCCGTCAACAATGGCCAGAGGACACTGCTCTGATACTAAATGATACGGACTGAACTAAAAAGGAAGAAATAAAATAGCAAAAGAAGAAAGAAGGACAGATCGAGAAGGGAGACTAGAATAAAGAAAAGAATATTTCATTGATGATAAGCCAATTGTCTGGCTATTCTAACTAACTGCATAACAAACAAATGAAAGCTAATAATATAGAATTGCCAATACGCAACATTGCGAGACTTTAATTCTTTAAGGCACAGTGTCGTCGTTTGAGTTCATATCAGTAGACTAGCGTTAACAAGTAATTTTCCAGTAAAGCAAATCCAAATATAAACATAGTTGAATGGAGAGACACATATCTCAATCCTTTTAGGTTGCTCTACCTTAGACATTTAATTCACCTTTTCTTCAGGAGCCAGAAAATACAATTGAAGGAACTGAACCAACATTTTACCAATATTGTTCTCCTCCCTACAGATTAAGTTCGCTTAGTCTCCTTAATTATTTCTTATTAGGTTCATTCCAATCTCTTTCAATCGATATTTTCCTGCTAAATTTGTCTTACGCATATTTAAGTTTGGGATCTATTATAATTTTATTACTATTAGACATTTATTAATTATCAATTTTCAGAGTTAAGGCTAACAAAATTAAGATTTGATCATATATGAAAATAATAAAGTGACATAATAAATGATTTAATTAAGTTGATCAATTTCGGTTAAAAAAAGCATATTGTTAATATGAACTTAGATCTTATTGTGCCTATGATAATAATTTCAAATAAAATTATTATAAATAACTAATTACTTAATTAGGTTCATAGATATATAATTTTTAATCCATTAAGAGATATGTGCACTAAGAAAGATGCCAAAAATCTTATTAATATCATTTTTAAGTAATTTTTGTTAAGGAGTCTCAACAACTTGTTCGAATATAGACAAGTTTACTCAACATCTTCAACAACTTACACTGTAGCGCCCCCTTACCGTAGGGTATACACTGGGACGCCCGTAGGTCATACCGATACATAACCTACGATGAGGGTGCACTACGATACGATCAATTCTATAATCCTCATGGCATCAATATAATTAAACTGCAATATCAAATTCACTAAATTTTTAAAACCAAAAGATGATTCTCATTTCCTTACTTAACCCAAATTTACACAATTCTGTCATAATTTACAGCAGTACAAAATTCGAAAGGAATTGAAATAACTCCTAACTAGGTCATCCTCAAAGATCCCGGTGACCGACACATGGGCCATACTCCTCTCACGACACTCACACTGCAGAAAAGTCTCGCTAATCGAGCTAGAGTCAACTATCATTGCTACGAAAAATAATTGCAATGTTGGGTGAGTTTGCGAACTCAATGAGTAACCATCATCGATGGTTCACTCAATTCATGCATTACGCAAAATTTCGTACAGAACAACACAATAGCATGTTCAAAAACGAACTCTGCTACATACCTCTTCATACCTGGCCACCAGAAATGCATCTTAAGCGTGCGATACATCTTGGTAGTACCAGGATGCATGGCATACGCAGCCAAATGAGCCTCCTCCAAAATCTCACGCCTCAGATCATCCACATCCGGAACACATAATCTCTGACCCATCCAAAGAGTCCCATCTCTCAATTCAAACTCAGAAAGCCATCCAGATCTGACTCTATCAATCAATCTCACTAACACAGGATCTTGATCCTGAACTCTCCTGATCCTGTCGTGCAACATCGGCCTAAGCCTCAAAATAGCAATCAGAGCTCCTTCCTGACCCAAATCCATCTGCATATTCAGAGCTCTCAACTGAACTAAACACGGTAACCTCGAAACCTGAATCTGAGCTGCACTACCATGAGATCTCCTACTCAATGCATCAGCCACCACATTAGCCTTCCCCGGATGATACTCTATCGTGCAGTCATAATCTTTCAGCGAATCCATCCATCTCTTCTGCCTCAGATTCAGCTCTCGCTGACTCAACAAATATCTCAAACTCTTATGATCAGTGAAGATTTGGAACGTCTCCCCAAACAAATAATGTCTCCAGATCTTCAAAGAAAACACAACTGCTGCTAACTCCAAATCATGCACAGGGTAATTCATCTCATGAGACCTTAATTGTCTCGAAGCATAAGCTATAACTCTCCCGTGCTGCATCAATACACATCCTAATCCTTACTGCGAAGCATCACTAAAAACCTCGAAGCCTCCTGCTCCAGATGGCAAAGCTAACACCGTAGCGATGAGTCAACCGATGTTTCACTCCTCAAAACTCCTCGACACTCATCAATCCATCCGAAGGCCACACTCTTCCTCAGAAGTTTTGTCAAAGGGGCTGAGATTACAGAAAACCCCTCGACAAACCTCCGGTAATAACCTGCTAATCCGAGGAAACTCCTCAACTCTGACACATTCCTCGGAACCTCCCAACTCCTCACTGCCTCAATCTTGTGAGGATCTACCCGGATACCCTCACCAGATACAATGTGACCTAAAAACATCACCTCATCCAGCCAAAATTCATACTTAGTGAATTTGGCATATAGCTGTCTATCCCTCATAATCTGCAACACAATCCTCAGATGCTCCGCATGATCCTGTCTACTCCTCGAGTACACCAGAATATCATCAATGAATACAATAACAAACTGATCCAGGTAGGGCTGAAAGACCTTATTCATCAAGGCCATGAAGGCTGCCGGGGCATTAGTCAACCCGAACGGCATCACTAGGAACTCGAAATGCCCATACCTGCTCCTGAAAGTGCTCTTAGGCACATCGGCCTCTGCAATCCTCAACTGATAGTATCCGGATCTCAAATCCAACTTAGTAAACATCTGAGTTCCCTGCAACTGATCAAATAAATCATCAATCCTAGGCAGTGGGTACTTATTCTTAACTGTAACCCGATTCAACTGCCTATAATCGATGCATAACCTTAAAGTCCCGTCCTTCTTCTTCACAAACAACACTGGAGCTCCCCACGGTAAAACACTCGGCCTAATAAACCCCTTATCCAACAACTCCTGCAGCTGAGCCTTAAGCTCCCTCAGTTCCACCGGTGCCATCTTATATGGGGGTATAGACATAGGAGCGGTACCTGGAACGAGGTCAATCTCAAACTCTGTCTCCCGATCTGGCGGCAAACTCGGTAACTCCTCGGGAAACACATCTGGAAATTTCCTGATCACGGGAATCTCCTGCAACCTCTGCTTCACTCTGGAGTTCACCACAAGTGCCAAATAGGCCTCACAACCTCCCTGCATCAGCCTCAGGGCACTCATAAACGAAATCATCCTGGTTGGCACTGCTTGACTAACACCTCGAAATACAGCTCTAAGCTGACCAGGAGACTGCAACACGACCTCCTTGGTATAGCAATCCATAACAGCCCTATGGGCAGTGAGCCAGTCCATCCCCAAAATCAAATCAATCTCTCTCAGAGGCAACACTATCAAGTCTGCACTCATCACTGCTTGATCTATCTGGATCGAGCACCCCTTGCAGACCTCTCCCAAAGCAGTAGTACTACCCAAAGGTGTACTCACCTGCAACCCATACTGCAACCCATACTGCAACATCTCTCTATCCCCATGCAATCTACATGCTACATGCAGTGCAATAAAAGAATGCGTGAAACCTGGATCTATCAAAGCATAAACCTCAATGTCAGAGATCAAAAGCACACCTGCAATCACATCTAGAGAATCCTGGGCCTCCTGCCTGGTCATGGCGTAGACCCTGGCCTGAGACTGCCGTCGACTACCACGACCCTCGATCCCCACAAAAGAATCTCCAGCTCTACCTCGGGCTCTGCCTCGACCCCTGAATCCAGGTCCACCACCGCGGTTCTGCTGCACTGTCGTGTTACTACTAGCTCTCCCACTCGCAGCCGACTGAGCTCCCAAAATATCTGGACAATTTCTAATCTGATGCTCCATAGAGTCTGTTGGGCCCCGATCCCGAGAACCGGATTCCGATCGCTTTGATGTCGGGACCCGACCCGGAGACCGGACCCCAACTGTTGGATCCGAGATCCGACTGCATGGGGCTCATACTTATTACACTTGCTTGGACACCATAGATGTCGGATCTCGTGACCCAACCACTTAATTATCGTAATCCTGAAGCCCTGTGCTCATAATCTTGCGAAACCCTAAGCTGACACTCTGCTTCCGTTTAATGCAAACTTCCTCAATTTAAATTTAATTGTTACTAATTTTGTAGGAGATAGATACATGTCTTATGAAGCTAATGGTCCAAACCTCACCCCATTTGGAGGTCGGACGAAGGAGTTATGACCGACAAACTCAACATGTTCATGTTTTGACTCCTATCAAACATGTTTTGGCGCAAATGTCATAACTTTCACTATAGATGTCGGAATGACTTCGTTCTTGGACGGTTAGAAAATAGACATCTAGATCTACAACTCTTATGAAGACCACAAAACCAAATTCGGCCTCTAACAAGCCCAAAACACTTGACTAATAATCCCAGTCGACTGGAATAGATGCTAGTCATTTGGGACGGTATTTTGCTAGTTGTGATGATTGAAACATTTCGATCATTGAAACATTCCAGTCATTGGAACACTTTATAGTCGACTGGAACTTACGAAATATTCTCCGCCCTCCGAGTAGTCGACTGGAACACTTTCGATCATCGAACTCTCCTAGTCATTGGAACACCTTCGATCATGAAACCTCTCTTTTCAAACCCACTTGGAATCACCATCTTTCAAGACTCATAACTTTTATCCCTAGATCCAAATGAGACATACTATACACCTTGAAAGCTCTAATCTTCTTCTTCATTCCTCATGAAGACTTATTAATCTAATTCCAACCCGAAGAGGGTCTAATATTGAGAGAAATCTTGTCAAATTTTTTGGAAAATTTGACAGCACCTCTATTTTATTCCTAACCCAATTCTTCAATTTGACCACAACCTACACAACAATTCTACATTCGGAGGCAGCAACACACTCTTAGTTTTCTAGACATTCTCAACCCATAACCAGCTAACACAATCTCGTTCTTAATCATCTATCAACTCAATCCAACCCAAACATAGATCTTATACAACTATCGCAAACTCAAAGCTAATCAATGCATTCATCAAGCTATTGCATCACTTATCACTTCTCATTCATAACCCAACCTATCATGCATGTATGGATATCTCCATTTGAAAACATCATCATTCATACATTTTCATTGAAAATCGAATATACTATTTTACAATGCTTTAGAGGGCATTTAAAGCCCAATTACAAAATGATCAAATGCATTGTTTTGCTAAAATGCAACTAAAGCATTGTTACAAAATTCTACTTTAAATGTGACAAAACACAATTCTTGGAGTATTGCCTTTAATGCTCATCCTCGTGCTCGCTCTTCACCGAATGGGGAGGGATCGAGGGTGAGCTATTGCTCGATAGGTAGCAAGTTTATATTTAAGCTAATAAATGAATTCTATCTCATTAAGCATACTTTTAGCAATTTCTACTACAAATTTCACAATTATGAATTCTATACAATTATCACTTTCCACAATCACAATTCACATGAATTTCACAGCCCTCAATGCTAAATATCTTGATAACACATAACCGACATGTAATGCATAGTGATGGTTCGGTAAGTCCATAAATCGATGAGCTACACAAGTGTAGTCATATCTTTGAGGAGTCTAAAAGGAACATCCTATGCCACAATCAGGCAGCCGGAGAAGGCTATCTTGGGTCAACGTCGACGTGACTATGCTGATGGACTACCTTACCCACATAACATAGATTCATGTATTAAACTAGACTGATCTCATCTAGCTGACTGACTGTTGAAATGGACATTCATGCATCCATTCATTTAATTTCTGAAAACTGAATTTTATGCATTATAAAAGCTGACTTTTGACGCAATCTATAGCATTCAAGGCATTCAATTTAATTTGCTCAAGACAACTCAATCATCATATCAATTCATGTAAGTGGCATCCATTTGCTATAATTTTCACTTATAGGCAATCATAATTGACAATCATAGATGGCAATCATAAATGTACATTACTAGCATTCTCACACAATTAATGCTCATTTATGTTAGCTATTAATCATTAATTTCACTAATTCATAGTATTCAAATCTTACTAACTTAAAGATAAACAAGAACCTACCTTAAAATCGCTAAATCCTTGCTAAGTTGGGCTCTTCCACCCGATCAATCCTTCCTCCTTGGTCAACTTCATGGA